>PVJD01000311.1:0-494801 GCA_004026545.1 Mormoops blainvillei | reverse complement strand
CACCCCCTTCCCTCCCTCCCTCCATTGTATAAATGTATCACAGCTTTTGATCCACTCATTTACTGTTGGGCACTTAGGTTGCTTACAACACCTGGCTATTGTAAATTGTGCTGCTATGAACATTGGGGTGCATAGGTTCTTTTGAATTGCTGTTTCTGGATTTTTAGGGCATAATGCCAGCAGTGGTATTGCTGAATCAAAAGGGAGCTCCATCTTTAGTTTTCTGAGGAAGTTCCATACTGTTTTCCACACTGGCTACACCAGTCTGCATTCCCACCAACACTGCACTAGGGTTCCCTTTTCTCCACATCCTCATAACCTCACCAGCACTTCTTGTTTGTTGATTTGGTTATGATGGCCATTCTGACTGGTGTGAAGTGGTATCTCATTGTGGTTTTAATTTGCATCTCTCTGATGGCTAGTGATGCTTAAGTATTCTATATATTCTAAAGAATTAGATCATTTCGTCCTATGGAAATAGAGCAATGAAGTCCAACAGGGGAAGCTGTGGAAGACGGACTATGGGACTATTAGAATCTGAAGAAAGGGAGTGTGATGTGTAACTTCACTTTACCTCTTATAGTCTCTCCCCTTGAGAAATTCTGGAATGACAGGCGTTACTGATCAGAATGTGGTAGCGGCAGACAAATGTTGGGAACTAAAAAGACCAGCTTCTTGAATAAAATGTGTCAGTTTCTCAGGGCATCAATAGGTCTAAACATTGCTTGCGTGTACATTTTCAGATCTTAAGCAAAAATTGAAAAGAAGGGAAACGGGAGGGGCCAAAAAGGGGAAGAGGAATAATAACAAAAGAAGAAACAAATGTGTAGTGAGAAACAGTAGGGTATGAAACCCAAATAGCATAGTTTGCCATTCAGTGTTCTTATAGGTGAGGTACCACTTGTCTTAACTAAGTGATTCGCCTCTCTACCTTAGGTAGATTTGTAATCAGAATTGATGTTTTTTAAAGTCCGTTAGATTTGTGCTCAAACCTTGTGCTGCCATCACATAGGGTTGGCTGAAAGCCGAAGTACTGATCATCCTGATGTTTAACTTATTGGAATAATTCGACAGCTTGCTTTCAATCTCTACAGAATTTGAACCTACCAGTTATGTCATACTTTGTCATTAGATTGGAGCTCAGATTTTTAATTTGATCCTTTAATTGCTGATAGAGGCTAGTTGTTAGACTTCTTACAGTGGAACAGATGTTTTTTTGCTTTTTCCTAGAGAATTTCATCTAAGGAGTACATATAAGTGTTTAGCTGGAACGTAAACTTAAATCATTTCATTTGCAAAGCACTTCGTATATTAAGTAAAGCTATTATACTATCACAAATCAAAGAGTTTTCTTATTTTGTTTAGAATGTTTAGTGTTATAATGGCATATAGTTTCATAAGCTCTTATGAGCAGCTACCTTAGAAATTCAGATTTGTTTGTTCAGTTTGCTCGTGCCATGGAAATTGTATGTGGTGTTTTGCATTCTAAATGTAAGGTAGTCCTTCAACCCTGACCGGTGTGGCTTAGTTGTTTGGGCATCGTTCAGTAAAGCCAAAGGTTGCCAGTTTGATTCCTGGTAAGCGTACAGGCATGGGTTTTGGGTTTGGCTCCCGTTCATGGTACATACCAGAGGCAACTGATTGATGTTTCTCTCTCACATCAATATTTCCCTCCTTTCCCCTCCTTAAAAATAAATAAATAAAATCTTTAAAAAAAAAGAGTAAGATAGTCCCTCAAAGATTCTGAAAAGCTGAATTTAAATAATGTGTTCTATTTTGATATCTAATGAGTCTGTTTTGACTAATGGTCAGTAACCAATACTTATCTCTTTATTTATTTTCCAGTGGTGGGAAGGACAGCTGTTACAATATGATGCAGTGCATTGCTGCAGGGCATCAGATCGTTGCTTTAGCAAATCTGAAACCAGCTGAAAACCAGCGTAAGTATGTACCTTTACTGGAAACTTTCAAAATGACTGAAACTTCAACTATATTATTGTATTCTATTATATACAGTATGCAAAAGCATAAAAGGAACTAATAGATCTTTAGCATGTATTAGATGCTAAGTTCAGTGGTAAGTGTTTTCAGTTATATTATCTTTAATCCTCACAAGAACTCCTAGAACATATTATTCAACGGGGATACTGAGGCTCAGAGTTTTATAAATTTGTCTAAGGTAAAATAGCTAGAACAAACTTGCAGAGCTGAGACTTGAACCCTCTTACTTCAGAGTGCACTGCCATTCCATCACAACACATTACCAAGTGTTGCAGGGAATACACGCGTAAATAAAGTGGAGCCTCTAGGAGCTTGGGAAGTAAGACATACTGATAAATAATACTAATATATGAATTTTATTATTAAAAAGATCCATTTTAGCTATCTTAGAGGTAAGCTAAATGTGTGAGACTTAATTCACTTTTACTTTTTATTTGTGGTAACAAGGACACCCATAAATAATCCACAGACCTCATTTTAGCTACTTTTCTCAGATTACTCACCAACGAACTTTCCCAAATTAGAACTTTTTTCCCCTCTGTGTCCATGTCTATGTCTAAATTTCCTTTTTTAATAAGAACACTGGTTATATTGGATTGAGGGTCTACCCTAATGACTTCATCTTAACTAATTGTATCTGCAACAACCATATATCCAAATAAGCCCACATTTTGAGGTACTGGATGTTAGAACTTCAAAATAAGAATTTGGGAGGGATACATTCAACTTCAACAGTATCTTTTGTTAACTGAGGTATAATTGACATATTACATTATAGTAGTTTTAGGTGTATAGCATAATGATTTAGCATATGTTTATATTGTGAAATGATTACCACAAGTTTAGTTAACATCCATTACCACATGCAGTTACAATTTTTTTCCCAGTTAGAACTATGAAAAAGAAAAGTAATCATCAATTTTTATACTCTTTTATTATATCCATGTAACTATAGATATTAACTGCTAAAATATAATAGGGAGAGATCAATACTTGTCTAAGTTTATTTGTTACTGCGTCTCCATATAGCTCTTCTAGTAAAATCTTTTATCACCGACTTTACTCATTTTCTTTCAAGACTCCATGCTTTTTCTCTACTGTAGTTTCAGGATAAATTAAATGAGCAGTATGTATGAAAACCCTAATCATTGTTCCTGGCATTAAATAGGCATCCAGCAAATGTAGTTGAATCTGAAGGTAGCTCTAAATCAGTCAGTCGGTCCTCCCACCCTTCTTCCCTCCCTCCCTTCCTCAGATCTACCAGTCTGTTGAATTTTTCTTCTTACATCATTTTACAGTTGTTTTCTGTTTATTTTGCCTTGCTTTTTATCCCCAAATAGATTGCTTGTAAACTTCTTCAGAGGAGAGGTCGTATCTTCTATGTTCCTTGTTCCTTAGCACTTGGGACAGCTTGATGCCTCTGGTAGGCATTCACTCAGTTTATTGGTGGACAGGTGGATAATGAACTAACTAGAATTAGCCCTGGACTAGCCAGCAGTTTTTGTCAGATAATTGAATTTTCTTTCCTTCTGTGATTAAGACCCACGTAATGCTGAAAGTAAAGTGAGAAGATGGAGATTAAAGATATTTTATAGGAAGAAATAGAACAGGTTCTGTGGAGGGTTGGGATAAATATACACTCTAGGATTTTATACTGGGGTTCTGATGTTGAATAATAGAGGCCTTTTAGAAGTGAGCTCTTTTGCAAATAATCTCCTATTTCTGTTCTTTAAATATTAAAGAGAAAACTCTGACTAAGGGTGAGTGGGAACTATATTGTAATTTCTGTTTTATGGAAGAAGGAGCAGATTTTTTTGTAGGCTATGTTCTGTTACCAAAGGAAAGCAATGCCTATCCCTTGTGGTCAGTCAGGCAAGTGGGTTTTTTAACCTTTCTATCTTGAGAGATCTTGATATTTAAAAAGCAGACATTTATATAACATATAATACATACTTGATACAATCATGGAGTTTCTATCTTGTCTTTAACTTTTCAGTGTGAATTGTTATAGTTACCTTCTCCTGAATCATTACTGTATAATCTTCATGGGTTACTGGTTTACTTGCAGGGTGGATAAGATGACAAGCAAGCTATATTTTTATACTTCAGTGGAATGGAGACATTTATAATATTGTTAGTGAGAAAAAATTCAATAATAAATGGAACTGGAATATTATGAAGTAAAAGTTGGAAAAAGTCAGCTGAAACTATGGTAATTGTAGTGGAAGAGAATAGATGGCTGTGGGTTTGGAGATAGAAAGGTTTAGCTAATCTTTATTTAAAGTCAGCAGGAAATTGGTGATTATTGAATGATTCATGGATTGACTTCATTTCCCCCTAAACATGTTGCAGAAGGAACCTTAATGAGGAATGACTGATAGAGATGACTCCAGTGTAAAGTTGGTTAGAGTGAATTCATGGCTGTGTGTTTTCAGTAGGTTGTTTGGAAAGGAATTTATCCCCACCAATGAGGATAATGTGAACTTGTCATAAAATTCATAAAACCATCTTTTTATATTTGTAGTAGGAACTTTTGTGGCATGTTAATTGAGGTGCTTCAGGCAACAGTGGAGCCTTTTGGTTTTATTCGATCTCATACCATTGGTACTATGTGGCTTCCATTAGTAAAAGTTACAGTGTGGTTAGGACTAAATGGAGCCTTAAAGGAAAATAGCCTTCTAGAAGTCAGTAAAATGTTTTAGTTATTGTGCTCACATCAGGAAGTTTCTTGCTAAGAAGCTCAAAGTTCTTTATATGTGTTAATTTGATTATCAGTTATTTTTAAAAAATGAAAACATTTAAGGATTCAGTCTCAGTTTGAGATGAGGGTAGGCAGAAAATTTTTTAGGCAAGTTTGGTTGTATGTCCACTTCCTACTGGGCCTAGGAGTAGACAGATTTTTGATAATAATGTGAGTACATGAAAGCCAGTCTGATGTGTGGGTCCAGAAAACTATAAGTGAACTCTAATGGCATATGGTTGATGGTTTTGATTATTGAAGGGGACCTTTCTTACAATATCATTTTTATGCCTTCTGATAGGATACTTTCACAATCAGTGGAAAGCCCAGAGCGACATATATTGTTTTGTAATCTTTTTTAAATTTACCATGTTGTGAACATCGTCCATGTTACAAGGTATTATTTTACTATAGCATTTCCTATCTTTGGAATACAAGTACCATATGAGATGTAAGTGTTCTATGAATAGATAAATTTGAGAGAGAGTTTATACTTTCTCCCTTTAGTGGAACAACTTTAACACAGTAGCTTAGGAAAAATTGTAGCAAAGAAACCTATTTAACATGGTTTAGCACCCTTTTTAAAAAACTTATTTGACCATGGAATCATGTTTTTCATCAATACCCATTAATATGGTATTTTTATTCTGCAAAATATACTTTAGAAAATGCTCTTGAAATTACATTAATGGCTGCATAGTATTTCATGAATATACTATAATTTTTAATCTATTTAAATAATGCTGTGATGACTATGAGTATCTTTGCAAATAATCTTTTTGTATATATTCATGATTCTTTTTTCAGAAAAGTAAAATTACAAGATCCCAAAGTCTGTTCCAATATATTTCTAAGTTCATTTGCATCACCAAAGATTCTGATGTGACTCATTTGTTTTGAATATTTTACCCATGTTGATGTTTGTAAATTCTTGTGACACCTGTGATTGTATTACTAATTAGCTTAAGTTATATTTCTATACACCTTTGTAACTGCTTTAAAAATACTGAATTTATATATGTTAATGTTTTGTTGAAGTGCTAAATATAAAACACAGCAAGAGCATCTGAATTTTTTCTTACAAATGTTTGTCTCTAATAAATAAGTAGATATTTGAGAAAGATTTTCTGCTACAACTCGATGATTTTGTGAATAACCTCGAATGAATTAAAAAATCAATAAAATCTTTAATCAAATAATTAAATTTATTAGATAGATTTCTCTTTAAACATGTATATAGTTTTAAAATTTTTATATATAATTGTATTTGTATTTGGCAGTAGAGATCACTAGTACTAATGTGAAGTTGGAACAACTAAGGATGAATGTACAGCTCATTTTATTTAACTTCATGAATGCAGAGAGATGTAGTGTAGTAAGCTTTTAAGTTATGGGTTAACTGTTCTCCAAGCAGTAAAACCTAGATGGACTTTCAAGTCCACTTTTTATTCACCCTGTTTTACTGATTATTTCTACTTTAATTACTACAGTGGGGTCAGATGAACTGGATAGCTACATGTATCAGACAGTGGGTCATCACGCCATTGATTTGTACGCAGAAGCAATGGCCCTTCCCCTCTATCGCCGAACCATAAGAGGAAGAAGTGTGGATACAGGGCGAGTATACACCAGATGCGAAGGTGATGAGGTTGAAGATCTCTATGAGCTTTTGAAACTTGTTAAGGTATGTAGAGTGACCTGTTACATTCACGGAATTTAATGTGTAATTTAGAAAATTACATTTATTGACTTATTTAGTGAAAAAAATTTGTAATGGCTAGTAGCCCAATTATTCTGTGAAAGAATTTTGTGGGTTTTTTTTTTTAAATAGAAAAATAAAACTGTTACTATGCCTTTGTATTAAATCGTATTTAAAAATAAAACTTTTGATATAGTTTGGCACCGAGGATTGTCAAATGATATTTAACTAAGTTTTTTGTTTTCTTTAGGATTTTGAAGCTGATGACCTTTTTAGCAAGTGCTTTTTAAATACACACTGTGTGCTTGATACATAGTTCTAGGAATTGGGGAATGGGATAATGAACAGATCAGACATAGTCCTGTTCTGCTGGAGCTTACTTTCCAGTGGAAGGAGATAGACAGTAAACAAACAAACAGACAGACAAGCAAATACTGTGCATGGTGGAGAAGAGTGCCATGAAAGGTAGTGAAGCAGAGTCAAGGTGATAAGCGTGATGGCAGGGAGTGGCCAAGCAAGACTCTTGATAGGGTGAAATTTAAATACACCCAAAGAAAGTGAGTAACAGAGCCTTGTTTAAATCTAATAGAAGAGGTATGAATTAAAAATTTAAGTCCCTGTGTATAAGTGTTTGGCAGCCATTGTATAGTCATTGTTAATTTCTTTGGAAAGGAAATTTAGGAGAGAGAGTGGAGGAGGATGATGTTAATTAATGGAGATTACCTTTTCATTCTCATTGATAGCCAAGTATTTGAATACAGTTTAGTATTCTTCTTAAAGATGAATTTTATCCAGTCAACTGCAGTCAATTCATATAAGTATATTGAATGAAATAGGGAATTTAAACCAGTATTTCCTGGATGACTTAACTGTTTTTTGGGTTTTTTTTTTACAAAGGAAAGGAAGGAAGATTTCTGTCTCTTCTTCTACAAAGAGACATTGAATTTCACTTTTTTAATCTTCAGAGGAGTTCAGCTTTTCAGAAGTTAGTCATGAAGCCATGTCATATAAATTTGCTAGTCCCAAATAACTTCTTCAATGCTATACTTTAAATTTGATGCAATCAAAGTTTAATATCGATTAAGGATTTTGATAAAAAATATATATAAAGTATTTAAATTCCTTCAAAGTTTTCTTGGCTGAAGTACTTTTTATTTCATGTCACAACATTTTCATTTTGATTTATTCTTTAAAACAGAAACTGACAGGGGAAACGCTTAGAATAATTCCAAAATATACTGTTTAGTTCCTGGATAGCATAGGATGCTTTTCAAAGCAAATCACAGGTATCTGGTTTTGTCCTTTGGGGAAGATACATGCTAGTAAAAACTATCTTGATTATCAGACAAGGGGGAAAGCATAAGACCTCTACTTTTTTTTTTTTTTGATCCTCACCTGAGGACTTGCTTATGGATTTTGGAGAGGGGGGGAAGGAGGGAGAGAGGGAGAGGGAGAGAAACATTGATGTGAGAAACATTGATTGGTTACTTCTTGCACAGGCCTCTGTTGGAGGCTGCATCTGCAACCTAGGCATGTGCATAGGGTCTTGAACCTCTGACCTTTCAGTTTATGAGATGATGCTCCAACCAACTGAGCCAGAGCAAGAGGCCCTCTTTTAATAGTTCTCTCCCCGTGCAGACAACTATGATCTTGACAGTGTTCACTTTGAGATATGAAATACTGAGTGCAAATTTTGCATTTTCAAAATTTCTTTCTCAGAGTATAAAGAAAATGAGTATTAAGCTTTAGCGTAAACCAGTATTACAAAATGGTGGGACTCACAAGAAGTAATTGGATTGCTTAAAAGTCACTGATAACTGATAATTTTGGAGAAGCTTTGTGATAATAACAGCCTTCTAGGAAAGGGAAAGATAATAAATTACTAATCAGTTTAATTAAAAATGATCAGATTAGTAGTAATTAAGAAAACATTTCCCTTTAAATCCATGCTGTCTTTGGAGAAATGGATTTTTTGCCATTATCTTTTATAACTGTCACTTATGACATATATTAATGCTAATGTTAAATCTTGACAACTTTTGCTTTGGAAGGTTATACATGATAATTATAACTACAGTGGAAAGAGATATCAAGTTGTCTGGAACTAGTTTCTTCTTTATTTGTGTAGAAATATTAATTTTCCTTTGGGATATTTTAAGGACATAAATATCAAAAATATCTTGTTTTTATATAAGAGATTGTATAACCGGGCTTTAATAGCTAACTGCATATTTGAAACACTGGTACAAAGATTCCAATAGAGGCCTTACATATTCTATTGAGTAATTGAATACTTTTGGGAAAAAAATGAATCTGCAAGACCTGTAACTCTTCAAGTTAGTCTTCACTTGTAAGAAAAATGTCGAACTGCTTCTTTTAAGCCTTTGAGTATTATTGGAATATCGAAAGCATTTAGATTCATTTTAATTTTAAATATTTATTTGTAACAGATTACAATTTTGTGACTTTCACATGTAAGTCAGTCTTTTGTTTTTATAGCTCTTTTTTCCCCCCACAAATATTAGAAGTAATTTCTGAGTAGGAGATGTTCCTTTTTGTGAAGAGTTTAATTGACTAATTACTTAAAAGAAGTAGGAAAAGTTTGGAAGAATTTACAGAATTAAAAATTTCCTAACTTTTATAAAGGTATGAAAACTTTTACAACTGTAATAAGCCTGTATATCTCATAGATCAGGTCATTATGGTATATATACCCCAAGCTTTTTGCAAAATACTTGGTTTCTTATAGCTAGCTTTTTATTCTTTAGAATTTCTTTAATATTAAAATGTCACTTAGGTTCTCGTCTGGTATAATTTGGCATGTAGATAACCTATATTATTTTCTGACAATATAATGATTTTTAAATTCTATGTGTTTTCTTTTTAGATCGCATAAGCAATGTAGTAATTACTGGAAGATACCTATAAGCATCATATCTTTATAAAGAATATATTTAAGGATCAAAATATTTTTTCCACTGGTTTGGAATCACTTCTTAATTGATCTGCTACCTTTATCTTTTTGGTTTATTCCCTTATTTAAATGGAATTTATCTTTAAGAAACTCCCTTAGAGAAGAGGCTTTCAAATCCTTGTTTTGAAATGTTCCTATTCTCTCCTCACATTTAATCAATACATTGGTTGAATTTTAAAGTCTAGATTGAAAGTCAGTCTTCCTCAGATCATTGACAACATTGCTTCATGGTACTCTAGCATTTTGCTGGTGAGAAGTTTGATGCTTTTTTGCTAGCCTGCTTCTTTCTTTCTGTTAACTTCATGAATGTGTCTTTATGCTCACAGTACTGAAGCGTTACCACAACGCACTGGACATTGAAGGTTGCTTCCCCTGCATCCTTTCCACATTGTCCTATTGAGTTAATGTCATTCTGATGTAATTAACTTAATGTTCTTCGCTAACTTGAGTATTCAGTTTTAGTCTTCTTGTTCTAATCTTTGATACCTTTCTTCTCTCATGTTCTTTTTCTCATTAGGTATCTTGGTATTGATAATCTTGAATTACTTAATGGACACTTGTGATTTGAACACAACAGTATGTGAATAACTGCCTTTTTTAATAGAGTATTTACTGTTGATAGAAAGGCTTGGAAATAAATGACTTGACTTTTTAAAATATTTTAATTTTAACATTTTTAGTAAATATCAATTGCCACTTTACTTTTTGTATTGGTTAAAGTTCTTTTGATTACCAGGAACAGGAAGTCATATTCAACCTGGCTTATATAAAATGAGAATTTCTTGACAGTAACCCAAATAAATTTGGTTTCAAGTAGACTAGATTCTAGACACAAATTATGTAATCAAAGATCTGCTCCTTTCCCATGCCCCCGTTTCTATTTCTTCCCTCTATTTTCTGTTGATTTTATTCTCACTCAGGACCCTGGTAGTTAGACGATGGCTCCCAGTTACATTCTAGTAGGAAAAGCTCCCTTTTAAAATAGCTCAAAGGAAAATTTAGTTATGGTTCATTGTCACTCAGTGTCCAGACCTATATCATCTAGGAGCACTGTCATTTTTGGAAGATGATTTCATTTGACTGGGCAGGTTTAGACATATGACATTCTTGGAGCAAGAGATGGAGTCTCTTGGTTCTGCCAAAACAACAGAACCCATTGTGGGAAGGGTGAAACTGAAAATATAAAGTAGATTGTTGCTGGTATAAGGGCGAACTGTGGCAGGGCAGCAAAGAGCAACACTTTTCCTGAAAATATATAAGTCCCAAGTGCTTTCAAAATAGGGAACCATCCTAGATTGTTTTTCTTTCAATATTACCCTCCCTCTCTCTTTCTCACTCCTACCCTCCTTTCATCCCTCTCTTCTGTTTTAACTACAATACTTTCAAAAATAATTGATCATTAGAGCCACAATAGTAATCTTATGGTGTAGGACCTGTATGTTCAGCTGCTTATGATTTCTTCACCTGAATATCATATAGGCATGGTAAACTTAACAAGTTCAAAATGTATTCATAATTTTTTTTGCACAAAATTGCTTCGTTTCCTATCTTTTCCTCTTTGTTAAAAACATCATCATGCATCCCACCACCCAAGTCAAGCCCAGGCCTCACTACTAAACTTCTACTTTTTATCAGTCCCTTCCTACCCCAGCTCCCACTATCAGATCCCTAGGCCATGTCGATAATATTTCTGTGACTTCTGAAATCTGACCCTTTGACTTTATTCCTACTGTAACCAGTTTTTCATCTGTACCGTGCAAGAGTCTCCTAATTAGTCAACTTGCACTCAGTATTGCCCTATGCTTCATCTAGCCCTTCTACACATTGATGTCAGCTGACCTGTACACATATTTAAATAACCCACTATTAAGATGAAATCCAAACACATTAGCCTGACACAAGACTCTTTAAGAAGAGGTACTTGCAGCCTTACCTCTCTTATCCTACCATTCCTACACAAACTTCTGGGTTTAAGTTACACTGAACTAACATTTCTAGGAGATTGCTTTTCATATCTGAATTTTTGCCCATGATTTTGTATATCCTTATCTTTTTGTTCTCCCAAAGAACCTATCTTTCATACCCTTCAATGAAACCAGCTCTAATTTAGCAGCTCCTGTCTCTTCCATGGCAGCTTGTCTATACCTCTACTGTGCTTCTCAAGACATTACTAGGATTGTTTATATGGCTTTCTCATGCTAGACTGTGAGACCCTCATAGATATGCTCGATGCTTTTTATTTTTATATCTCCGATGTCCAGCAGTGTGCTGGCATGTGGCTGATTTTTAAAAGATTGTTGAACAAATTATTACAAAATTTAACAAATTAGTTTTTAAGTAATTTATTTAATGAAGAAGAGCCATGACTTTGTTGTAAAATATGATGTAAAACTATTGGTAATTTTATTTTATTTTTGTTTTTCCATTTAGAAGCTTAAATGGAATGGGTTTTATGGTGAAATTTTTCAAAATAAGATGTCCAGTTAGATTTGGCATTGTAACCACTAAGTGTACAAAAATAATTTCCAGCTACAGAATATTTTATAAAAGTGCTGAGCAGATACTTTTTCAAATCATTTTTTGGTATCTGCATGTTATAAAACCTGCTTATTATGATGGAAAATTACTTTGTTGATCTCTTTTCACTTTGCATCTTGAGGGGAAACTCTAGGTAGTTGAGTGGCTTGAGGCAAATCCAAAGGATTCGGAGTGGGAGGCACATGTAAGGCAGTCTTAAGATTTGCCGTGAGGACTCAGACATAGTGCTAATGAAACAGGCATATAGCCTGTGCAGATTGCTCCCGGCTCTTCAGCGTTGTACAGCTTGCCTCGAGCGCTGTCAGCTCCCAAGATTTTGGACATTAAACCTGGTCCCTTGGCGCAAGAAGTGCTTTGCTAGTATTGATTATGGGAGATCTAAACAGGAAGAGTTGGAATTAGCACAGACCAGTGTCATTTTGACACCCAGGTGTGGCTTTATTGAGGCTGTGCCATCTCTGGCCTTTGCAGATAATAAAGCCAGGCATGCATGAGAAAGCACATGATGGAAGGTCTGCCTGGAAAGAAAATGTTGGATTATACTTGTCATTTATTACAGTTTATAAACTTATCACAGGTCCAGAGTCTTCATCTGTAGATTCCCCTCTAAAGCCTAGAAAATGTAACTCCCTGATTCTAGCAAAACTATCATTCTTTCTCCTCAACCTTGAACTTTTCTTCTTGGTATCAATAAGTGTAAGTATATATACACATGCACATATATACTCTTTCTTTTTATCTTTTACCTGGTTCAGTGCCTCTATAAATTCAACAATTGACTTATTTTTATGTCCTTTTATCCCTTTCTTCTAGGAACTATAAATTTCTTTCTATCTTATCATCTACTTTATATATTTTAAAGTGTGTTCTTTATGTTTGACTTCTCTTTCAAATTTCATTCTTTATGATTTTCAGTCCTTGGTATCTATGTCCTATTGACCTTTTCTTTCTCTGACTATGCTACCACGTATTTTTAAAGAAACTTTTTGTAGATGTCTACGTCTGGAGTTGTGTTGTATAAGACACTAGATGTTTTGTTTCTGTTCTATAGTCTTTCCTTCATTTCTAGATCTGTAGTTTACCTTTTTTTATATTCTCTGTAAAATTGCCAAGAGCACATTATTAAGATTTTTAAGAATGAATTACTTTTTTCTTTATCGTTATCTTTATAATTTTTGTTGCACAAGATTTTATTGGTGGCCACATAACAATATGATAGATCTTGATCTTTGTACATCGACTTTCCATTTTAAATTTGGAACATCGTTATTCTGTATATTTGGAGTGCCTAAATCATAAAATAGCCACAAAAAACAGTGATACTATCAATAACTATTTAGAGGGGGTTTTTCGTTTGTTTTTTTAAGTGTTAAGAGATGATGCAATAAGGACTTGTTCTTTGACATGATGATGTAAGAAAAAATTGAGTGACTCAAGGGGTGTAGTAGTTGACCTTGACTTTCACTGTTAACTTTAATGTACACTACTACCATTTAGAGACTTTTCTTGTGTCTTTTATTCTGCAAATGCTAATTGGATGCTTATAATGTATCAGTACTGCAGAGTAATAAGATATATGAGACAGTCTCTGCCTGAAGAGATAAGACATATACACAAGCTAACACAAGGTAGAGTGGCCATTACAGTGTGCACTTAAAGAGGCTATCAGGATTCACAGGAGAAAAATGCCTCCCATGTTGGGGGATCAGGAGAGGCCTTATGCGGGAAGTTACATTTGATCTCCGTGAAGGATGTTTGCATTTTGATGAAGGCAGGAATGGAAAAATGGCTGCAACAATGTTGCAAGTTAAGGGCACAGTTTAGTCAACATCATTGAAGCAGGACATCAGATATTTTAGGGAATACAGTGGTTCAGTTTTTCTAGAGCTCAAAGTTTAAGGAGCAGTGGGAAATAAGTCTAGTAAGGTTGGTAAAAACCAAAAAAGAAGAGTGTCTTATAACTTAGGCCAAAGATTATTGGGGTAGTGGAGAACCCTTCAGGCGGTATTTTCCAAACTCAGTTTCATGGGTCATAACTATTTTTTTTAAATGAAAGGGACTAGAATAAAAAAGAAAATATCAAAATACATAGTACATAGTAAGGTTATGTATTATTTTGTGAAACATGTATGTGTGTGTGTTTATACATATGTGTAGGCTAGTTTGTTACATATATTTGTTAAAAATATTGTTATGCTCAAGTAAATTTAAAAACCATTACCTTGAGGGATTTTGCAAAAGAAATTATATAGGGAACTTCAAGATCATTAGGTTGAACCACTATAGTGCCAGAAATAGATTAGGGAAGTGGAACTCTGGGAATGAGGAGTTCAAATTGAAAATTGAGATTCTAGGCTAGCTGAAAGATTCTGAGGACCTGAAGAGGAGGAGTAGCAGTGGTAGAGGTGAAGAAGAGGCATTGAAGAGGTGGATTGATAGGGTTTGGTGGTGGTATTTAAATAAAAAAGTGACAGGGAGTCTATCTAAGTAAGGTACCTTATAAACTGACAGTTCCATGGCTAACTTATTTAGCTTTCACGGGGCAGCGTTGATAATCAACGTGAATTATGATAGCTGTATATTATAAATACAGGGTGGGGCAAAAGTAGGTTTATAGTTTTTTGTATAAAAATAATAAATAATAATAGAATAATAAACTTTGTGTTTTGCATACTTACAACTGTAAACTTACTTTTGCTCCACCCTGTATTGTGATTCTAAATCTTATAGCACTCTGTCTTTGTTGTCCCCTTAATCTGGTATAGAATGGTATAGAAGATGTTTCATATCATTCTGTGTTCATTTAATCTTTTTTTTAAAGAATGGTGTGGGAATTGACTATGGAAGTAGGGGGCAGGCCTGGGTCGCGGGGATTTAAGGGGGAAAATGGGACAACTGTAATACCATAAACAATAAAACATTTAAAAATAAAATATTTTATTGTTTTATTTTTACAGAGAAGGGAAGGGAGAGAGAAAGAGAGGGAAACATTAATGTGTGAGAGAAACATCTATCTACCATCCCTTAACTGGGTACCTGGCCCACAACTCAGACCTATGCACTGACTGGGAATTGAACTGGCGACCTTTAATCTTGTGGGACGATGCCGAACCAACTAAGCCATGCCTGTCACGGCAAGATTAACTCTTAATAAATGTAACTCTTGATAGTCCTTTTTATTGAACATTTAACATTGTCTTCATAGAATTATATGGAGTACACATGAACTAAAATATTTTATCCTATTGCTTACCTAAATAAAACACCTAGGAAGCAAAATGAGTGATATTAGTGTATTTAACATAATAGTAATGCATAAAGGTGGGTTTCTAATTATCATAGTAATTACATTGAAAAGTTACTTATTGGTAATTAAGCAAAATATAAAGACTTTTCTTAGTTTTATTGAGATATAGTTGACATACGGCATTGTGTAAGTTTAAAGTGCAATGTCTTGACTTAATACACTATATATTGCAAAATGATTACCACTATAACATTAGTTAACACCTCCATCCTGTCTCTTAATTACCATTACTTTTTTATTTTAAGATCTGCTCTCTTAGCAGCTTTCAAGTATATAGTAATACAATATTATTAGCTATAATCACCATGCTATACATTAGATCCCCAGAATTTATTAATTTTTGAAACTGGAAGGTTGTATCCTTTGACCAACATCTCCTCATTCCCTCTACCCCAGACTTTTCACCCATCACTCTATTCTCTGTTTCTTTGAGTTTGGCTTTTTATAGATTCCTCATATAAATGATACAGTATAGTATTTGTCTCTTTGTGTCTGACTGACTTAACCCAATGCCCTTGAGCTTTACTCAAGTTGTCACGAACATCAGGATTCTTTCTTCCTCATGGCTTAATAATAATGTTCAGTTATTTATACCACATCTTTATCCATTTATCCTTTTATAGATAGGTTGTTTCCATATCTTGACTAATGTGAATAATGCCTCAGTTACCATAGGATGCAGATATCTCTTCAAGAATCTCTTTTCATTTCCTTTGAATATATACCCAGAAACGAGATTACTGGACCATATGCTAGTTCTGTTTTTAATTTTTGAAGGGCCTCCATACAGTTTTCTATAATAGCTGTACCAATTTACTTTCCCATCAACTGTGCACAAGTGTTCCCTTTTTTCCACACCTTCACCAACACTTGTTATCTATTGTCTTTTTGATTTTCATTTCCCTGATGATTAAAGATGTTGAACTTCTTTTCATATACCTGTTGACCATTTGCATGTCATCTTTGGAAAAATGTTCTTTTCCTCTGCCCATTTTTTAATTGGGTTTGTATTTATTTGTTTGGGATTTTTTGTTGTTGTTTTTTTGCCATCGAATTATACGAGTTCTTTATATATTTTGGATATTAAGCCCTTATCTGATACATGATTTGCAAATATTTTCTCCCAATTAGTTTTTTGCCCTTTCATTTTGTTGATGGTGCCCTTTGCTATGCATAAGCTTTTTAGTTTGATGTAGTCCCACTTATTTACAAAATATAAAGTCTTCATGGGTTCTCTAGGCTTTGGGGCAGCATACCAGATTAAACTGGCTTTGGAACTATAAATTAATTGACTCCTTGTAATCTTCTTAGGGTCTTTCTCTGGTGTCTCACCCTCTATAACTTATCCTGCAAACTCATGCCAGAAAAGTCTTTCTAAATTGTAGATTCACTCACATTTGTCTTTCCATGATAAACTTTTGTTGCTTGCTTACCATTGATCCATTGGGTACTCTGCACTGTGACTTCAGCTTATCTTTCCTCTTTTCCCACCTGGTACTTTCCTGCATGGAACCTATTTCCTCCCTGGACTATTAGTCCTCCTCATGGCCTGTCTTCCCTGCATAACGCTGCATTGTAGTGAGAAATGACCACCCTCTCCAACTGCTGCTTTTACTTGGCATCTTTTTGATATTTTCGTTGATATGCCCCCACTGAGTGTATTATCTTCCTCTCTGGAACCTTCATAAAACATTGTATCTCTTTTATAGTACTTAATTTATCTTCACACACAGAACTACTGGTTTTTTATTTTTGTTTTATTTTATATTGTGTGTTTTTATTTAAAAATTATAAGTGCCTCGAGGGACAGAAATTGTATTTCATTCTTTTTTACTTCTTATGGGACTCCATACAACTCTTGAACTCTGAAGACATTGTATTCTACTATTCTCTAGAATTTGGTTACTCCATCTGTAAAATGTGGATATATCCTCCTTGTTGTTTTATTTATCTCTTTTGAGAATAAATGAGAAAATATATGAGAGCTTCTTTATGTTTCTAGAAAGATAGATGCTGTATAAATTAATTTTTTTCATTTTACTTTGCCTGCCAATTTCATGGCAATCTCAGGTCTTCTTTCCTCTTTAGTGTCTTGCTTCCAAAATAACCCAGTAAAACTGATTAAAGTCATCTTTTTCATTGCATACAAAGTCCCATTAGTATATTATTATTAAATAGTAGCTGCAAGTTGGCATTGAGATGAGTGTAATTTCTCTTGACTTTATTAGTATGTTAATGAAGAGCAGAAAAAATGGTAATCGTTCAAATTGTGAAAGAGGTTTTAATGGGGGCAAATTTATATTACATATTGGATTCAATTTATCCTTCAACATTTGTTGCCTTAATTTTGGGCCCTCCTGAGCCTCTTTTAGACTCTTTCAGTTAGATAATTCAACCTTCCAAGAGACATGTGGAATTAATGTTTCCCATCTGGCTTCCTACATGAGTAAACTGAGGCATGAGTTTTTCAAAAGAAGGTAAGAATTGATCTCAGTGATGACAAAGGTTCTTATTAATAGATACTTTCTATTAAAAATTACTTTGGCTTTTTTTTTAGGATTTAGCTCTATGCTTATTTTTAAAATTGAAGCAGTATATTTCCTATTAACTCATTTGTAAAAGGCCTCAAGCAAGGACTTCCATTGAAAGGCATGAACTGAGTTTAGAGAATTTAGAATTTTGAAAGAATATATGAAAAATTAATTTTGTCCAGAGGTGGTAGAATTGGGCTATTATGTGCACTCCTGTATGTGAGAACAATTACCTCTCAGTGCCAGCAAAATTATACCACACTTATTCTTAGAATCTACAGTGCTGGGCCTTGTGGGTACTTTGTGTATTTACTTGCACACAGTTGGTGCTTAATGAGCTGTTGTCAAATGAAACTTACTGAACAAAGTTAAGCCTATCTTACCTAGAGAAAATTCAGCCAATATTGATCCTTGTAAATTTCTGTAAAAATCAGTTGACAAATGAGAAGAGGCAGCGACTATCTATTAGGCATTTATTCTTTCCCCTGTGCAGTATTCTTTGCTGCCTACCATAGGATTAGCTCTAGGGCTACTGAAATGGTCCATGGTCTATTTTAAGATTGGGTCTCTCGTGGATTCTTTTCTACATAGTAATTTTGCAGGGAGGTGAGGAGGAGAGAGAATCATCATTATTTGATAAATAACCCATGGTCTTCCCTTTTGAGCTTTTCACAATTTAGCTCATTTAATAATATTTATTCGCCTCACACTTATTGTTGTGACTCCTTAACCCTCACCTACTGATTTGAGTGGTCATATGACCTGGACTTGATCACAGAAAGCTAGTAAGAATCAGTCTAATGGACTTCAGTGCAAGCTAGTGATACTTTAAGACAGTATTTCCTAATCTGGAAAGGAAAGGTGTCTGAACTCTAAAATTTTATTCAAATTTTCTGAGGAGAGGTCCAAATTTGATTATCATAATCTCACAGTGATCTGTTCTCTTAAAAAATTTAAGAACCACTGTTTTAACCATTGGTTGCAGAAAGCTTTATAGCCTTGGTGTATTCATGACTACCCTCGGCAGGACTTAATTGTCCTCTGAGCCTGTAACATACTCTCTGTGCTGTGTTCCGTGAAGTCAGAGGGCCTTCTGGGGTTTCTCATGAATGAAGAGGAGAGTAGCATGGAGGTAGTACCCCAGCACAGCCCAGGATGCTATGCATCTCTCAAAAAGGACATGGAGATCTCAAAGATAATAAAGTGCAAAGTTACTTAAAATTTCAGGTAAGAAATGCCGGGACCAAAGAAGGGAAAATAGACTTGGACGCTGTATAGCTGGTTCTTAAGAGTCCTTTGGATTTCATGTTGAAGGAAAGAAGGATGGGGCTGCAAAAGGCATTCTTCTTGATTTCCTCAGGTGTGGCGTTCTGTTTTGGAGTTTCTCTTGCATTTAGTTACTCTTTGGGTAATTATATTATGCCTCGCTTTGCACAATTATTTCTATATATAATATATCTAATTTGTTATTTTGTAACCTCTTGAAAGCAGGGACTATGTGTTTTCAACTTTGGATACTCTGCAGTGACTATCATGATGCCTTGTCCATATGAGGCACACAAAATTTTTTTGTTGTAATTGTTTTAGGGAAGCTATTGAGAATTTTCACCATATCATGCATTCAACTTTATGATGACCCAAGGATGAAATTTCTCTCAGGACTTAGTCTTTACAATAGTTTGCTTTACTATAAATATTGGACAGTTTTTATTGTATGGACTCTGTAAATCATGCAGCTTATTTGGTTTTCTCTTTATATTGATTGTTAGCAAGCCCAGAGCCATGTGAATTTTTTGAAATCTTTTTGTGTTACTGTAATAATAATTGCTATTGTTTATGTAGTGCTACCTGCCAGGCACTATAATATGCTTTATAACAAATTTTATTCTAATTTATCCTTACATCAACCTTGGTTTATTATCCTATTTTGCAGATAAGTAATCTGAGATACAGAGAAGTTAAAGTAACTTGTCCAAGGTTACCCAGCTAGAAAGTGGTAGAACATGTACTTTCAATAGCTGTGCTCTGCTGACTCCCAGCATTACATTTATGTTAATTCATGAAGATATTACCATATAACAATGCATATATAGTGCATACAGGGTGGGGCAAAAGTAGGTTTACAGTTGTGAGTTTGCAAAACACAGCATCCATTCCTAAATTATTATCTATTAATTATTGTATTATTTTCCATTAGAACAATTGTAAACCTGCTTTTGCCCCACCCTGTATATAAACCAATAAGGCATGTGTGACATAACAGTGAGAGAGAGGGGTAGCTACGCATGTGGTTTGATAAGGGGAGTGGAGTTACTAAGATCAAAGTGATGCATCTGTGTTTGATCTCATCTCGTTTCACAGCTCTCAGAATAGCTTTAGATCATTGCTACTCAAAGTGTGGTCAAGGGGCTGGTGTTGGTCCATGAAGTGTTTGTTATTGATCCAAGGTCAGCTATTTATAGAAATTGAAACTAAGCATTGAGAAACTTTTATAGTCATTTGAGAGTAATTTTATGTGTTGAATCTAATAATAAAAATTTGGCCTTGTATTATGTCTTTTTACAATTTAAGTTTTGGTTATTCATTTCAATTGTATTTTACAGAAATTTCAGTCTTCAAAGGTGTAGAAATTTTTTCAAAAAATGGTTCTTGACATAGTTTGAGAAGTACTGTTCTAGGTAACAGCTTATCACGTTTTTAAGCTGTTGTTTGTCTAAAAAAGAAAAGATATTAACTGCAGTTTGAAATTACATTCTAATTTATACCTGTTTTTGAAGATGAATAACGAATTAGTATATTTGGTTACTTTGTCAGTTTCTTGATTCTGGGAGAACTCCTAAATGACCTTTTTGGAGTCGGGGGAGTTTTTCTTTTTTCTTTTTTTCTTAAACTCAGTACTTTTCTCGAGAATAACACATTTTAATGAAGTTCTTGATCCAAGATAATGGTGTGAGGAACTTGTCAATTATGCATAGTTACAGCCACTTTCCTTAACTTATAAAAATAGCTAAAAAGGCAATTTGACTTTTTTTGTATATTCAAATTGTTCTCTGGAATAATAGAAAAGTAAAAAGGCAACAGCAACAACAAAAACATTGCTGATGATGCTGCTTATTATAATAGATTTCCTATTTAAAGAAAGCAAAGTTAGCTTCAGTGAGATAATATTTGCAACATCAGTTCAGTTTTTAATTTTTCTTTTTGGATGTGGCGAGACATTCCCTTAATGATATAATATGTTGTAAAATAGTTTCATGCAATGTTACCAACCTTAATAGTGTCTTTGAATGTCCATACAATCGCTGTCTCCTGTTTAAAATAATCTTTTTGGTGATTCTCTAGCAGGGGTGTCCAACCTGCAGACCACGGGCCACATGCAGCTCAGGATGGCTATGAAAGTGGCACAACACAAAATCGTAAATTTACTTAAAACATTATAAGATTTTTGTGTGTGTGATTACATGCCGCAGTGTATTTAGTGTGTGTCCCAAGACAACTCTTCTTTGGCCCAAAGATGCCAAAAGGTTGGACATCCCTGCTAGCATCATTTGATAAGGAATCCCTAGCTATTTTTTTGGATGTTTAAAAGCTGGCTTCCAAATAAAGAAATGGGATATGGATATGAACAGGCATTTCAAAGAGAAAGAAATTCAAATGGCAAAAAAAAAAAAAAAATTCAACCTCACTAACTCAAAATTGCAGTTATAACTTTGGCAGGATTTAGAAATGCTATTGGTGTTGAAAAAATGGGTACTCTTCTGTGCTGCCAGCAGCCCCGTAAGTTGGTTCTGCCTTCTTGAGGGTAATTTCACAGAGCTCATCAGACACAAAAACATGCTATCTCTTTACCAAGCTGTTCCACTTTGGGGAATTTATTCTAAGGAAAAAAACTAAAGATGTACTCGTAGATTTAGAAATGACTGGCTAATTATGGTGTATTTATACAATGGCATACTGTGTAATATCAAAATTGAAGTTGCAGAAATACATCTGTATATATTATTAAGAGAAGGAAATAGATTATCAAAACTCTATATAATACATTTTTGTAAATGTATTTGTATAAATATATGTGTAGAACATGCCTGAAAGATATATATTGTCTGTACGTGGAAGGTACTGAGTGTATAATTTTTGCACATTTGAATTTTTAAACTTTTTCTTATAGCAAGCATGCATTGATTTTGAAACCTCTTTGTTGAGTACTGGGACTCCATTTTAACATGCACAGAAGTATAGGAGAAAAGGAAACCTGATAATCAACAGGATGTCACCATTCCCCAGGTCCTTTTCTACAGCTTCACCAGGAGCCTGTTTTTCTTTTAGAGCTGGTTCTTGAAAGCTGTGTTTGAGTTTTTATTCTTCTTCTACTTTTTTTTTTTTTTCCTGTGACAAATGCCTATCATTTTCTAAACAAGAAAACCAATGCCCCAGTTAGGTGTGTGGAGCTCTTTTCATTCACTCGCAGCCCTGTTGTGTTAATACTGAATAAGCAGAGACAGCCTGACTGGTGGTGAAAGATGGGAAGCCAGCCTCAGGGCTTTTTCTGGTCAGCCCTAAACCTCTGATTGCCACGTTTTCCTAATTTCCCATTTCCAGGGCATCACTAAAGTGACCTTGCTTGCTGAATATGATGCTCTGACTCTCCACGATTTTCACATGCATTTGGAAGGGCTGTCGGGCGATTGTTTACAGGACTCCAAATGAACTGTGCACTCACAGCAAGTTTGATAAACACACATTTCCTCCTTTTATCAGTGAGATTGCAGAATGTGAAGTATGAGTTTCCAGTTTTACTCATTCCCCTCAACCTTTTCCTGTTTAAAAACTTCGACATGCTAATTGGATTCTGATCTGTCCCTGTTTTTTATTCTGCTTATGGGTACTTGATGGCTTATACTAGTACTTACCTTAGCAAGGTTTGTCAGTCCTTCAGAAGTAAACTTTGCATGTATTCAACCTAAAGAAGATTCATCCCAAGGAATGTAATGTGAGCACTAATTAACAGTAATGACTGCTAATCACTTTGCTTTTTATACTCCTTTAGGAGCACTGCTATTATCCAATGTAGTTAAGTAAAATGCTTGTATGTGAATCAACAATGCTGAATCCTTTTAGCAGCTATTGCTCACAATCAAGCTTTGAATAAATTAGAGTTAACTGAAATTGATTTTAATATACTATGTTTCTTTTTATAATAGTAAACTAAAATATCTAGTTAAATATCCTGAATATTAAAAAGACATTACTTTTTTTTTTGCAATCATCCTTATAGTAGATGAAAAGCAGTATTGCAAATAAATATTTTCACAGTTCAAGATATTTTCTCTTAGATTTCTTTGAAATTTCATGTGACACATTCTTCATAGTCATAGCAGCACTTTGATTCTGTTGTAAGCATTTTATCAGATCAGTGAAAAGCAGTAGGCTTATGTTTAATTTTTCTGAATTTGTGCCTTTACTTCCTAGAGGATCTTACAGCTTCTTTAAATTATATAGCCCATTTATATAAACTTGGCTCATAAGATTGTGCATTCAGTGTTCATTAAAAAGGGTTGTTTTGTTATGTTTAGTGTATTATTAGACTATTATAAAAGCTTTCTGTTTATTTACGTGCATTCAACCTACCTATTGATACAAACTGCCTTGCCTCCAGAGGAGACTAAGCAAAACTCATAAATTAATAATTTAAGGGGCTGATACGCAAGTAGCATTTTGGTTAAGTTAATAAGTGAAAGCCTTCGAGTCAGTACTGGCCACTTTAACAATGCTTTACTTTTGACTTTTATTGGCTGAAAATAACTTGTTAAACTGGGGCTTTTGTAATAAAATCTACATACTATCTGTAGCCCCTTCCCCTCTTTTTGATTTATGAGTAGATAGACATATTATTGAAGAATTTTAACACTTCCATAGTTCTGCACTTTGATTTCAGAGGTGTTAATCTCTTTGGAAGTTTGAGAGTGACAAAATGAGTTGTACATACCGAATTTGGGATTCTTTACTAGAGGCCTTAGTTTTTTGATAGTACCTGTGTTAACATTGATTTCTCTAACTTGTGATATGGCTTGATGTACATAAATGGAGTACCCTGCTTTCTCATTTTACATGTTCTCTCTAGTGGCCTGGTCACGATGGTGTAATTTTTATAGTTAAGAGTAGTGTTTCTACAGAGGTGTAGCAATTCAGGACATTGTTTTTAAATTACCAAAATATAATAATTTGATTTCCTTTTTACTTTTGTATTTTTTGTAGTGTCAAAAAATTTTAATTGTGTTGAATAAATAAATAGAAAAAATTAAGTGGTAGTTGTTTAATACGAAGTCTTATATTTTATATACTAGTCTTAGTATAATACATTGCCAGCATACTCATATGTATTAAAAAATCTTTGGCATTGTACTTAATTGAATTATTTTCAAAGAATTGTAACAGGAATTCTATGAGAGAACAGAAAATATGTGGAAGCTTAATTGAATGCCATCCATGTGTAATTACAAGCTTCATGAGTATTGTTTTATTTAACTTATTTTATATCCCAGTACTATTACACAATAGCACAAAATGCATGCTTATGAGGGAAAACTTGCTTTTTCTGTTTCACTTTGAGTTTGAATTTTTATTTGTAATAAAATTATATTTTAAAAAGGTGAGGATTTTAGTTTTGATCCTTTTTTTGTGTGTTGTTTTTTTTTTTCTGTAGTGTGTTTACTTTCATGTGAGAGTGATTGATCTGTAGCTGTCATTTTACCCAAACAGGGGACAAATGGAATTGGCCTTTTAGACAAAAGTATGCAAACAGACTGCATTCTTTCTGTTGATAGAATTATGGAAGGACTGCATGAGGTGCCACATTCATTTTGCTATTGATTGTGAATAGGATTCTGCACTGGGGTGCTGTTTCCATTGGATAAGGAGGTGCTATGATTAGTTACCTTTCTCATGAAAGCACTACAAAGGGAAATGCAAAATGTGTGCAGTGCAGTGTTCTCAATTTGACAGCTGTTTTTGTTAAGTTTTTTTGCCCCATTGAAGTCTAGCCTATTTTAGAAAAACATACATTTTGGTTTTTTCCCTTATATTAGGCTTAGTAGATTTCCATGCATTTGACCCTGTAAAGAAATTACACGTTACAGTTTTCCTACGCTTCTATTGTAAAGCTTCAAAGCTGATGCAACAGTGCCCTCTATAGTCTTTTAGGGAACAGTAGATAAATGTAGAGGATTTGAAATATTCAGGTAAGAAGCAGGATATTTAAATTTAATTTTTGCTCAGACAAGAGACTCCTTTTTCCTAAGTAGACATTCTTGTTTTTCACTAGCGGCTTTACTTTAAACAAAGGGAACAAAAGACCATTCTGAGTTTTCATTTAGAATTATTGGCTACCTCTTGTTGTTACCCAGTGGTAAATCTCAAGTTTTATCAGACATTCATCAGAGTAACTTGAGATAGAAGGAATCTTACAAGCTGTACTGTCTCTTCATGAAATATCTTTTTGAAGTTGAGTTCCAATAGGAGTATTAAAAAAAATAATTTAGTTCCTTTGTGCTCGTTTCTTCTATTTAATTAGAGCCTGACTGGGCTCCCTAGAACTTAAATTTTACTTGTTCCTGAATTGTGTGACCCAGGCTTTATACATGACATTATTTAAATTCAAACCAAGGGAGTTAAACAATGACTAGAGTAGTTGTCATTCATTAGCATTGATTTACATTTTAGATTTCCCTTCCTTTTTTGGTTACCTATTTGATTGTATACGTTGATTGTTAAATTGGTTAAATTTTTCATTATAAAACACACTTTATGTGAAGTTATTAGATGGTAATAAAAGCAGGTATCATATTTTGCTATGATTAGATGAGAAAAAAATTTTAAGCTATGTTTATTTTGCTTCTAAAAGTGTTTTAGTAAAAAGAGCATGGACCCAAAATCCTAGCTTCTCCATGTATTCACTATGTAATATTGAACGCAATTCTTAATCTCATCTGCAAAACTGGAGCTAAAAATAGCTCATCTTTTGAGGTTTTCATGAAAGATTACAAATGTATATTAATTAGCCAAGTCATTATATATGCTCAATGGCAACTGTATTCCAAAAACCACAAAGTGAAGGTAAATGGCATTGTTTTCTATGGGAAAAACAATATAAATCTAGAATACATTTAATGAACTTCAGATTTTTTTTAAATTCCTATATCATAATTCGATGATGTATGTGAATCTGGAAACTGGCATGGCATTCCTTGGTGACGTGGACTGACAAAATGAGATGTGCATTAACTTCCAATTCCCTACAGACCTCATTCCCAAACTCCTTAAATAGGCCATGTTTATAAATTTAACTGTAGTAGACATGTAACCACAAACCAATATTTGGCAACACATGAGAACTGATAATAAATAAAACTAAAAAAAAAAAAAAAAAGAGTGTAATTTTTTTACCCTTAGTGTACCTGGGAACACTTAGGATACTTTTCATTTACCGGTGTTCTAATAGTAATTTAGAGCCCTTATTCATATTTGCTAAGTCAGTGGTTTTTGCTTTCTCCACCCAGCTACAAAAAGACTGTGATTAAAAATACATCAAAGTAGAACTTTTCTGGCAGAAGTGGAGGTGGTGGCCTCATCTTCTTCCCCTCCAAAAGAACAAAGTTTAAAAACCTCTTGATACTGTAATATGTGTGTGTGTGTGTGTGTTTTTGTCCAAAGACTGTTCCTTTTGTTTTGTCCAAAGACTGTTCTACTTAGACTTAGATGCAAAGCACCTAATTCTGTACCTGGCACATAAGTGCTCAATGAATGTGTGCTAAAATCAAATTTCTTTTGAACATTAGACTTCTTATTGATATATAAGATTTGAGATACCATATGTATTAAAATGTAAAGTTAATATGACGATATAATATTACAGTAATTGTTTCTCCTGAACCATTTAAAACATACATTTCCAGTTTCACCCAGATTGTTGTAACTGCAGATAATAATGGGAAATGAAGAAAAATTCAGAACTTGTCTTCAAAATGATTAAAAGCTGTTGTATTATACAATAATGTATTTAAAGATTCAGACATTTCAAATGACCTGATGATAAAAATAATCTTAAACAGAGAGCTTCTGAATTGAATTTTCTCAACATTCAGTAAAGCACTGTTTATTTTGCAAGGTTCTTATTTGTGCTTCACATTGATTTTGTATAACTTTGAATTTAATATTATAATAAACCACATATTGTTTTCAGTATATCACTTGGATTAAAATTGAAAACTGCAAAAGTATCTTTTTCATTTTTATAAAGAAAGAACCAATGTTTTAAGCTGGTAGATTGAAAAGGAACAAGCTCTTAGTAAACCAAATGTGGTAGTTCTTTTTAAAATAATGACCAGTTGCAGTAGGAAACATACTTAAAATTAAATTTTGGTTTACAAGACTGACAAGATGCTGTCTACCAAAAAAAAAAAAAAAAAAGAATGAATAAGCGTATTTTTTTTCTTCGCAATGAAAGTATCAAATTAAGAATCTACTTAATTAAAATAATGATAAATGTAGATTACATTACTGAAGACATTGAAATACAGCTGCTCTGTCTAGTGAGAGCCTGCATAATTTACCAAGACTATACAGAGAAGCAATGGAGAAGCCACTGCAGACTGTTAGAGGAAATGCCCTGTTTATTCTACATACATTTCTTTTTTTAATTAAAATGTCAATGATAATTTTATAGCAGTCCTCAAAAAAAAAATCCTTCTTTGAATTTCTTCAAGATAGTAGAATATAAGATGAGATCATTACTGCTGCTGAACGAAACAGATTAAACCTTAGAAAAAATAGCATATTTTACTTTTTTATTAGTTCAGTATTTTTAATTATGTGTTGATATTGAAGTAGGGGATGATATATATAATTTTACATGAGTTTTGCATGAAAGAAATGTGGCAAAATCTTTGAATATCTTCATCTTATTTAAAACTCTTTTGGCATCACAAGTAAGATTTGGGTGGAGCCATAACTGGTATTGCTTACAAATAAAGATGTAGGTATGTATACTGAGAAATCTTCAAGGTGGGGCAAGGGGCTCTGCATATATCTATCGGGATTAGCTGGGTGGTATTTCCTCCTCCACTCCATGACTGGGCTGTGATGAAGGATAATGTGTTGCCTGTGGCAGTGCCTAGAGACCAAAAAGAGGTTGAGAAACCCATTACTCTGTATTATTTTCATCTTTTACTTTAACGATGACTAGTGATATCTTCACAATTGCATATATTTAAGAAAACCAATATCGTGTGTAGCAAGAAATGTTGGTGGGTTTTTTATTTTTTTATTTATATTTATTAATTTTGCCTTTGAAGGGTAAGTTCGGACTCTAGAGTCAGACTTGTCTTGTGTTCTAGGCTCTATCACATGCTAGCCTCATGACCTTGGTTTAGTTAACTTCTCTACACTTTAGCTTTCACATTTGTAAATTTAGTCTACTCATAGCACCTCCGTCATAGGCTTATCATGAGCATTTAATGGCATGATCCATGTAAAATACATAGTAAAGGAAGCCTCAATAAATGTTCATTATTATTGTTATTGTTTTTATTAGTCACTAGGTGTAACATTTTTCTTGCATTGGAGGAATAGAACATTGCTCATACTTAACTAAATAAGATTGTTAATCTGTCGTGGTTTATCTGTTGATCTAGTTCTAGAGAAGTTAACCATGACCTTCTGTATCTTAAGGTAGAGTGTTGTCGAAATTCTACTGCTTTTTATTTTGTCTTTTTTGATAGTGTTTCATGTGTCAATATTTCTTTGTCATGGGTGAATATGATGTCAAAGTTTGTGTGTTTCAGTATGTCTGTTTTGGACTTTGCCCTAACTTGATACAGAATTAATTAATTATTTTCTAGGGTTCAGTTTTTCTAAAGGGTTAAGTGCCCACTTACAAAAATCTTCTTAACTATGAGAGCTTTATAGGCAGAAAGTGCACACAGCATTAAAAATTTGGAAAGTTTATAAGAGAAAACAATATGAGAAGAGACTTCTTCGGGTGATTTTATTCTATATGCTTTTTACAGAGCTTCAAAAAGGTAAATGCAAGAGGCACAAAGATAAGTCACACACTATATGACCATTATTTATAAAGTTTACACGTGCAGTGTGAGTTGTAAAATGTTAAAATAACTTTTTTTTCCCTTGTAATATGTTTCAGGCTTTTTTCTAGTTGTTAGAGATGTAAATAATTAAGGTACAGTACCTGTTCCAAGGATGTGGCATTTTGAGTTTTAAGGGAGAAAGTAACTGCTGTATAGTCATCAAAATAATTATTTGTGAGAATTCTTTGCTCTTTTAAAAATTTTTTATATTTCTTTTAGTGTACCTCTTTTTTTCTGTGACTTGGCATTTATCCTTCCTTGTCTGACCATTATCACTTTCTTCCAAGAATCCTGTGGTCTTTAAATGCTCAGTATTACTCTACTTGTGCCTATTTGGGAATTATACTTAGGATTCTTGATTTAGCTTATAATTTTGATTAATTCCTTCAAATAATTTATTACTTATTCTTTATACAATTTGGTGTTAATTTCTAGGTGTCTTCCTTGTCCTGATCCTCCCCAATAAAGAGCAAATAGTTTCATATTAATTTAGTTTTCAACACAGTATTACTAGAAGGTGTTTGATGAACTGAAGCTCGATTTCTCCTTCATGCTCTTGTGCATATAGTTTCTTCTCAGACTTTACCTATATATTGGGTAAAACTAACCTAGTTTTTGAAGATTTTACGTAGTTTTAAGATGCCAAACTTCAATTGATACTTTCTCTTTTATGGTTAATTGGTAATTACTGATTCCCTACTGTGTATAAAATCACTGTATTCACTGAATTCCCTGTTTTGTATAAGAGATTTAGTGTGACTACTCTTTGCCCCATGTTTTTATTGACTTGGAATCAGTTGATCAGTCAGGCAATCTGAAGTGGAAATGATTATGAATCATTTACAACCGAACAAAGTTAAGGGAAAATATAGTAAGTTACAACTTACTGTTACTAATTAACATGGTAGCTAAAACATTGTTTTATAAAAGACATAGCTTATGAATTATACAAATATTTGAGTACATAGTTTTCATTATCTGGACAGTTTAAATATGTGTTTTAACTGGGTTTGGCAAAAGCAAAGAAAAAAGCAGTCGTAGCTATCAATTTTGTAGAAGACAAAATGAGGATTTGTAAATTTTGTTTTGTTACGGTTTGATAGTAACTGGTTCCTTTCTTTATATTTAACCCAGGACTTGGAGTAGCCCTCCTTAAACTAAGTGTATAATTTATTTTCATAACTTAATTTACTGCAATTGTTTGATACTTTGCACTGTAAAAATAACACTGGAAGTGCTTGCTTTGTCTAGTTATTAGATTCTAATGGATCTGACTTTTCTGCACTCTTAACTTTTTATTTTTCTGCTTAACTATCTGTTTTTTTATCTTTGACCTCTCATGTAGTCCTAAGATAGAAGGTCTTTCTTTTGAGACTAGGTTCTTCATACTCCTCTTCCAGACATACGCAATTTCTTTATTTAATGAAATAGCTTCATCATAAACTTGTAGGAGTTTCACATTGTTCTTCATGTCTTATTTTTATCTAAATTTTTACTTAATTTTCTTTGATACTGGAACATTTGTGTTTTTAAATTAAAGAATATACATAAAAGTATAAAATATATGACGATCTTACTTAAAATTCAGTCATTCAGAGTTAACATTTTAACAATTACACATACATATATTTAACACATTACATAAACATACACATACATGTGTATATGTATGTGTGTAATTATTTATGTATATAACTTTGTAGACTGCTTTTTTAACTTTATATGTCAGGAGTATTGTCCCATGCCATTAAAACCTCTTTATGAACATGATTTAATGGCTAATTAATATTCCATCATGTGACTGTATAATAATTTCCTTAATGATTCCTTAATTTTGTAAATTAGATTGCATCTAATTTTTACTGTAAATAATAGCACTTTGATGTGGCCACATTAATTATTGTCTACATTTAAAAAAATTAATTCCTTAGATTTCTAGACATAGAAATAGTGGGTCAAAGTATAGAATTATTTTGAAGGCCATTAATACATATTACGTAGTCATTTTCATAAATAAGTAGCTGTTTACACATGTATTATTTGTATTTTTGAACCTCTGAGTCTTTGTTTAATGTATATAAAACCTTAATATGGAATTCTGTTTTTATAGTTCCTGGCATTTGGTGAAATTCAAGCTGGGAGTAGCATTCTGCCCATCTTTGACTACATTTCATTCTTGGGAAAAAAAACTAAAGAGATACATGTACAGGTAGCTAAGTCATGTAACCCAAAGCATAGGGTAATTTTTCCCCCATTATTGTGAGAAGTGAGTTTCCAATGATTTAATGGGACTACATGCAAAAGATGACAAGCTAGAAAGAGGGTTGAATTTTAATTTACTGTGTACTAATAATGTGCCATGTGCCTTAACACAGATACAGTTATAGATACATATGTTATTTTTTTTAAGAGTTACAGATGTAGTATTAATCGCAACTCATTTTTTTGGGATAGGTTCTATTTTCTAAGTAGCCATACTCTGTTCTCCTTGATATCAACTGGTTTATTTTCTATTGGCATCATTAAGTTTGGCAGTATTAGGAAATAATTTCTAATATTCCATCATCAAGTAAATGATGATAGAGATCTTAGTAGATTAATCATTTGGGGTATATATTTTTAATATCAATATAATATTTTATCTCTATTTTAGATCTTGTAAACTATTAGCGCAGGTTTAAGCCACTACTTTGTCTTATACCACTAACTACCACATAGGAACTATCTTATTCTCCCTCTCTACCCTATTTATGAATTTATGTTGGCTATTTCTACTACATCATTAAAAACAAACAAAGCAAAACTATAGTGCTGCTGTTTTGAATTTAGTTAGTGAACTTAGTAAAATAATAAGAATAATAACAATATTTTAATAGTACTAAATTCATTTTTAAGACCAAAACAAATAATGTTTATTTTTTGGTAATTTTTACTAAATGGTTATTTAGACTTTGGAAAAACGATAATAGATCACCTTTTCAGTGTTATAACTACCTTTTGCTTTTGGTTTCCTTGTTTACGGAGTAGTGGCTTCTGTAAAATATGAGGGGGGACCCAAAAAAAACCAGAATTATCTTCTCAAGGGTGAACGCCTTGTAGTACAGGCTTCCCTGCTAGGTGAGTGTTCTAGGAGCCCATCTGTATGAGTGTACCAGCTGGCATTGTTGTGTGACACTGTGTTCAGCTTCAGTGAATTTTTTTTTTAAGACTCTTTCAGCGTGTTTGCCCATTTTTGAATAGTGATTTGCCAGCCCACCTGCCCACACTGCACTGAGCGTTGAGCAGTTTTTGACCAAAAAACGTCATGACCCCCATGCCCCACCTACCCTATTCACCCAATCACCGCCCCCCTTGCAAGTGACTTTTTTTTGTTTGTTTGTTTCCCTGGATAAAAAAAAGTCCCAAAAGGGAAACAGTTTGCAGATGTGGAAGAGGTGAAACACAAAACAACAGAAGCACTAAAAGGCATGAAAATCAACGAGTTCAAAAACTGTTTTGAGCAGCGGAAAAAAAGTCTGTATGAGCGTAGTGCATCAAATGGAGAGTACTTTGAAGGTGACTGAAGTTTAAACATGTAAGAATAAATAGACAGTTTTTATAAATAAATTCCATATTGGGGGGGACTCCCCCTTGTATTTGATTTTTTTAATCCTTAGCCTTCAGTAGTTTCTTATTAGTGATATGAAAAACATTGTCGCCACACTTGCTTAGGTGTGTAAGAAGTGTGTGGGGGTGCTGTTGAGAGACGCTATTACTGTTCTTCTCCAGGCTGTTGGGATCTCCCTTTGTTTCTTCTTCTTTCAACCCTGAACACAGCTCTACGTATATACTGTGTACACTTTTATAGTTTCATTTTCTCCTCATTCTATTTCCTCATTCTTATTCTGTCTTCACTTTTCCTCTTTCATCCTTCACATGTACCTGTGCTTGCCCATACATGCACACATATATGTGAATTTTCAGGTGTTAAATATTGCAGGATCTCGATCTAACTTAATTGCTGAAGTTTTATCTGTATTTGTTCCCTTTCTCTTATATGATTTAAATTGTGGTTACCTGTAACGTTTATGTGTTTTTATCAGTACAAGCCATTCTGGCCTTCACTGTTTTATGTCTCACAATGAAGAATAAGTGGCGGAACTAGAAAAGCTCTTAGACCCTTAGACCGGAGCTTCTTGAACTTCAGTATGCATGAATCTTCAGAGTATTTTATTAGAAATTCAAGTTCTGATTCAGTTGGTCTGGGTCTAGCCTGAGGTTTGTTTGTTTTTTTAACCTGTGCCTAGGGTGATGCCAGTGCCGCAGGTCTGAGGCGACACTTTTAAGTAGTGAGGTTTTAGATTCTGGTTGCCTGCCAGCTGTAGCACCATTTATTTTAGAGCAGGAATATGTTAGTTTAAAAGTCAGTTTCTTTACAGATTAGCTGTAAGAATCTAATATCTATAAGAATGAGGGGCTTACATTTTGTTTTAAAACAGAATTTGATGTGTTTCTATATTTGTTCTCTATTTTAGGCAGTTGTATAGCATTGTGATTTAGAAGATCTGAGAGTCTTGGATCTGTGATAGTTCCATATACATCCTCCCTAATCTAGTTTGCTACTGATGTAGACTAATGATGACATGCATCAAGGTTCATTTTTTGGTGCTTAGATTTTATTGTATATTATCTCCCTTTGATAGTTGAAAAACTTCTGCTGGGAGTTTGGGAGTGAGGCTAAAGAATGGGGAATTGGGAGCAGGGATGGAGGCTGTAGTGTAAATGAGAATTAGGTTACTTCAGAGAAATGCTTTTACTCTTCCTCATCCTTGTGGTTACCACTAGGAGAATCATAGACAACTGGGTTGAAATATATTACCTTTTGAAAGTGAGAAAATCACCCGATACATATGCAGTAGCTGTTCCCATTATGCTTTTAATAAGATATCTTTTATGTACATTAAATGAAGAGATCCACACGGTTTTCTGTACAGAAACAGACAGCGTCTAGCCATAAAGATGTATCAAAACCTACAGCAGAGTTATTAGAAGATGAGCTGGTTTTAGAAGGCAGATGATAAGGCCAAATTCTGCAGGTTGGCCCTTTATTTGACATGCAACAGTCAAACGTGACCACTGTCAAAACATATGTATCTTTAAAACTGGCAAGTGTAAAGTATCTTTACACTTCAACATTGTTGAAGAAAAATGATCAAATTATATAATATGGTTGGTTCCTGAGATGGCAGAAGCCACTTACTTTATTATAAACTCAAAGAAAAGTGGGAATCCTTTTCCTTGCCAATAAGCACTGTGCTTGTAAATTAATTTCATTTTAATTTATGAGAAAGGAAACTCTATCCAGCGTGGATTTTACTTTCTCAAACCTTTTAAAACATTATTTTAGAAGTAGGTACCACATTTAAGTTATATTTCCAATCTTATTTGTCTGTGTACTTTTAATGAATATAGATTGCCCTTTCTTTTGTAAGCCTACATTTTAAAAGCTTATGTTTTGCCATAATACAGTAAAATTATTTGTGGTAATGTTACAAGTCTCTAAACTGCATGAACATTATCCTGCTGTTTTATTGTTTTATAATGTAAAAGTAAATGCAAGCATTAAGAAATGTGGGGTGCTGTCAGGCTTCTTCAGAATTTAAGAAAATTGCCCCAACTATCGAAGAACTGAAAATAATCTTTCGGGTCTCAAAGAGCAGTTGTTATAATATTGCCTAGCATTTTGCTTTCTTTTTACTCTAACCATGATAGTGATTTGAGTCAATGCTGAAGAAACTCAAATTTTATTTGATTTCAACAAACTACTATTGCCTTGTAAGAATTACATATAAAACAGCATGGTTAAAAAATGGGAAGAAAATAGATAACCCATTTTAACTCTACATAAGCCTGAATCATAAATCTGTTTCCTGTAATAGTATGAATTTTGCAGCCCAACTTCTTGATCCAATTTGGAATTTGGTATAATAGGCACAAATAGTATGTGTTAATCACAACCCTGTGAAATTATGTTGTGCTGCAAGCTCTTCATAAAAATGAAACAAACATACAGACAAAGTCATAAAGCCATACTTTCCAGAAAAGTTATCATGAAGCATTTTGGATTTTTAAAATGTAAGGAAGGAGGTATTCCTTATGGTGTTAGCCTTTTGTCCTATCTGTTTTAAAATATTTCCATTTAAATGCAGATTTTGATTTTCCATCTGGGACTAGGTAGAAGCTATTCTATTATACACCTAAAAGAATAATCCACTTTAACACAACATTTCTCCCTAAAGGGATGGTCTTTTCTAGTCATAAGGTATTATTTTTCTCAGAATGATATTAACATTCATGATGGAGCAATTTTATCTTGATTTGAAAGATGTTTTGTTCTGGCAGTAAAAGGGATTAGAAGAATGTCCTTTGTATCCTGTTGCTAAAAAAAAAAAAATAGCCTCACCTTGCTCAAGATTAGGTATTGGTAATTTTCAAAGTGTTTTGGGATGGGTATATGATTTATATTTTTATAACATAAAATCTTTAAGCCTAGTGTAATGGAAACTGCCAGATTCATTTCATCAAATTCTTAATCATTGGGTTGCACAAATATTTTTTTAATAAATCAAATAGCTTGTTTGAAAGTTTCTGAACATCTTATCACATTTTTTGTGTTCATTTTCTTTATGCCTTGTAAAGAAGCCTGTTGGTACATAAGAAAAGTCTTAGAGCAACTCGTTACTGCATTCAGTGGCATAGATGTGTTGATTTTACCTTACCTTCTAAATTTATTAAAACTTTTAGATAAAGAGGGATTACATTAATTAAATGGAGTGTCTGCGACAGAAGAAGAAAGGCTCTGAAGGCCTCTCTGCTATTTGTTGGTCGAAGTCTTGGCGTGCAGCATGTCTCGCTGCAAGGCTAAAGCACTGGGACCCTGAGTGGGATGCCAGCTCCATGCCCCTAGGCTCGCTGTCATTCAGCCGACAGATTAATTAACCAGAGGCTGCAGAGCCTCCTGCTTTCAGTCAGCCCATTCCTGAGGCAGAAAACACAAGGTTTTTAAAACCTCAAACACTCAAGAAAGTTTTCTCTTTTTTTAAACAAAACCAGGGTGTGTACTGACACTTTTTCTGGGAATAATTTTGTGTATACACATAAGATATATGTGTGTGTGTGTGTGTATGTACACACACACACACATATATAGTATATATGCATTTCAAAACTCAACCAGAGTATGACATGTATAGTTCCCAAAGAAGTTTTTCTAATGTCACTGTACATGCTTAAAACTTCCTAATTAATGATTTATTAAATCACATGAGTAGCAAGGTCTTAATTATGATTAAGATAAGATTCCAGCAGAATCGACTTAAAAAAATGCATTTATATATCTGACTGATCACAAACTAGGCTCACTGAAATTTTCATTAACATCACTTTTTATCTTCAGCAAGAGCATTTCTGTTCATGTACATACATTGAGATGAATAGAGGTTTTTTACACTAAAGTGTTTAAACAACAGTTTAAAAAATATCTTTATAAATGAGAACATTACATTTGTTTTTCTCTACAATTTAGCTTGTTCTATATATGAAACATTAACTTATGTATAAAATATTAATAATCCTGATAATTTCTAAATATAGAGCAAAGTCTGCGTTCATAATGTTTTATTTGTGCTTTAAAATTAGGAAAGAACAAAGAGATAGCTAAATGCCAAAAGAAACCTGTTTTCATTTTAATTTTTTTAGCATTATAAAACACAACTTCCTCCTCTACCCCCTAACCTTTTTTCCCTGACACTGTCAATTTTTTAGCGTTCTCACTGGAATTTATTTTGTTGTAGTAAAAAAAGACAAGTCATTATTAAACAGATTTTGCTGTTAATTCAATGTATGATTACCCTTTGCCATAGGTACTTTTAAGGGCTTTTATCCAAAATAAAATTCATTAAAAATGCAATTAAAAAATCTATTGTTAATGACTGCTTGAGTGACTGGCTCATAATTGGCTCATTACAATAAAAAAGCAACTGTTTAAAAATCTTGACAATGCGATACAGTACAGAGTGAACACTTCATTGTAAGGCCCTATGTGATTACAGGATCTGAAGGTGAAGCAGAAAGCATGCAAATTGGAGACTCCGCACAACTTTCTCTTTTACACCAGTACAGTGAGTTCAGGTCATGACCTAGCATGGGCGGTGGATGTAAGAGCTCCTCTTGTTTATCGTGTCCCACACTGAAGAGTAAACTTAGGTAATACATTACACTTAAATGCTAGCACTCAGACTCCTCTTTGTTTCCCTTCTCCAGAAATCTTTTCAGTTGACTTAGGTTACAAAATTGTAATCAGGAAATCTTTAGTTCTGTTGGGGCTAAACTAACAAAGACAATATTGTCATACAAGCCATCATTATTACCTGCTCTTTGTTAATGCAGGAGAGCATGTAAATAGCTCTTTTTCAAGCTCCAGAATTTTTGTCGAAGCACTCCTAGAGATTTGTTTTTATTCTTGTGTTTCAGTGATTTAGTATTTGTATTGAGTCATTTTAAATTAATTTTAATTCATTTTATTTTTAAGCCATAGATCCTAAGTAAGATAAAAACATAAATTGGGTGATGCAGGAAGAAAAGTAAACCATACGTGATAAGGTTTTCCTTAGCAAATGAAAGTTTTATTTCTCTTTTGTGTATCGTGAACTTGATATACTATAGTTTTAATGGTGAACTTTGTGATATCAAACGTCAGCTGTTCTCTGTACTGTATAAAATTTTAAAATACTGACAAATATAAATAAGAATGGTCATTAAATTTCTGCATTGAGTTCCACCTATAAGGCAAAAATCTGAAGTTCCAACAGTAGTTTAAAGGGCTTCTTTAATGAGCCCTATATTTCCAAAATGCTTTTCCTGTTTGAGGCTAGAAAAACAGTAAAAGTTTTAAAGACTGACGACTCCTGCTTTTGTTTAGTCTACAACAGCAATATTAATGTTGCTTTTGTGTTCTGGTGAGTGACTTAGGTGTAATTTTTCATTACATATATTAAAAGTTGAATTATTTTGAACTCTGAACTTTAGACCAGCCCATGCGTGAACCTTAGCATATAAGCAAGACAGTAACTTCAAGACCACTCACATTATTAAATATAATCAAACAATGTTGATATTCGGATTTACATAAATTTGGAAAAACTCTCAGTGAGATACTCAACAGTTTTTAAAGGAATAAGACACATTTAATTGACTTCATTGTAGTTTAAGTAACCAAACTCCTTGGGTATTTTATCATTACCATTCTCTGTTTGTGCTACTTGCATTCCTCTCATCACCTTCTTTTAGAACCTTTACATTTTTATTTTCTCAATAGAATTAAGAGGAAATGGCTGCAGAGGAAACAACCATTTAAAACATACTGGAAATCACATTGCTTTTTGGTTGAATTTTTTTTTTAAGATCTACTTAATGCAGTTTCCCACAGTTGTGACTCAGTGAGACAACTTTAGTCCACTTCACAGTTACATTCAGTTGCACAAGTAAGCTGGTGCCTTAGTGATTTATAATTGAGATTTAATAAACCACCTGGTAAATGCCATGGCTATGTTATACTCATGCCGAAACATTTTATATATCTAGGGGGAAAATATAGTAGTGGGGGAAAACCATTGAGACCAACAATTCAGTGGTTGTTTCTTGGGGATGTTTTATAAAAAATATTTATAATTTGATGGCTATTTATGATCAAGTCTTCTGGCTTGGATAGAGGCCTAACATTTATGACTTTTTTTGTATGTGTATTTTATCACTCTAAGATTGCTTGAGTAGATGGTAAAGTTCTTTGTTCACTGCCACTTCATGAAAGAGAGCCTATATTTCCATTAATATTTCATTGTCTATCCTCTGTATGTTGCTAAGTTTTTAGGCATTTCATAGGCAAATAGTGATTAATTAAGATTGTGATATTTCCTATGATTATTAATTTATCTTCCCATGTCCAGGGCACATTGATTTTGAATATTAATGAAGAGCTACATCTCTTCATTCATCAGATGTGTTCTGAGTGACTGCTCTGCTCTGGTTACTGGATACAAATATCAGTAAGAGAATGTCCTAGCCCTCTAAGAGCTCATAGTCTAGATCACTGATAATAGTACAATATTCTATATTGTGATAATAGTTGTTTTATTTTTTTTAAACAAATGTTGTGGGAATATAGAAGTAGGAGAGAGATTAGGTTTTACCTGGGGAAGGAACAGCATGGGTGGTTGGGAAAATACAGATTAATAATGATTCATCAAGAGGAGAAGATAAAGAATGACTTTCTAAATGGAGAGAATATTCCGTGTGGAACATGGGATGTGATATAGTGTAACATACTTTTCAAAGTTTGGTGATTAGAGGATGTATATGAGTAAGTAGTGGCCGGAGTAAGAGTGAGAGTGAGAAGGTAGTGTAGGAATAGGTTGTAAAGAGCCTTGTATGTCTTGCTGAAGAGTTTGAGATCCCATTCTATAGGTAATGGAGATTCGTTGAAGATTTGTAAGTTAAGTAGCAAAGTGGATAGATTTGTATTTTGTAGTAGCATAGAGAAAGCATAGGGAGAGGGAAGATGGAGACTAAGTCTTTTGAATATATTGAGATTAAGGTATCTCAAAATAGGAAGTAGTGAAACCAAGTCTGGAAATATTGATAATAGTGATTATCAACATAAAATTAATAATCAAAACCATGTGTGTAAATATACTCACCCCGGGAATGGAGGAAGTGTTGTATAGTGGGAAAGAACTTGGGCTTTGGCATTTGATTTTCCAGCTAGCACAATAGCTGTTTGACTTTGGGCAAGTTACTTTACTTCTCTGTGCCTGTTTCCTCTTCCATAATTCACAGACAAAAACTGCCTACTGTAACAGAATTTCTGGGAGGACTGAATGGGTTAATGTGGTGTTAATTATGATTGCTTTTATGCTATTATTTAGAGTTAAGAGTAGTTTTTTTTTCCCCCATGAAGTATTTTGATAAGGACAAAGAAATAGCTAATCAATAAAAGAGTTTTGTAAAATGAGAGAGATCAGGATATGTTTATAATTTTAGAAAAAGTAGCTAATAGAAAAGAAGTTATTAAAGGTCAGTGATTGAAAAAGATCCAGGAAGATATGGAAGTGGTGGTGTGAAGAGCACAGGTTTCTGGGCCAGCTCTGGACAGAAGGACATAGCTGTGCTTAGCAAGGAGACAACTGCTGTTTCTTTCTGTGATCTTAGGACAGGACCATCTTCCTCAAATGGGTGGAGATGATGGAAGTAACTAAAGGGTTTAAGAATAATTATAATTTGGAATGATTTATTAGAAGAAAGGAAAGAGGATTAAGGATTACCAAACTGCTCATGTGTGTGTGGAAATCAGAATTTGAAGAGAAGAAAGCCCTTAAAATTTAATTTTAGTTAAATTGAAAAGAAAATTTGGGATGTCTGGTAGAAAAATCACTTTTTTGAAAGTAACTTACATCAAAGGTAAGTAATGAATATGTTTTATTGTGGAATATATAAATAATGCAATAAGGACTTACAAGGACGTAACTTACCTTGGGAATTCTAAACTGAAACTGGGTGGGTTAAGGTCTGACTTGACAGCGTCATTGACCCATTGAAGAGTCCTTCTTATTCTAGTTAGGAAAACAATTATTTTAAAATACATTCACCCTTAAAATTATATGAATAAAGTTAAAATCACAGTGGCTTCCTACTATTTATCCAGAAGATAAATATAGTAACTTGAGTTTCTGAAGTTTCTTAATGAAGGAACAAAAAATATGATCAGAATTTTATCTCATGGTAAACTTTTCAAGAACATATTTACTTATTAAAAAATAAAGAAAGAAACAAATTACTGGGTTGACTTTCCTATACTCAAATCAACTCAATGGCTCTTAATTTTTCTCTGTGTAAACAGAAACTATGCTTTTCACCAGGAAGTTGAAGAAAAGTTGTAATATGCAACTAACTTTTCTATGGTTTTTATCTTATATATGAAATTGGCCCATGTCAGCAGTTTAGAGTACTAATTAATTTTTGACTAAGCTAACAGAAAGGCTGCTCTGGAATTCATAAGCCTCATTTTGCTCACAAATAAAAAAGTGATATATTAATAAGAGGCATGGTTTGCAACAGAAAGTGACATAAATGTGAAAAGGAGCTTCTAATGTTTTGCCATGTCTTGGGTTAGTATTATTATTGATTATCATGTGGAATTAGAGAAAATAGTTTTTGAGAAGAAAATGGGCAATGAGACAGGTATTAAAAAAGGAAGAAGTCAGTGGACACTGTTCTGAGTGGAGAAATTTATATAATGCATAATCAAACTAAGTCCCCTTTAATGCCAAAACTTACTATGAAAAAAGAGTACCTATTAAAAACTTCTGACTTACAGTTTATTCCTAATAGAAACAAAATGCTAAAGAGTATCAGGTTTGATTGGGCATGGCGCCTTGCTCACTTTGGGTACCCCAGTTATTTGTTAAATCAGATAATCAATAAATGTCAGTGAACAAAGTAGTAGTAGTTTAGCCTTCATGTGAACAACTATATAGTAAAACAGTGATTTTCAACCAGTATGCACAAGAATTTTTGAAACATGCAATACCTGCCTATATAGTCAGGGGCACTTGACAACTCTTTCCCCTTAGATTTTCAAATAAAAAAATGACAACAGCCAACACAACAATAGCCATCCAGTGTGAATGAATCAAAATTGTACCTATTTTTTTTGCTAGAAAAATATTTCTTCATGTGCCATAGAATTTTTGTAATTAGTTTATGCATGCCATGAGATGAAAAATGTTGAAAATCGCTCTAATAAAATAACCAACACTGCTTGTAGAATGACAGGTGGAGTTATTTAAATTGTGATAGGGATCCCCAAGTTCATATATTCTAATTTGTAAAAATAGCCTTGAGACTCTCATTCTCCTTGATCACTGAATTACACTGCTAACAGGTGCAGTTCTGAGAAAAGGTAGTGAATTACCAGGTTACATTGACTTGGGTCATACTGAGCTTCTTGTTAGTATGCTGAAAACATTTGCAAGATGAAGAGCATAGCCATTGATGACTCATTCATGGACTGTAACAATATTGTTCAACGAATGGAAAATATAAGGTTTGGCTGAGAATAGGAAGCTTCTGATCAACGGAGAGCCCATCATCGTCCTTCCAGGGTAAGATCCATCAGCATCATACTGAGTGATTATGATACTAATTATCTAGTGGTGTACACTGACGTATTTATTATCCTGGAAAAATGAGCATTTATTTAAAGGATAGGACCAGAATATTCCTCATATTCATGATAGGCATGAATCTAGAAAAATAGGGCAGCTTTCTTCAAATTATTAGCTTCTGCTCTTACCAACTTCTTGATCTGTCTGCACTGTGGAAAGCTAGCTACAACATCATTGCAATCTGTGACCTTGTTGACACCTAGGAGACTAAGTGGTCCCTTTAGTAAGCTGGTTGTTATGGGCATGTTATTGCCGGGAACCCCATTCCTGCTTCTATTGATAAGGCTGCAGCTATTGGAAAGGTACTTCCTGAGTTAATTGGGAAGCTATCCAGCATGACACTGCACCAATGCCCACCAGGCAGATCTGTCAAACATGGTGTCCAGAAAGTGATAAGACAAGCTCTAGCTAGACCCATAAACCTGTGATTTCAGCTATTATGACTAGTATTCCCCATAATACCTAAACAAGTCCTCTTGGTATGCCAGTGATTTTGACCACGACAAACATGCTGTTGACATTAGGAACTTGGATCCGCTATCCCTATAGCAGTTGTTAGGGGACCATCTCTCTTAACTCCTCTCTTTCCCCAAAACACACAGTAGAAAAAGTTCTGTTTCACACCTAAACCTTTTACAAGATTTCAGTAGAGGTGAGATAGAGCATAAAGATATTTCTGTATTGTGCCATTAATAAAATTTGCACTTGGCTTAAATTTAATAGATTGAGACAGGAGTTACAATCATTGACCAAAAAAGTATACAAATGTATTTGGTCATACATTTGTACCTAAGAAGGTAAATTATGTTTAATGACCATCAGAAAAAGAACTGGGAGATGAAAAAGAAGAAAGGATGGAAGAGAGGAAGGAAGGCGGCAGGGAGGATCCTACATTTCCATAGGCTTTGATAGTCCTGACTTTAGGCTATTTTATTTGGCTATAGCTATAGCATCTCAAGTGAAACTTGGTTAAAAGCAAAGGGAATTGAAAAAGAGTATAAGAAGGATGAACTGGTATCTGTATTTGGTATTTTAGAACTGGAAAGAGACAAATTTAGTAAAATAGAAAAATATAAAGTGACTTTGTCAAGGAACAGCAAACAACCAGAAATCGCCACTCTAAGAGGTATAACGTGTGGGATATTTTGGGCAGTCTTAAAGTAAGTGCAAAAATCTGTGTTTTAACACATAAAAACATAACAAGATTCAAAATTACACACATACGTTGACAACAATTGTGTTAAAATAACTACATGAATGGAGACTAAAAGGGAGTATAACAAATTACTTGGGCTGTATTGCTTGGAGTGGTAAATTGTAATGCTAGATTTGACATTGTGAAAAAAATTACAACATATTAGGACGTGTCTATTTTTTGGAATTATAGTGGCATCATTAAGGATTGTACTGTGACTAATCCCACAGCAAACTGGCCCATTCCTATCAATTATGAAGTATGTATTTCCCATGGTGGCCATTTCTTAACTGAGCTTCCTAGGAAGTATTGGAGATGTGGGATGGGCTGAGGGGAATGAGTAGAAGATTCCTGGATAACTTTAAAACTTATGCTTTGATAACCATGTCAACCTGTGCAAAAGATATGTGTCTTCTTTTAGTCTGGGAATAAGAGGAGTCTCAAATTCTCTGAAAGAAGTGATTTTATTTTTAAAACAGAGTAAGAAGGAAAGGGTGAATGAGAGAAAGGAGAGAAAGTAGTACTTATATAACCTCATGACTTTACTGTTAAAAATGAGGGACCTGAGACTGAGATGGGTTTTTTGTTTGTTTTTTAAACATTTTGTCACTCTACATTTATTTGGGCGCTTACAAACATCCTGGAGGATGGTTAGGAAGACACTGAGATCGTATTAAGGGCATGAGTTTTTTAACTTGGGAACTGAGTGAGGTTTCTAAACTCAACAGAGAAAAGGTCCTATTAAAATGTGATCTTCCACTATACTGGGTTTAGTGGCCTTGTGTGTGCGCAACCTATAGAAAGTGAAGAAGATGGTTTGTAGACCATGATACAATGTTGCGTAGGCTTCCTTCTACCGTTGAAAAAACAACAGCATAGCTCCACAGTAGTCAACAATAACACACCATTTCAACAGATGACATTCATTTTGTCTGTTATCTTCAATTCATGTGGTATTTGGTGTTTACAAAATTTTGTACTCATTATTTTTACACTATTGGGCAATGTTAGTAGAATAGGAATTGTTTTTTAAATACCTAGCACTTTAAATAAGTGCTTTTGAAATTACATTGGATAATGTTAACTAGGTAAGTTTGAATTAGATCACTTTTGTGCTTTGGTTTTATTACTTTTGACTCTAATTTTGAGTCATCCTTTTTTCTCAATTTTATTGAAGGTTGATTGAAATTTTGGTGTATTGGCAGGGTTAGTTGCGTTTTTCTTTAATTTCCCCCTCCTGGAATGTGGAGACTGATCAAAAGAGATTTTTGTTTGTTTGTTTTTAACTAGTTAACCGTGTTATGGAGCTCTACCTTGTTAACTTCTGACTATGGATTTGGCTACAAAAAACTTAGAAGTACCATCTCTAGAGCAAGGAAACTTACTGTATGAAAAAGGAACACTTTTTAGAGAACAAAAGTCAATTCCATCTCTGCTAGGAAACTTGGTGTCTTGATATAAGTGATGGTTTTCAAAATGTGTAAATAGTTGTAAATTTAGTCTTGAACAATGGCAAAAATTAAAATTTAAGTATTAAGGAAAACTCAAAATTCCATTTCTTGTTATGATAATACATTATAGCTCGATTTCATTATATTTCTTTAATTTCATTTATTTAACAAATATTCATTGAGAACGTATTATGTGACAGGCCCTATGCTCTCTGCTGGGATTATAATGCTGAGCATCTGCTTAGAGTCTAGTAATTAATGTCTATGTTAATTAGTAATTAATTACATAATTAATTATTAGTATCTACAGATATTAATCAAATAAACCATCTTAAACATAAAACTGCAGCAGTGACAGATACGACAGAAAAAAGTAGAGGAGGCCATGAGGAGGGGTTTAAACTAGTCAAAGATTAGGAAAGGCTTCTTGAAGTGAAGCTTAAATCTAATAGGCTTCTCCAGTTGGACAGTATCTGAATTAAGTGCTGGAAAGAAAGTGTTTCCATCCCAGAGATGGGCATGGATAAAGGCCCCAAGCAGGCAGGAGAACAGCCTGGCGAGTAGTATTTGGCAGAGAGAAAGCCAGTGTGGCCACAGTGCCCAGAATGAAAGTTGAGTGACATGTGAGGAGGCTGGAGAAGTAGGTAGATTTGTGTAGCAGTTGTATAGTTTGTTTTATTTGTAAACATTCATCAAACTATCCCCTTTGGTATACTTTTTTATATGTATATTACACTTCAATTTTAAAAAATTCACTTAAAAAAGTCTCTAAGTGCACCTCAAAGAATAGTTTAAATCTGCAAAGTTTTATACAAAATTGGACTTTAGTAATTCTCTTATATCCACTCCCAGTCATGATTCTTTGTCAAAGGCAACCACTATCCTGGCTTCAATCACTGTAAGTTATTTTCGTCTGTTCTTAAATATCATATAATTGGAATTATAATATTTATGAGTTTATGTCTGGCTTCTTTTGATCCATTTTATGTCTATGAAATTCTTCTGTGTTTGCATATAGCAGTAATTTGTATACCTTTATTGAAGCATAGTATTCCAGTATATGAATATGCCATGTTTTATTTATTCATTCTACTACTTGGGTTATTTTCAGTTTGGGGCTATTACAGAAAGTGCTGCTGTGAACATTTTTGTATATCTTTGGGAGTACATATGTACCCATTTCTATTAGGAATATGTGTAGGAGTCAAATTGCTAGTTTATAGGGAGTGTGTTTGTTCAGCTTTAGTAGGTGCCACCATATATGGATAGTTTTCCAAAATGGTGTTACCAGTTTATACTGCCACTAGCAATGTATGAGAGTTCCAGTTGCTTTACATCCTTGTCAGCACTTGGTGTTAACAGTTTTTAAAAAAAAAATAAATGTTAGTCATTCTGGTGGTATACGGTGTTCTGCATGATGGTGTTAATTTGCATTTCTCTGCTGAAATTGGAATTTTTTCTTTTTTTACGATTTTGATTTTTTTTTAGGGGGTAGTACTTAGTTAGGTTTGTTTTCCATTTTAATGTTTGATTCTCTGTCTCCTACATTGACTTAGGAGTTCTTTATATTTTTGATACAAATCCTTCGTTAGATAGATGTATTCCAGATATAGTTTATTCTATAGTAGAAAAATACCTTCTACTCTTTTAATTAAAAATATTTCAAATGATTGATTTTTTTTCTTTGTAATTAGATAAGACGTTTGTATGCTTCGTTTAAGGAATTTTTCCATATCCCAAAGTCATGAAAATATACTCCTATAGTATCCTTTAGAAGTTACTGTTTACTTACACATTTAGATATACACTTGAAATTGATTTGTGTATGGTATGAAATAGGGGTACAGATTCATTTTTTCCCCAAATGGATATGCATTTGTCCTAATATTATATACTGAAAAGCCTCACTATTTACTTCATTGTCATCTTTCTCATAAAGTAATTGACTGAATTCTCTGTTTTGTTCTTTTGGCTCATTAGAACACTTTTTAAATTATTATAGCTTTATGATGAGTCCTCTTATCTGGCAGTGTAATTTCTCCAACTTCATTCTTTAAGAGTGCCATGGCTATTTTCAGCTATTTTTAGAATCAATTTGCTAGTTCCAACAAAAAGTAATCTGGGATTTTGATTGGGATTACACTGAAGCTATAGATTAATTTGAGGAGAATTGACATTACAATGCCAAGTCTTTAATCCACGAGTGTATTATATCCCTCCCTTTGTTTGGGCCTTTTTAATTTCCTCACATTTGTTTTGAAATTTCCTATGTAGATGTCATAAAACACATTTACTTAGATTTATGTCTGGGTGTTTTGCAATACTAGTGCCAATATGTATTAGTTTGCTAGAGATGCCATGACAAAGTACCACGAAGTGGGTGGTTTAAAAAACAGAAATGTATTTCCTCACAGTTTTGGATACCAGAAGCCCAAGATCAAGGTGTCACTAGAGTTGGTTTCATTCTAAGGCCTCTCTCTTTGGCGGATAGATGACCCTTTTTAACCTGTGCCTTCACATGGTCTTCCGCTCTGTCCGCATGTGTGCCTGTGTCCTAATATCCTCTTATAAGGACACCAGTTATGTTGGATTAGGGCTCACCTGTATGATATTAGACCTCATTTTACCTTACCTCTTTAAAGACCCTATATCCAAATACAGTCACATTCTGAGGTACTAGGGGTTACGACTTCACCATAAGAATTTTGGAGACACAATTCAGCCCATAACACAATGGTATCACGTTATTTGTTGCTGACATATAGAAGTACAATTTTACTTTTGAATATGGATCTTATATATAGTGAACTTGCTAAATTCACTTACTAATTTTAATAGTGTTTCTATTAATTGTCTTGGATTTTCTACATACAAAATCACGTCACCTGTGAATAATGACTGATCTCAGAATAAAAACATTTAGTATTAACTTAAGTAAAATACTTGCTGTCGGCTTTCCGTTGATGTTTTATCAGATTCTCTTTCTATTGTTCATTTGTTAGAATTTTTTTTTTAATCATGAACTAACTTTGAAGCACATAGACTGTTAGAATGTTAATTGTTGCTATAATGGAGAAAAGTTGATAGGATTTACTCATGGATAATTTTGGCATGAAGAATAATGGAAGAATGGAATTTTTTTGTTCATTGGAAAATGCAGCTTTGTAGTGTCTCCTTTAGTTTCTGTGAAATTTAAAAGGACTAATTTGGAGGAAAATGGGAAAATCTGAAGTGTGAGTTTCATTGAAAAAGTTAAAACTCTGTTACCTAGTATTTCTAAAACTCCAGATATTTATACTCATTAACACTTGAGTATTTTAACACAATTTTTGTTTCTTTAGTTTTTTGCCAAATAGGTATGTAATGTTGTTCAGTTTATTTTCAGTTAATAATAGAAATAACTATTCTGGTTTCTTTACTGTGGTATTTTGTAGATTGGTTCTCCAAAATAATGAGTATGTGCAAAGGGTAAACTGTGCATCGCACAAATTGTTATCATTTGGAGCTATCCAGAAATCATTAAATAGTATATCACAGACTTTGGGTCATTCAGATGACAAGGAATAGTCATAACAGTAGTACTAATAATAGCAGTAAGAGTAATAATAATAAAAACTAATATTCTTTGAGCAGTTAAACATTTTGAGCAGCTGCTGTTGTAAGGAATTTACATGTATTAATACAGTTGTTACAATAACTTACATAATACTATTTTATTCTTCCTTTTTACACATAAGGAGACAGAGACATAGGAAGATAAGTAACTTGTTCTATCCAGGTCTCACACTGCTAATAAGTGGTGGAATCATGATTTGAACCCAGACAGTTGACTCCGAGCTTTCCCTAGAACACCATGTTACGTTTTGGTGGGATAGAAATCTTTAATTTTTATAGAAGCTAAAAATTGATGTATAATAGTACATGTTAATCTCAGACCCAAAAATACATCAGGAGAAACAAAAATGTTATTAAAATACCCCTACATGCTATACAAGAGTTCTCCATAGTATGACTTAATTATTTGCACCTGCACATGTGCTAGGTACATAGTTCTTCTCTCTCCTGTTATTCCTACACCATTTAGTCTAATTCTTGCCCCAATACTACCCTTCCTACCAAAGTACTTCACATGCTCTTGAGAGCAAGAAAAAAGCTGTCCTGAAGTGAAATTAGATAGAATGAAGGGTTATGGTCCTCAGTTTCCATATGAGTAAAACAGAGTTCAATTATTTAATCTCTCAAATTCTAGAAATCCTAAACTTAACCTTGCATGTAATGACCCCACAGGTCTCCCAGAATGTCCCAAGCCACTTCCTGTTCTTTCTTCCATTAAACCTGTTTTTCTTCAGACATTATATAATGGGATAAAGCTTTTTTGTTGTTTTAAGTCCAGTTCTTTTGTCATTGTTATTTTATTACTAAACTTTTTTTACTGCTTTCTACTCTTTTTCATTATCAATACCTCTAGGAGTATATTATCAGTTCAGTAAGTTAGCCTGGGAGTCTAAGTGTCATTTTTTAAAATTTAATCTTCATTGTATTTTTTCAATTACCATTTAGTCCCCTTATACTCCCTTCCTCCAGCAATCACCACACTGTTCACATCCATGAGTCCTTTTTTCTTTTTGTTCAGTCCCTACACCCGCTGAGTCCCACCCCCCTTAGCAGTTATCCTGCTCTCCATCAATGAGCCTGTTCTGTTTTGCTTGTTCAGTTTGTTAATTAGATTCCGCATATGAGTGAAATCATGTATTTGTCTTTCTCTGACTGGCTTATTTCACTTAGCGTAATGTTCTCCAGGTCCATCCATACTGTTGCAAAGGGTAAAATTTTCTTTTTTTCTAATGGCCAAGCAGTATTCCATTGTATTAATGTCCCATAGTTGTTTTATCTACTCATCCACTGACGGACACTTGAGCTGCTTCCATATCTTGGCAATTGTAAATGCTGCTGCAATGAACATGGGGGTATTTATGTTCTTTCAAATTAGTGTTTTGGGGTCTTCTGGATATATTCCCAGTGTGGGGTTGCTGGGTCATAAAGCAGACCTAGTTTTAATTTTTTGAAGTATCTCGTACTGCTTTCCACAGTAGCTGCACGCATCACACTCCCACCAACAGTGCAAAAGGGTCCCCCTTTCTCCACATCCTTGCCAACATTTGCTGTTTGTTGATTTATTGATAATAACCATTCTGACAGATGTGAGATGATACCATATTGTCATTTTAATTTGTACTTATCTAATGATTAGTGATGTTGAACATCTTTTCATATGTCTATTGGCCATCTGTGTGTCCTCTTTGGAGAAATGTCTATTCAGGTCCTTTGCCCATTTTTTATATGTTTTGGGGTTTGTTTTTTTTCTTTTGATGTTGAGTTTTATAAGTTCTTTATAAATTTTGGATATTAACCCCTTATCAGATGTATCAGTGAATATATTCTCCTATGGGTTGTATTTTTATTTTTGTTGATGATTTCCTTTGCTGTGAAAAAACTTTTTGGTTTGATGTAGTGCCATTTGTTTATTTTTTCTTTTGTTTCCCTTGCCTGGGGAGAAACAGCCAACAAAACATTGCTATGAGCAATGTCCAAGATTTTGCTGCCTATGTTTTTTTCTAGCATTTTTATGGTTTTGGGTCTAACATTTAAGTCTTTGTTCCATTTTGAATTTGTTCTTGTGTGTGGTGTAAGAAAGTGGTCTAGTGTCATTTTTCTGCATTGTCTGTCCAATTTTCCTAATATCATTTATTGAATAAATTATCTTTACTCCATTGTGTATACTTGCTTTCTTTGTCAAATATTAATTGACTATAAAGGTGTGGGTTTATTTTTGGGCTCTCTACCCTATTCCGTTGATCTATGTGCCTGTTTCTATACCCATACCATGCTGTTTTGATTACTATAGCCTTATAGTATAGTTTGATATTAGGTAACATGTTCCACCAACCTCGTTGGTCTTTCTCAAGATCGCTGTTGCTACTATGCATGGCCTTGTGTGGTTCCATATAAAATTTTGAAATATTTGTTTTAGTTATGTGAAATATATCATTGGAATCTTAATAGGAGTTACGTTGAATCTGTAGATTGCTTTAGGTAGTATGCACTTTTTAATGATGTTAATTCTTCCTGTCCATGAACACGGTATGTGCTTCCACTTAACTTGTATCTTCTATTTCTTTGTTCTTTAGTGTTTTATAATTATCTGAGTACAGGTTTTTTACGTCCTTGGTTAGGTTTATTCCTAGGTATTTTATTCTTTTTGAAGCAATTGTGAATGGGATTGTATTCCTAATTTCCTTTTCTATTAGTTCATTATTGGCATATAATCAGCTGATTTCTGGATATTAATTTTGTGTCCTGCTACTATGCTGAATTCATTTATCAGTTCTAGTAGTTTCTTGGTGGAATTTTTGGGGTTCTTTATGTACAGTATCATATCACCTGCAAATAATGACAGTTTTACTTCTTCCTTTACAATTTGGAGGCCATTTATTTTTTCTTCTTGTCTGATGGCAGTGGCTAGGACTTCCAGTAGTATCTTGAATAAGAGAGAGGTGAAAGCAGACATCCCTGTCTTGTTCCCAATCTTATGGGAAATGCTTGTAGTGTTTGCCCATTGAGTATGATGCTGGCAGTGTGTGTGTCACATATATGGCCTTTATTATGTTTAGTCATGTTTCCGCTAATCCCACTTTGCTGAGAGTTTTTACCATAAATGGGTTCTGGATTTTATCAGATGCATTTTCTGCACCTATCGATATGGCCATGTGGTTTTTATCCTTTATTTTCTTTATGTGGTGAACCATATTTATTGACGCGTGCATGTTGTACCAATCTTGCATTTCCAGAATACATCCCATTCCATCATGGTGTATGGCCTTTATGATGCATTGCTGTATTCTGTTTGCTAATATTTTGTTGAGAATTTTAGGGTCTGTGTTCATCAGGGATATTGGCCTATAATTTTCTTTCTTTGTAGTGTCTTTATCTGGTTTTAGAGTTAGGATAATGCTGGCTGTGTAAAGTGAGTTTGGGAGCCTTCCCTCCTCTTGAATTTTTATGAAATTATTTGAGAGGGAGAGGTGTTAGCTCTTCTTGGAGTGTTTAGTAAATTCACCTGTAAAGCCATCCGTCCAGAACTTTTGTTTGTTGGGAGATTTCAGTTTCTAGGTGTATTCTGTCTATTCAGATTATCTGATAATTCTTGATTTAGTTTTGGAAGATTGTATGTTTCTAGTATTTTATCCATATCATTCAGTTTGTGCAGCTTGTTGGCATATATTGTTCATAATATTTTTTTATAACCCTTTGTATTCTTTGGTGTCAGTTGTTATTTCTCCTCTATTTCTGATTTTATTTATTTGGGTCCTTTCTCTTTTTCCCTCGATGAGTGTGGTTAAAGGTTTGTCAATCTTGTTTCTCTTTTCAAAGAACCAGCTCTTGGATTCATGGATCCTTTGTATCTTTTTTTTAGACTCTGTTTTGTTTTCTTCTGCTCTGATCTTTATTATTTCCTTCCTTCTACTCACTTTGGGCTTTGTTTGTTGTTCTTTTTCAAGTTCCTTTAAGTGTGAAGTTAGTTTGTTTATTTGATGTTTTTCTTATTTTTTGAGATGGACCTGTAATGCTGTGAATTTCTCTCTCAGGATTACTTTTCCATGTCCCACAGATTTTGGATAATTGTGTCCTTATTTTCATTTGTTTCAAGGTATCTTTTGATTTCTTCCTTGATTTCTTTGTTGACTCATTTATTGTTTCATAACGTGTTATTTAGCTTCCATGTCTTTGCATGTTTATCAGTGTTCTTGTAGTTTCATAGCATTGTGGTCAGAGAAAAAAATGCTTGATATAATTTCAGTCTTCTTAAATTTATTGAGACTTGTTTTGTGTCTTAACATGTGGTCTATCCTAGAAAACGTTCCATATGCCCTGGAAAAGTATGTATATTCTGCTGCTTTGGGATGAAATGCTCTGAAGATATTAATTAAATTCATTTGATATAATGTGTCATTTAAGGCTGCTATCTCTTTGTTGATTTTCTGTCAACAAAGGTCTATCTATTGAAGTCAATAGGGTGTTGAAATTCCCAACTATGTTTTCCCCTAGAAGACTGTGACTATATTTCTGTCAGCCTTTCCCTTTATGTCCATCAAGATTTACTTCACATATTTAGGTGCTCCTATGTTGGGCGTGTAAATGTTTACTAGGGTTATATAATCTTGTTGGATTGTTCCCTTTATCGTTATGTAATGGCCTTCTTTGTCTCTTACTATAGCCTTGGTTTTAAAGTCTATTTTGTCAGATATAAGTACTGCTAATCCAGCTTTCTTTTCCCTTTCCATTTGCATGAAATATCTTTTTCTATCCCTTTACTTTTAGTCTGTGTGTGTCTTGAAGGCAGCATATATATTTATAAAAATCTATAGAGAGCCAGTTAGCTTTGTTTTATCTGTGACTATAGATTTAATTTCTAACCAAGGAAAACTATCTCAAATATGTTTTATTTTCATTACAGACGAGAGAGTGTTAGTGGGTCAGCATGGATGCACTACTCTTAGATAAAGAACTTAAAGTTAGTGGCCTTTTTATGGTAGGAAATGGAACCATTGTTTTTTTGTGTGTTTTTTTTCTGTGTTAAAAATAGCACTAAAAATCAGATCAAAGTAGTTTACCTATTTGGATCTATATCTGTAAAGTTCTTTCTTGTGTCTAGTAAACCAAAATAGTGGAATTCATTGTTTATTTATTTTAGTATCTTTGCTGTTTTTATGTTATGGGTTTAAGCTCAGACTCTGGAGCCAACTTGCTGTAGTTCAGATCCTGGTGCCGTGTGGCTCTAGTAATTGTAGATTCTTGAGCAAGTTACTTAATTCCTTTGTACTTCAGTTTTCTTATTTATAAAATCAAAAGTAAAAGAACACACCTTATGCAGATATAGTGAAGATTAAATATGATATGTAAATATGTAAAAGTCTTAAAGAGTATGCACTTAAATTTAGCAACACAGTGATTTATACAGTGCTTTCAGCCTTGAAAATCTCAGTCAGTGGTGGCCAATGGAAGTAATCCTTTGTGAGAGTAAAATGTTTTTCAATGTTAGAAAGTCTTATTTATATAGATTACTATTATTGATTAAAAAGGGGAGGACATATTTTTAATTAGTTAGCTGGCAAGTAGCATTTTTGTCTGAATAAAAAACTTGATAACAGAATAAGTGAGTTATCTTTCTTTACTTGCTTCATATTTGATATTGACCGTTGCAAATCAGATGATTAACAGTGCCACTGAGGAAGTGGTATTGGAAGAACCTGAAAGAACTTGGTTTACAACACTAATTTCAGTAACAGTCTACTTGATAGAAAAATTTTCTTTATCTATGACTCCTGTCGCTTCACTTTTGGCTAAGCCAGGTAGTTGGCAAAACTTCTGATGTTCTTGCTTATTCTGTGCCAGATACTGTATGTAAATATCCATTGATTATCTCTTCTGTGGTGTTGTACAGCATTTTATCTGTCTCCATTCTTTCATTCTTTAAATATATATGTATCATAAAATTCCCAAAGCAAACTGAGATGGCACAGTATGTTTAAGCAATGTGGATTTTGTCAGACATCACATTCTTCCAGATATATTTTTCCAAATGGAAAGATGGCTCAACATTTTCTATTATTATTTTAGATGAAATGTTCTGCAATATGTTGTTGACATTGTACTGAAGTAAATACTGTATGTTCAAGTCTCTCAGGAACCCTCATGAAAAGGAACTGCATGTCCCAGGAGGCTATCTCAGAAAGGAGAAATTCTAAATAAAATAGTATGAATGAGAAAATATCATTTTGTATAATACTGGACCTAAGGAAAATGAAATGTTGACACAACAGATTTTTTTCATTTGGCTCTTGTGTTCTCACATATATGCAATAATTCATATTTTTTTCCCTTTTTGGTCAAATAAGGTATTTTGTTTTATTGTGATAGAGCATTTTTCATTTATTAGCTATATTCCACATTCATTTGATCTACTACATGCCTTTCTTTATGACCAACAACTTAGCCTTTCTTCATTTTTGTTTTCCTTTTTTTTTTTAGATTTTATTTATCTATTTTTGGAGAAAGGAAAAGGGAGGGAGGAAGAGGGGGAGAGAAACATCAGTGCGTGGTTGCTTCTCGCATGCCACCAACCCAGGACCTGACCTGCAACCCAGACATGTGCCTTGACTAGATATCGAACCAGAGACCCTTTGGTTCGCAAGCTGGTGCTCAGTCCACTGAAACACACCAGCCAGGGCCATTTTCGTTTTTCTTTAAGAGAACACAGTCGGAGCCACATAAGTCTCAGACTCTACTGTTAAGTAAAATATAGATTAACCCAAGAATTGAGATGTATTTGAAAACATGTGGCAATTTAGATAAATAATAGATTTAGTGCAAGTTAGGAGATAATAGCTCAGCCTCCTCTTAGCTTTGAGAGAGAGAGAGAGAGAGAGAAAAAATAATTTGGGTGCCCCATCTACTTAAGGGTATTTTGGGGACTTATGCATTTTCAGTAGCTTTGTCTAATTGTTCGTTTGCCAGAAATTGTTTGTTTCTTTTTGCTACTTTTAAAAAGAAATAATTATTTTTAAATTTAGAAAAATATATTTTAAAACTTCTTATAGCCCCATAACCTGTAATGCATAACCCTAATGGATTATCCTATAACCTCTAATCCCATAACCCAAATCTTTGTTGATATCCTTATTAGTAAATGCAATTGCACATGAAGGTATAGAATTTATTTTCCATACTCTCAAAGAAAAACATTTAATTGTATATTGGAGCAGAAAAAAATGTTTTTCTATTTATTATTTTATTGTGTAGAGAAAAGGGATTTTGTGCTATGTACTTTGTTGTATATATTTCAGGGATTTTTTTTCCACACTTAATATATTATAGAGATATTTCTAAAATCTTCCTCTTGAGTAGATTGTTTAAAATAGAAGAAAACTGTTTTAAGGACAGAAGGGAACCTCATGAAACCTGGACTTAGGGATTGGAGCAGTTTCAGAACTCTTATTTCTGCTTCTCTTCACTTATTCACTCTATTTTCTCTGAGTAGACTGATTTTTCAGATCTCTAGATCATGTGATAGAAAATGGACTGCTAATAGTTTTCAAGGTTATAACTCTCTTTTAAGAGTTGACCTTACCCTGAGACTGAAGTCTTTTAGTTCCAATTTCAGATTTCTGAGATACAAACTGTTGCCCAGCTTGGAATTCCCACTGTTAAAATAATTAGTTATTGCTGTGGAGAAGAAATAATCTTGTTAAAAATAGCTGTGGTTGCCACATAGATGGTGGGTGGGCATTTTGCAGAAAAGAGATGCTGCACAAGCAACCAAGTGTATGTTTACTACATTCATTGATGGAAATTACAAGCTTCTGAGTGATTTATAGCTTGCTATGAACAAAGTTGCAGAATGGATCTTGTACTTTTAGGGAATTCAGTAAAATTCAAATTCATATCTCATTATTTCTGAATTACAGTGTCTGTCTCCCTCAACCAGACTCCTTAATTCCATTTTTCTGATAATAAATTTATATCCCATAATTTTTTTTATTTTTTAAATTTCTTTTTTTTTGTTTCTCCTTTTTTTCTTTCCCATCATTTCTATCTCCTTTATAGCCCCATAGAACTTTATTTTACATAATATATAGTTCCTTTTTTTCCTTTTCAAGTTGATATCTAATTACTAGCTAGCAATTTGTGGCTTCTTAAACTTTAGTACCGTTTGGAGAACGATAGCACTTAATAGCAAGGCTTCTGGAAGCAGGAGTCTGGGAGTAAGTTTTGAATTCACCGCCTACTCATCATTTTACTATAATCTATGTATAGCTATAATCACAGGCTCATTTTGAGAAGGATCAAGTAAGATAATGTATATGAAATTATCATAAATTCACAGAAGTACTTTATTCAAACAAGTTATTATTAGTTTGACATTTGACATTATTATTATTAAACTTTTGACTTTGACTCAGAGAATGAAGCATGGGAAAAGGAGGTCTTGTCAGCTGATCAGAAACTGATGAAGGCATGTGATTTGATGGAAGGAAGGCCTCTGACAGTCAGTGAGAAATAGACACCATTAGTCCAACAGTCGACAAAGGGACTCAGTCCCACTAACAGCCATGCCCATTGATCTTACCCCAGTTGAGTCTTCAGATGAAATCACAGCCCTGGCAGACAGCGTGACTGCAGCTTCGTGAGAGACCTTATACCAGAGATAACCAGCTGAAGCTGCAGTTGGATTCCTAAAGCACAATATCTGTGAAATAATAACTTTTTTGTCTTAAACCAGTATGTTTTTGGATAAGTTTTAAGCCAGAAACTTTTTCCTTATACAGCAATATATAATACAGTCAGCTTTAAAAATTCTCAATGACATTACCAAACTTTTTTCTTCTATATTTCCCTACCCCTTATTTTTAGTAGGGTTTTTTTTGTTTTGTTTTGTTTTTTGTAGCTGGATTGAGGCATAATTTGTAGCATGCTATAAAATTCACCCATTGAAAGTGTAAATTCAATGATTTTTACTAAATTTACAGAGTGATACCTTCATACCCACAATCCAGCTTTAGAACATTTCAACACTAACTGGTTTCCCTGTCCCATTCACAATCTTCTTGCACCCAAACCTCAACCCCAGGCAAACATTTTCTGTCTCTTCATTTGCCTCTTCTGAACTTTCCATATAAGTGAAATCATCTAACATGTAGTCTTCTGTATCTGTTTCTTTCACTTAGCATAATGTTTTTTAGGTTTATCCATTTTGTACATATATGAGGGGAGACACATAAAAACCTGGAATTTATTTATAAAAATTGTGCATTTATTCTTATATGTTTAAATTTCAGTCACCATGAAAGTATTCTCCATTTGATGCAATACACCTGTCAAGATGTTTTTTCTACCTCTTCCACATTGGTAAAATGTTTCCCTCTGAGGACTTTTTTCATTCAGGGAAACAAAAAAAATCAGTCGCTTGGGGTGAGATCAGTTGAACAGGAGGATGGGGCATAGGGGTTATGCCATTTTTGGTCAAAAACTGCTGAACACTTGGTGCGGTGTGGGCAGGTGAACTCATAAATCACCCATCATGAAATGGGCAAACACGTTTGAAAGATTCTTCAGAAAACCAAGTGCAGCCTCTCACAACAACAGTAGCTGATACACTGACACCGATGGGTTCCTAGAACACTCACCTAGTGGGGGAAGCCTATACTACAAGGGGCCCACCCTCCAGAAGATAATTCAATTTTTTGTGCCCCCCCCCACCCCCGCTTGCCTTGCATCAGTAATTCATACCTTTTTATTTCTGAATAGTATTTCATTATACAGATAGGTCACATTTTGCTTACCCATTCACCAGTTAATAGGAAATTGATGTTTCGTGTGTGTGTGTGTATAAAATGTTGCTATTATATATAATGTTTGCTAGTTTATATAATTTGCTATAAATATTCACATGCAAATGTGTGTACCCATGTTTTTATTTCTCATGCACAGACACCAGGAATGGAATTACTGGTTCATGTAGTAAATATATGCTTAACTTTTTAAGAAACTACCAACTGTTTTCAAACATGACCACGCCCTTTTAAATTTCCACCTGCAGTGGGCAAGGGTTTTATTTTCTCCACATTCTTGCCACCACTTGTGACTGTCTGTCATTTTGATTGTAGACATGCTAGTGAGTGTGTATTGTAATCTCATTGTGCTTTTAATTGAATTTCCCTAATGACTAAAGATGCTGAGAACCTTTTAATTTGCTTATTTCCCATTTAGATGTCTTAAATGGTAGAATATTTATTGAAACCTTTTGCTAACTTTTTTGTTGTTTGTATTCTTCTCATTTAGTTGTAAGAATTATTTATATATTCTGTATACAAGTTTCCTGTCAGATGTATGATTTGCAGATACTTTCTCTCAGTCCATGGCTTGTCTTTTCATTTTCTTAGTGCGCTTTTTTGAAGTGTGAAATTTTTAAACATGACTAAGTCTAATATGTAAGGATTTCTTTTTATGAATTGTGCTGCTTGTGTGGTGTTTAAGCTAAGGCTGTTCAGATTTTCTCCTGTGTTTTCTTCTAAGTGTTTTGTAGTTTTGCATATACCTTTAAGTTTGTGATATAGTGTATTTTCACTTTTTGTGTTTATGGTGTGAGGTAAGGATCCAAATTAATTATTTTGCCTACAGATCTCTAATTGTCTTAGTACTGTTTGTTGGAAAAGTATCCTTCCCCCAATTGAATTGCCTTCAATTCAGTTGGGAAGTTTGTCAAAAATCAATTGACCATCAGTATAAAGGTTTATTTCTAAACTCTCAACTCTGTTTTATTGACATGTACCTGTTATTACTCCAGTATCATTATCTTGATTATTTTGGATTTATAGTAAATTCACTGTTTCATAATTAGATAGTGCTCCCCCTCGTGTCCTGTCTGCATAGCCTTAGCGTCAGCCAGGAATGTGTACTTAGCTTGGGCTCTCTGTGGTGTCTACTGCATAAGTGTGTGCAGAGCTTGTCATGTTAGTCCTATGCTGTCTCATTTTTGGGTCTCTCTGTTAAATATCTGGTTAGTCTGAAAGTCCAGTGTTTAACTCAGCCAGGACTGTAGCCCCAGGCTCTCTGAGTTACTGGCCTTCTCACCTAATTTGCCAGGGAGATCACAGTTGTTACTGACAATGCTGCTGGATGTGGGGATTCTCCGTCCCCCACTCCAGGTCTAGTCCTCTTCCTCTGTCAATAAAGCTGCGGTTTTTTCACAGCTTGCTCTGCCTTGGTATGGGAGCAGCCCCTGACAAGAATGGCACAGACTCTCTAAGTAGTTTTTCATATATGAGTGTAACCACTTCTTAATTTGGTTTGTACCTTTGGTCAATTTTCAGACTTGTAAGATAGTTGTTTTTGACAGTTGTCCAGGTTTATCACTGCTTTTGGGTGTACAAGATTTGCTTATCCACCATACTGGAAGTCCTGCCTTACTTTTTTTTTAACCTTTTGAAAACAAAAAAAAAAGGTAAAGTACTATGATGACCCCATGTACCTATTAAACAGCTTCAAGAGCAATTTAAACATAACCCATCTTGTTTCATTTAATACCAGACATTGTATATCATTTGTAAATATTACAGCATCTATCCCTAAGAGATAAGGTTTTCTTTTAAAATATGGTAGAAATACCATAAACACTCATTAAAGCAATTCACAGTTTCTTCTTAATTTGTTACATATACACTCAGTATCCAAATTTCCAATTGTTTTATAAATGTCTTGCATTTTCTGTTTGTTTTATTTTTACAGTTGTTTTGTGTAAATCAGGATAAGAATTTTTATGGTTCTAATTGGTTGTGTCTTTTAAGTCTCTTGTAATCTCTGTTTCCTCTTTCTCTTTGTTAACGTTGTTGAATAAACTAGGTCACTTGTCCCATAGTCTCCCACAGACCAACAAAATCCCAACAGTGTAATGTTTCTTTGTTATCTGTGATTTCCTAAACATTGATAGTTGCATCTAAAGCTGTGCTGCCCAATATGATAACTACTAGCCATATGTCCTTATATAAATGTAAGTATTAATTAATTAAAACTAAGTAAAATTTAAAGATTCCTCGTTCGGTCTCACTAGCCACACTTCTTTCATTTTTCATTAAATTTATTGGGATGACATTGGTTAATAAGATTATATAGGTTTCAAGTGTACATTTCTCTGTACATGATCTGTATATTTCATTGTGTGCCCACCACACAAAGGCAAATCATCTTCTGTCACCATATATTTGACCCCCTTTACCCTTTACTACCTCCTTACCCCCCTTCCCTCTAGTAACCACCAAAATGTTGTCTGTGTCTATGAGATTTTTGTTTGTTCTTGTTTGTTCGTTGCTTTAAATTTTATATCCCATGTATGAGTGAAATCAGATGGTTCTTAACCTTTTCTGTCTGACTTATTTTGCTTAGCATGACACGCTGACAATCCGTGTTTTTGTAAATAGCATTGTTTATTTTTGAGTTGTATGAGTTCTTAATAGATTTTGGATATTAACCCCTTATTGGAGCTCTCGTTTGCAAGTATCTTCTCCCGTTTAGTTAATTAAAGTCCTGTCCATTTATTTTTACCTTTATTTCCCTTGCCTTTGGGGTCAAATTCATAAAATCTTCTTTAAGGCTGAGATCCATAAGTTTAGTACCTATGTTTTCTTCTATGTAATTTATTGTTTCAGGTCTTATATTTAGGTCTTTGATCCATTTTGAATTAATTTTTCAGTAGCCACATGGGCTAGAAGTTACCATATTGCACAGTTCATATTTCCATCATCACTGAAAGGTCTATTGGAAAGTACTGATTGAGAAGTTTTACCAATTTGGGTTTGATTTTTTTCGTTTTTAATTTTTAAGAATGACTCACAAATGGTTTCATGTTATTTCATGAGGAGATATATAATGTCTAATTATCTCTTTTTTATGATGGTAACAGTTATTGATGATTGTTGCTTAAATTTATTATTTGAAGATGTTTGCAAAATGGTGCTGATAATGATTCTGTCATCTGTATTTCATTTATTAGTTGGAATATCCTGTAAAGATAACTTTTCTTCACCTATTATTTTGTTACACAGTAATACATTTTGTGTAGGAAGAAGAGGACCAATTTTTTGAAGTGTTTGAAAATATTTTGTTAAAGATAACACACAATCTTAGATAAAAGGTAGTTTAATTTCCCTTGTTATATTCTTTTAATGAAATTCTTAAGTTAGATATTAGCATGCTATATGTAAAATATAATACACTTTTTTGAAAACATTAAACATTTCACTTAAGGATAAAAACATTAAACTACGATAGGTTTTGTGGGAATCCTATGTAAAAATCCCACAAATATATTTCCTGTTTATGTAGTTGGTATTGGATAGAAACTTATTTAACCTTTAGATTTGTTAAGGTTGTTCATTGGCACCTCATCATTGCAGAATAATTTTAGTTTATTTAAATCTTGGGAAGCTTTATGCCAAATTCACTTTTAAATATACCGCATTTTGCTGTGTATAATGCACACTTTTTGCCCAAATTTTTGAGGGGAAAATAAGGATACTTGTTACACATGGGTAGTACTAATTCTGTATGTATATAAATGTTTTAAAGTCTTTTATTTATACTTATGCGTTAAAGTGTAACTGTAGCCCTGGCTGGTGTAGCTCAGTGAATAGAGTGCCATCCTGTGAACCAAAAGTGTAGCTCTAGAAAGCAATAATGATATCCTCATGCAGAATAATAGCCTGGAATGCAATAATCGGTTTTGTTTCAACATGTAAATAAATAAATAAATAATTGAATTTAAAAATTAAAATGAAATTTTTTTCCTGAGAGTTTGGGCCAAAAACATGGGTGCGCATTATACATGGCAAAATACGGGATGTCGTCATCAGGTCTCTGATGGAGACCATCTTTACATAAATTGCCTGAAGGACTTGTCTGTAGGCAAATGCTCTGTAAATATTTGAGCTTTTAAAGTGAGAAACAACAAAATACATTTATATTTGGGTACAAATAATCATTTACATCATATTAGTTTTGTTTTTTTTTTAGCTAATGTTATAAAGTCTTCTTGTTGACTTGAACCCACCCCAGGGGCAAAATTTTATTATGTAAAATTATTCGAGATTAACTGCATTTTGTTTTCTTCAAAGTTTAATATGATTTACATCAGTCATTGTATATTAAAATAAGTTTTATCATTAAAGTACTTTTTAAGCAGTAACATTTTCACTGTTTAGGAAAATACATTTGAAAATATAGTAAACTGCATTGATAATCCAATAATAAATTCATTTCAATAAATAACATTATTCTTATTTGCCTTTTAGTTACTTTTAGAGGAAAGGCCTAGTACTATAATTATAGAGAGCCTCTACTAAAGCGATAATTTTCTTTTCAATTAAAATTTTAATCCTTATAATCGTTATGCTTTATATTTAAAAAGTCGTTAACACTCTTGTGTAGATTTGAGTTGTGGAGCATTCCCAGGGACAGTTTTGTGACATTAATATGAGACATGCACAGGTCAAAGGGAGCATACATTTAGGAACCCTGTAATATGTATGAGACAGACCAGAAAGTACTGGGGATTGCTAGAAACAGCTAAATGAAGTCACCTCTTGGTAACCAGTTCGAATTTTATCTTGTAACCCTAAGATAATTATTCAGCTGCTCTTTGGTGGACTCTGAACTGTGCAGAAGTCTTAGAGAAGCATTAACCTAAGAGTTAACACTGCCTTTTAAACACTGTTAATCCTTGATGGACTCCCATTGTCAAAGCATTTCCTGAAAGGTATATATGCATTGCTGCCTGTAGCACTTAAGAAAGAGAAACTACTTCCTCTGCTCTTCAGATAATTCTTAACTAAAGCAATGATTTCCGAGGGTTCTTTTTAAGCTTTTCAATGTATTGAGGATCAAAACTTTAAGATATAATGATCCTATATCCTTATGTGGGTAGTAAGTTTAAAATTCTCTTGGAAACTTTAATTTGTGTGGGTCTTTGATATTTTGCAGCTTGTATTTGTACAAAATTGGCCCAGTTCTTCTCCTGTCACAGGTGTACTTATTGAAAAGTTGCAGTTGATAAAGAGGAATGAGAATCTTGTAGCAGTTGAATGCATTATCTGATCATAGTAGAAGGGAAGAATAAAGATGAAATTTTCTTTGTCAGAGGGCTTGGGACTCCTGCTTTATAATGGATTTTTTTGTAGCTACTGCCTATTATGTCTTTCAAAGATAATTTTCTATTCTTTTCAGATGTTGTTTCTTTCTTACAGTTTTTATTGATACATAATTTTATAAGATAGCCTTCTTCTATAGTTAAAACCATCTTAATTAGGAATCTGAGAATGCTTTGAAAACCATACTATGCTCTGAAAGTTTAAGAGTTTGCCAGCCTTCATCTAATAATTGTAGGCACTTTTAAATCCTCTTATTAAAATAATCAGACCCCTGATAATGTGTATTATTTTAATTGGTAACATTACAAATGACTCTCGGTGCCCAATGTTACATGTTTAAAATGATCTGCTTTCTTAATTAATTTAGGATCTTGCTGTAATTTTAGACTAACCCTGATTTTTTTAAAAATTAGTGAGATTATATTATATTAGGCACCAGATAGAACTGTGTGACAAATGATCTTGAATTTATAGTCACTTTCCCTTAACAAACCATTAAATATTTGGTTTATTTGTTATAATTTTTGAAGTATCCTAGTAGTAGTATAGTGATAATAAGCTCTTTTCCAATATAATCTGTTTGAGTGTCTAGTGTTATGAATGCCAAATCCTTAATCCACTGTAAATTTTTACCATCTTTACATATTTTTGTTTACATATGCATGTGTGTGTTTGTATGTGTGTATGGATAAAATATCCCTAGACTTTTCTCTAAATAACATTTTTTTCTTTAGAATTTTTGTGTAATTTGAATGTCGAATATACTATTTCTTTCCAGACAGATTTTATTATGGTGGTAAGCAGTTCTGTTTAGTTATAGGCTTATCAGTAACCTTTACACATAATGTGATATTGTCTGAATGTCTTATTTTGTTCAACTTTCCCTGGCACTGATGAAGCCTAAGGCTGCTGTTTCTTTGAGTTACTGATAATTTTTTATCTGATTAACTGACACATTTAGTTGAAATCAGACACAGCCCTTAGGCTGGGCATGGATTTAATTTAAAAAGTATCAGAGGTTTGCTCTGTGTGCTATTTAATCATCATGTTTATCAGGCAAAGAAAAATTACCGGAAGGACCATAGGGAGAGGGTTATCTTAAGGAGCAGTAGCTTGGGAAATTGATAATAGCTACAAGGTAATTTACTGCTAACTTTTACATTCATTAATATAACATTTCCCGCTAATAATTACAGTACATGTAATATACTAATTAAATTGAAAGCATTATCACTAATTTTCTTTTTACTGAACCCTAAGATGGCTAGATAAGAAGTGAGAATGTGAAATTGAAGAAAATCCATGTAGTCACACCAATTTAAACAATTGGTTAGTTGGCCAGTTAAAACATTTTACAGATAGAAAATGGAACTACTATGCATGTTCAGAAAAACTCATTTTAGGCTGTGACAAGGAAATGAAATTTCTAAATGAATGAAATCACTACGTACTGTAATTTTATAAAAGATTACACTGGTCTGACCTGTAAAAGTAATACATCTAGTAGGAACTAATGCATCACTACCACCCATGTGTGTGATGGCACCACTCTAATGGACGAATGTGCTGGGATGATGGAGCACACTGATGCTATGGGGCCTTTGCAGTGCCTTTGTTCGTTGTATATCTCTTAGCACTTCATAACATGATTCATTCTTTCCCTTGGAAAAATATTTCATGCTGTGTAACAAAGTACAGTAACTCCACGTTAATATTCAAGAGAAAACCTACCCCCCTCATGATCTCTTAACAAAACAACTACAAAAAATCCTAAAAAGGATTTAAATTTTTATATAATCCAGACAATAAATATTACACTTTGATATATAGTTATTGTGTAATTGTATATTTTAATCTATCTGTAAGCCTCTAGGGTTTTTTCCCACTTTCATTAATGATATGCATAGGGTATAATAAAAACTAAAGTAATATAATCATTTCAGCTTAAATGAAAAATAAAACCTATAATTAAGAAGTCTTATGTTTGTAGTTATAATAAAGTATTATGCCACTTCTAAATGGCTTTTGTCATAATTCACAAGGTATTTGTTTTTATTTTGTTTGTTTAGGTTTGGTTTTTGAAAGTCTCTTGTTCGTTTTTAGAACACAGTTTAACAGTTTCCATGGAAAGAAAATATTGTAAAAATTGAAAAACTTTAATAACTGGAAGTGTGGATGGTCTTTTGAACCTATATTTCGTAGGTTATTTTTCTTAATACTTAGTGTTGTATGACTGTTCTATAATGAATTTTTTGAACACTAAGTAAATGCCTTGGGATTTCTCTGTAATACGCATTGTTACTGACAAGTGTAATTCAGTCTAAAGTCAGCTTGTCTTCTACCTGATTAATCATAGGACCTTGTTTTGTTTTAAAGAAGTTGCACCTCTAAGTAATACCATAGGATAGATCCTGAAGACTTTGTATTTTCAAAGCTGTAGTGCAGTTTATTTTTTTCTTCTGTACCTTGAATGTAATATAATAGCAGTAAATTAAAATCATCAGTTCGAAAAAGCAGAATCTTTGTGCTTCTGTGTAAACTTTTAGAAAAATTAAAATTTTTAGCTTGTGTTTAAATGATAGTGTTATAATTTTCTTTTTTTTTTTCTGAATTAAAGATCATCCCCACTTTCTTTGATATACTAATTTCTTTGATAACCTATTTAGAAAATGTTAGGCTTTGTTTCATTTACTTTATCAAAGCCAGCAGAACTGAATCACTATGCACCTTCTCAGAACCTCTGTTACTCCATCATACTCACTGTAGACATGACCATATTTATTAGTCTCAGCAGCTCAGTATCAGAAAATAGACACCAGAAGTAGTCCAAACCTCACAAGAGAGGGAATTGAGATCCAGAGAAGGTAGAAATTTTGGCTAAAGACCCATAGTTAGTGATTATCAGATATAAGCCCCCTCCTATATACCCTGTAAGATACCATTTCTGTCATGGGAACTCAGTCACTTAGGAATATATATTAGTTTTATAAATCATCTAATGTAATGGTTTTTATCTTTTAAAACCTATATATTTTTAAGCTTCAAATCATCATCATCATCATCATCATCATCATCATCATAAGCCTTCACTTGTCCCAAATCTTTCCTTTTCATTTCCTCTGTATGCTTTGTAGCCACTTATAGCAATGTTTTAATGTTTTCTTTATAACCATTTATTTTGTTCTTTTTATTTACTGTTTTGTATTATTAATTCTGTATTCATATTTTGTCCAGCTACATGAAAGCTTCTTGAGGGTAGAGACTGTGGCTTATATTGCTTTTTAATATTTTTTCCAGTTTTTGTTTTTGTTACCACTGTTACTTTTGCTCTGTCAATTTTATCCTCTTGACTGTCTTTTTTCTTCAGTATTTTTTCATACATTAACCAGGTTCCTTTTGTGTTTTATGTCTAGAAATTGATGATATTAAAATGTTTAGAGTCTTCAATAAAAATTCTTTAATAAAGAAAGAAAAAGGAAAATAAATGAATAAATAAAATGTTAACAATGCAATTCTGGCAAAATGCAAAATTCTTCAAAGCAATATTGAAATTCCATGTTTCTTTAGCAACTGGATCAGAAAAGTTTGCTTTTCTGTATTTGATCACAGATTATCAAAGATTTGACCTAAGAAATACATAATTCAACTTAATGTGTCCCCAATGACATTGCTGTCTCTTTAATTGCAACTGGGTGTTACCTTAGTCAATGCTTAGTCTGGAAAAACCTTGGCAAGTTCGGAATGTTGGCTCCCATTAATTTCTCCAGTTTTATAATTTCTGAAGGGCTTTGGTTGCAGAGACAATTCAGAGAAACTAAAACTAAATAAATATTGATGTCTATAGCTTCTGAAACCATTACTAATCATTGGGTTTATTTCTAGATCTGCCCTAGAGCTGATATGTGAACCTGAAACTAGAAAATCACACCAGTGATCTCTTGTATGTATATGCAGTTTAATATATGGAAACAAGACTATAAAAGGCCATCTCCATGTTTTGTTCAACTCTCACTCTGAATCCTTCCTCTAATCAGTATAATATTCAACGTCAGCAGCTGGAACCAGGATAACCGTGCATTTAGATTAAATATTCTTTACTATTTCTGCCGGTGCTATGCTTTATTATTCAGATGCCGGGGTGAAGCCTGGAGGAGAGAGAAAATCAAGGATGGGGCTAGCTGTTTTAAGCTTTTTTTCAGTTCTCCCAAGTGTGGTAGTTTGCAGGTAGCATGAGGGGCAGAATTCTAATATTCCTTTCATAGACCTGGACCTTTGTATCATAACTTTTGATATTAAAGATCTTCTGAATGAAGACATTTCATGCATTTACTACTTTTCAGTGCAGGTACAGAACTGAGATTCATTAATTAAATACTGCTGGCTTATTGATGACTAATCATAAATATTAAAAATTTCTTCATTTTAATTCTGTGCATTTACATAGTTCCGATATAGTTTGAAAGATACACTATTTGGCTGGTGGTAAGGATTCTTTTTTCCTTAGGAATGCTAAAATGAATAACTAAAAGATAATGTACCAAAAAGAATTGGCAAATAGATCTGTGTTTTGACTTAGCCTAGGTTAGTTAATTAGCCTAATCATGTGCACTCCATCAGCAGATTAACCTTAAAAGAATTCTCTGCCTTGAAACTTTGATTTTATGGCACTGGGTACTTTTTGTTGTTGTTGTTATTTGAATTTATCAAGAGCAAAGAACAGTTAAGAATGTAACTCTCCTCAGTATTTGCTTCTCCTTTGTGCAATTCCATATGTTTATGTAGCAACATTTTGCTAGAGTTTTAAACCTAGCGAATATAGTTGTAACAGCACTTCAGGCAATAAGATGTGGATCAGGGCTAATTGGAATTTTACCCTTGAATTTTCTCTTTCAGAGAAAGGGGGAAATTTTAACTTGGTTTATAAATCAGCTTCCTGCCAAATATGCTAAGTGCAAATATTTAGAGGATTTTGCTATTGATGTTTTTATTAATTAACTTTATCTATTTATTGAATAGACAATGCATTTACTCAGTTAAAATTTAAAATGTTCATAATGTTCATGGGGACCTCTGATTTGTAGCTAAAGTTGGGTATAAGTTGGGGTGACCTACTCCGTGCAGTCAGCAGTCTTGCAGGACCGAGTCATTAACCTGTGGGATCTGATGCCATCTCCAGGTAGATAGTATGGGAGTTAAACTGTAGGACATCTCTCTGATGCTGCAGTATTGCTCGGTGTAGGCAACACCCCCCGCCACACACACACACACACACACATCTGTGTCAGAAGTGTTGTGAGTGTGGTAGTAGTGTAAGAGTAAAGATGAAACACAGGAGGAGCTAGGTTTTTCCAGGCCCAATGATTATGTTATTTCTGCTTTAGGCATTTATTTTTATCTCCTTAATGAAAGGAATACATAACCGCATGTTGAGAGACCTGAGTCCTTTTCCTAATAATGATACCTCTGATTTATTTGGTGAATTTTTGAAAATCACAGCTGATGAAATATAATTTCGCCCTTGTTAGAATGTCTGTTATCATAAAAAATCAAGAGATAACAAATGATGAGGACGTGAAGAAAAGGGAAACGTTGTACACTGTTGGTGGGAATGTAAACTGATACAGACAATGTGGTAAATAGTATGGAGGCTACTCTAGAAATTAAAAATAGAACTACCATATGACCCAGCAGTCCCATTTTTGGGTATATAAATCATTATCTCAAAGATATATGTGTACTCTCATGTACATTGCAGCGTTATTCACAATAGCCAAGGCATGGAAACAACCAAAGTGCCCATTGACAGATGATGGGTAAAGAAAATGTGATAGATATTTCAGACGGTGGAAGACAAATACAACGTGGTATCACTTATCTGAGGAACTTTTTTTCTTTTAAAGCTGAACTCATAGTAACAGAGAGTGGAAAGGTGGTGACCAAGGGCTAAGGGATGTGGGAAATAGGGAGAGATGGTAAAAGGGTACAAACTTTGTTATAAGATGAATAAGGTCTGAGAACCTAACTTTAGCATAGTGACTATAGTTGATAATACTGTACTGCATAATTGAAATTTGCTTGGAGAGTAGAATTTAAATATTTTCATTTTTAAAAAGATAAATATGTGAGGTGTTGGATATGTAAATTAACTTGATAGGGAGAAAATCCTTTTACAATGTATACATGTATCAAGTCATCACATTGTGCATTTTAAGTATCTTACAATTCTTGTCTCAATAAAGCTGGAATAATTTTAAAAATCTTAAAAATAATCCCCTTCATAGAAGTTGCATTTTAAAAGTTATCTGAAACTAATCAAAGGAAGTTTTCATAGGAGTTTAGGAAATAAGTTTACAAAGCACCTTCTAAACAGATTTAAACACTTTCTAGGGAACTAGTTTGCTTACAAATAAATAATTCTTGATGGCTTATTCTTCCAACAAGGATACAATTTAATCCTTTATTTATTTATGGGGTTGTTGTTATTAAAAGGGTAATAGAAGTACTCAAAATGTCACCATCTTTTTTAGCAAGAAGAACATTCTAGGGAAACTGAAAGAAAAAACAACTGTCATTTAAGCTTTTTTTTTAATTGAATTTATTGGAGTGATATTGGTTAATAAAATTATGTAGGTTTCAGGTGTACAATTCTGTAATTTATTATCTGTATATTGTGTGTTCAGCACCACAAGTCAAGTCTCCTTCCATCACCATTTATCTCCCCTTTACTCCTTTCTACCTGTCTTCTGGTAATCACCATACTGTTGTCTGTGTCTGTGGTTTTGGTTTGGGGTTGTCTTTTTTTCACCCAGCTTCCCAACTCCTTCTCCTGTCACAGCTGTCAGTCTGTTCTCTGTATTTATGAGTCTGTTTCTGTTTTGTTTGTTAGTTTATTTTGTTCATTAGGTTCCACATATAAATGAAATCATATGGTACTAGTCTTTCTCTGACTGGCTTATTTCACTTAGCATAATGCTCTCCAGATCAAATTTGGTCTAGGATGACTGGCAGTCTCCTAAGTTTCTCCACTGAGGTTGGGACACACTGCATAGCAAACTGCTAATTTAGTCAAAACTGAGGGTGTCATACTGTGGCAACTAAAATGGAGACACAAAATAATACATTGCTAGTTTTAAACAGAAATAAATAACAAGTGACTATGATCTCCTTCAGTCTCTTTGTCATTCAATTTTCAGCCTTAACAACTTTTTCCCTATTTAATTGAGAGCTCACAAAGGGAGACAACAGTGCTGCAAATTCAGTGAGCTAATACTCTGTCATGAGTTCACAGTTTAATGGAAGAACTCCAGATGGTGATCATTTTCCATTTTAAAATGTTTTAGATTGGTGATAGTAAGAAAGACAAAAAAGCCTCTTAAGCAAGTCAAAAAATTTTTTTTAGTCAGATGCCTGAATATATGGAAATTCTAAGTGTCACTTTCATAAAATAGTATGTATTTCTGTTATTTTTATTAACCTGTACTTGTATAACTCTGCTAAAGTGAAGAATACCATCCAACTTCATCAATGTTGTTGCAAATAAAAGGATTTTTTCCGTTTTTTAAGGAAAAAACATTTAGTGCTTTACTGGCCATATAAATTTCTTGTTTTGTTATCCAGGCCCTAGAACATCATTGGCATTCACAAATGTTTCTTATTTAATAATGTCATGTTGCCAGAAGTCCAAATATTGCCACTCAGAGCTATATAAATGCAAGTGCGCTTCTTTAATGAATGAGTCATATTATAAATGTTAGAATGCCTTTCAGATGAAAAACACTTTAAATTCAGCAGATCATTTTTTTTCTCAACAGGCAAGAACTCATTAATGGAATAAGACTGGTAACTGAGGCATTTTTCAAAGAAAATAATATCCTTGATAAATGCAAACTGCATATCTTCTCATCTTTAGAATAAGTAGGTCTAGATTTCATTTGTAAAAAAAAAGAAGGACAGCTTCTTTTAATTTATCTTGTTGGCTTTGTGAACCAACTTTTCAGTATGGAGACAGATGAATATTGAGTGAACAAATCTAATTTGGGTCTAGATTTCCACCTTTAAACCCTCCTTCTAAACTTGTAATTATCACTATTACCATATGGCTGAATGCTTTCATCATCCCATTCTCTGTGTTGGGAGCCTTTTAGCTGTGATATGGTAGAGCTTTGCATATGAATGAGAATACCGCATCAGGTCCATTTCATAGGAGAAATCCATTTCTGTCTGCTTGTATCTGTGTTCCTTGTACCTTAGGTTAATGATTTTAAGAGTAGTCATTTTCAAGGCTTTAAGACTAGGTTATAAACTCATTTGGGTGGTTTATTTCATACTTCTTTTAGTGACTAGAATAGGACTAATGGTATATCAGGCCCTTATTCAGTAGTTGTTTAATATGGAAGGTTCAATCACACAGATACTAAATGGAAGTAGATGATTAGGATTGTGCAGATTATATGCGTATGCATGTATATATATATGTATATATATATATACATATATATATACATATATATATATAATGTGTCACCTAATGCCTGAGTGTCTGAGATAGAAACAAGCTTAAATGTTTGAGGAACAACGAGAAGTACATTGTGTATCATTGAAGTGAAGTGAATTGGGAGGGTAGCAGTAGGTGGTGATGTCAGAGAAGTTGGCAGAGTCCAGTCTTACAGAACCATACATGTTATCCACAAAGAACATGGATATTACTCTGAAGTAGTATGGAAAGTCATTGGAGGATTTTCAGTCAGAGAACAATGTGCTCTGGTTAATATTTTGAAAGATCACTGGTTAGTATGTAGAGATAAACTCTAGTACAGGAGAATAAACTATTTCAGTAGTCCATTTGAGAAGTAATGGTGGTTAGGACTAGAGTGGTAATGGTGGAGGAGATGAGAAGTGATTGGATTCTAGATATTTTTGGAAGATGAAACTAGAAGTAGTTCTTAATTAGATGTAGTTTGTAAGGGAAAGAGAAATCATGGATGACTCTAAGATTTTTGTCCTGAACAATAATATATATGCAGTGCCATTTCCTAAGATGAGGAGCCATGTGGAAGGATAGCTAGGTGGGTTCAGTCTATGTGCCTGAATCAGGAGTTTTGTTTTGAATCTCTGAAGTTTGAGATACTTTGTAGAAACTCAGATTGACATTACAGCAAACATTTGGATTCTAGATCTCATGGAGAAGTAAGAATTATTAACTTGTAGATAATATTTAGAACCATGCAACCAAAATGAAACACGGGGGAACGAATGTAGCTAGAGAAGGGGAGAGAGCCAAAGACTGAGCTCTGGGCACTTCCACTTTTATAGGTCACAAAGTGGACAAGGAGCCAGTAAGGGAGAATGAGAAATAACCATTGAAGTAGGAGAAAGAAAACAAGTAAAGCAAGGACAAAGAATTGACCACTGAATTTGGCAAACTTAGTGGTCACTAGTTGACGTAAGAGGTTTTAGTAGACTGATGGGAGCCCAAGATTGCCTGAAGTGGGTTTAGAAGAAAATGGCTTATGAGACAATGGGGAAAAGTATTCAAACTTTTTGAAGAGTTTTACTCTAAAAGGAAGAAATAATCATACCTGGAAGAGGACATGAGTTTTCAGCAACCATTCCGGCATATTCTATAATGATGACCGTGAAGCAGGAGTAAAAATTGATGGTGCAGATAAAAAGGGTCTAGTCCTTAAGCTGTCCAGATGAGTTGGATCCTGGTAAGGAGACACTTAGGCAGGGTCAGTTTACCCATTTCCACTATGGGATGTTGATTGGTTGATAGAATTGATAGTCCTTAGTTGAAACCTTTCAGACTTTTGTTTTTTCTAAATGTTTAGAATGGTCTCAAGAGCAGGAAAAATACACCTATGTTTTCTAGATGGTGGTGCTTTTGTTTATTTATGTTTGTATTTAAATCCTGGAACTAAAGATTCAAATTTCTATTATTCTAAGTAGGTAGCAAGTTGTTCAATATCATTTTTATATAGAGAATTCTTTCCCACCAATTTTCACTCTCTTTGTCAACTTTATCATATACTACATTCCTACACACTTAGGTCTTCAGTGTACATCCTGCTCTGTTTCGATTTGACTGTTCCTGAGTCAGCACCGCACTGTTTTAATTATAGCATTTTCAAAATATGTTTGAATGCCTGTTAGTGCATGTCTAATCCTTGTCTTTGCAAGTTGAGAGATAATAGTGAGCTGCTTAGAATTTTCTGCATTCTACAGAATATTACAAATCTACACTGTGCTCTTAAGACAAAGGATTGTGGTTTGACTCTCAGCATTTCTTCCTTTTTGATACAAATTGTATTGTGTTTTGGCAGCTGTTCTTTATAATGTATAGTATAGGCCCCTCCCTAACCTCATTGTAGGTGAAAATTTATTCTTTCTTTTCAGTTCTTTTTTTTTTTTGGTCCTCCCCTCCCCATTCACTTGGTTTCAGAAAGGAAGGATTTATGAACATAGATATCTATATTTCTTGAAGTTAGTTTTTATTTTTCTCTAAAATGCGGCCCTTGGCATCTTATGTCTAGAGGTTAGTCCTTCTCTGTCAGTTTTGCTTATTTTCCATCAAGATTCAGGTATGCTTCTAGCAACATTTTCTCCTAAGATAGCTTCATTATTTATTTCATTTTATTTGTTCTTCTTCGTTCTTCAGCAACATTAATTACAGTTATTGGATTTCTACTCTCTCTTATCCTTTATTTTTCTCTTTGTGCAAAATTTCATCTTTTTGTTGTTTTATTCTGTTACCTAAGCAAGCATCTTCATTGTATTTTCCACCTTGCAGTTTTGTTTTTCTGTGTTATAAATTCTGGATCTTTACTACTTTTTGTGAAAAAATTATTTTTGTCAATGTGTTTCCTTTTACAGTCTTTTTTAAAAAAGTCTAGTTCTCTTGTTATTTTTACGTGCCTTTTTTTTCATACTATTTTCTTTTCATCTTTTATTTCATTCACTTGTTTCATTAAATTCTGTTTTGTGCACATGATAGTTTCTAAAACTTCACTTTTTTTCTTGAGATAAATTTTTCTCCAAACTTATTTTCCATGTGTATTGAGCCCTGTGTTCTCTCCCCTCACCCTACCAATGCAGTGGTTTTTGGTAGGCATAATGTGGTGGGGTTTTCTTTTCTTTTTCTTTTCTTTTCTTTTTTTTTTTTTTTTGCTTATCAAAATTGGTATAGTGGAGCCATACATAGATTTTAGGTTTGACAGGAACTAACATCTGCCCCGGAAGAGATATTGATACTTTTCATGGCTATTCTCAAGTTTCTAGGCCTAAAATTTCCTTATAATTCCTGTCTTCTTCTGCAGAAACATATTAACTAAAGTTTGGTTTTTTTAATCTTTCTTTTCCTGCCATAACCTAACAGAGAATTCAAGCGTTTTACCCAGAATATTCAAAGACTGGAATCTTGTAGAAGAAATAAAGCTACGTAGAACTGAATAATTTGTTTATGAATATTACCCTTCCCTTTTTATAATAAAAGTAATTTTTTAGAAATTTCCTATTATATATTCTTGGTTAAAAAATCAAGAAAAGCAAGTTTATATAAAGCAACAAGTGTAAGTCCTTTTTCCCATTGCTCATTCTTCACTCAATCCTGCTTTCTAGGGTAAGTCACAACTGTTAGCAGCATCCTATGCATTCTTTCAGAAAGAAAGTGTGGTCTTTCTCTCCTTAAGGAAAACAAACAAAAAAAAAGCTCATCAGAACTAAATTCCTTGTATTTTTTTAAAAAGGCCAAACGCTGGGCTTTGTTTATAGATGTTTAGTATGTGTGTGCATGTGCATGCATATCAGCATTCCTAGTTTTGAATAAATCAGCTGTTTTCTACATAGTACATCCCAATCTCAACAGAGAAACTTATAGATTGCCGAGATTCTTCCACATTAACAATTAAAATGTATTCCAAGAAGCATAGTTGACCGTCTGCATTCAGCCCGTGGACTCTTAAAGAGAATGTTGATATATTGACTCTTTCTGAATATATCCTTGGTATAATTATCATTTTGCATGTAAGTAGGCGTAGAAAGTAGTGGTAATAATGAAGCTATGTTTGTGCCGGTTTTTGTTTACTTTTCCAGGTGACTTCTCTGTTAGGATTGGTCATGTAGGTCAGATAGATGCTGTGACTAGCTTCTCCTTAGGCTTGCAGGTGTGTTTTACATTGATAAAGATTGAGGATGCAGTTTATTGTATGTAAATTGTACGTCAACAGAGTTAATTTTTTTAAAAAATCCGATGTTCTTCGTTGCCTTCAGGATGCAGGGCACATTTCTGAACACTCTGACCTCAATTTTTTAGCCTTTTTCCCTTTGAGTCCTTGATACTCACTTTTCGATTTCCCCAAACTGTTGAGCACCCCTTGTTTGCCAAACCCCTAACTTTATTCTTTTGGCTCATATTCTTCACTGTGTCTGAACTGTATTAGTGTTCTCCAAGAAAACAGAACTGATAGGATATATGAAAATTTATCAGAGGAGAGTTATGAAGTGTTGGCACATCTGACTATAGAGGCTGTGTCCCATGACCTGCCATTTGCAAGCAGAGCTGAAGGCATAAATGCTGTTGGTATAGTTCCGGTTCAAACCCTAAAGCCTGAGAAACGGGGGGCCAATGAAGTAAATCCCAGTCCAAGTCCAAATGCTTAAGAACATGTCTGAAAGCAGGAGAAGTTGGATTTCCTAGCTTAAGCAGAGAGCAAATTTACCCTTTTTTTGCCTTTTTGTATTATTCAGGCCCTCAACCATTTGGATGGTGCTCCCCTACCTTGATTACGGCTATCTTTACTCAGTTTACCAATTCATATCCTAATCTCTGCCAGAAACATTCTCTCAGAAACTGTATTTTATCTGATATCTGGGTATCTCTTAGCCAAGTCAGACACACAAAATTAATGATCACAGGCTAGTAGGCCAGAGCTGGGAAGTGATCATGAGCAAGTCCAACACTCAGGAGTGAAGGGCTTTGTCTGTTGAGCTAGGCCTTTAATTCATAGCACTAATGGTGGTGGTGGTGGTGGTGGCAGTACTTAGTTATTAGTTAACAGTAGAAGTATTAACAGAAGTAGTTATAGAAGTAGTTGTAATAATGAAGATTATGATAATGATACAAGAAAATATCTACTGATTGCTTACTTGGTACTGGACACTGTTATTTATCTGGATTATTTCACCCAATCTTTTTAGTAACCCTAGAGAAAAAGGAGCTATTATTATTTACTTTATGGATAAGGAAAATGAAACACAGAGAAATTACATAACATTTAAATCCCAGAGTTTGTCAGTGGTAAGGATGGATTTCTAATGGCTACTAGTAATCATGATTGATGAACAAATTATTAGTTAGATCTCTATTTAAATTATGGACTACCAGGTGAACTCTTGACTGCCTTCCCACCACTTCTGCCTTGGACCATGGTTATCAGGTATCCTCAAATCAAGTTTGGGCAGGTACAGTAGAGGGCTCACAGTGTTGGACCTTCACTGGCTTTTCTGTTATTTTGTACATTTTTCAGTAGCACAGCTAAATGGGATCTTTAGCTTTCTCCTTGTTTCTTGCAAGGGAAAAGCATTCTACAATTGTACACATTTTAGTTTTTCCTCATTGAGAATTTTAGACCTCCTGTATTATTGTTACAATATTTTATAAACATTTATTTTAGTTGTTTTGTTTTAACTTTTCAGGTCAGATTTTTTTTATACTGCCCTTATTTTTCAATGATTCTCCCATTAAAAAAGTAATGATCTATATTTAGACTTTTGAAGAACAGTCAGAATTTAGCGAGGTACATAATTCTGGATCCGATTTGTTCGGTGTTATCACGCTGAAAGTAAAAGAGATGGAAGTGGAAGAGGATTTCAGAGAATTCATGTAAACTACGAAGCATTAAATAATTATTATTTTAGGGTTGTAGTGAGCATTAAATGAGAACCATAGAACATTAGTGCATTTTAAATGGATAATAAATGCCAATTATTATTTTAACTGTGGCTTGACTTAAAGAAAAACACCAGTGGCTCTCATCTTTGTTTCCATAATCTGTAAAAAAAATAACGTACATAGACACACACTCTTACACATATACTTGGCACTTTATTTATTTTTTTCATTGCAGAGCTGAAATTTTGATCTCACAATGACACTGTTCACTACCCTCTGATCTAGGCCATATTTGCATTTAATGTGGAACACTATGCCTTGACTTTTTCTAATGAATACAATGAATTTTATGAAAAGAAAATAGCTAGGAAGGTTAGAGAAAGGTTATAAGCAAATGTTCTCCCAAAGTTGCTGAAATGGGAAAGTAAAGGAAATAGCTCTTTTCCTGGAAACTTTATCTAATAAAAAGAGTTATTTTATTTTGGGGAGGTTTGGCAGATATTTCTCTGTCATTTTGGAGGGGAAATTTTAAATTGGCTTTATCTCCAAAGACATGAGAGATTCCTGTTGTGAATTTTTCTTTCCTTATTATGGCATCCTTTTAGGACACACTGGGTTATTTCAGTATGTCTTGAAATATTAATTTGTTTTTATGTGAAGTACTATTGTTTTCCTTGTAGGTTTCTGAGTTTGGAAAGACTAGAGTGTTAATAATGCAGTCATCCCTCTGAAGCAGTTTCTTCTGCACTTCATCTGCTAGGATGGATTTCACTGTATGCCTATTCAGAGAATTCCTATTCAGTTTGTTATTAGTAACTACCCACCAGTCACTTTCTTCATATCTATTTTCTAGATAACAGTTCCCTAGTTTATACCTGTATTGTGTATTATTCTTCCCTAAGTATATTATGTTATACTTCTTTACATTAAATCTCATCTTAGACCTAGCCTTCCAAATCCCCAAGTTGTCCATATCTATCCATGTACTTGATTGATCTTCCTTTCTTTTCTGTTTCATCCATCCTAGGTTTGTATCGTCTGCAAACTTGATCATATTGGAATTTACATTCTCCTCCAGATCATTAATGAGCATGCTAGATAGACTAGTCCTCTTCCCTGTGGGACACTGTGGATATACTACTGGATGTTCTTAGTTGTAACTCGGTTGATAATAATTCATTGCTTCCTTCCCATCATAGATTTCTTTTTACCAACTGTACTATACTGTTTCTCAGGCCATGACTCTACCATCTCTGCTTCCAGAGCCCTTCTCTTTTTGACCAATCATCTTTTCCTAAGCTACAGATAGAAGTCATAGTGTTCCCTTATCCACTTATGCCATTGCTTAATTTTTTAAAGAAAAACAATCTGGGAAGAAAACATTGTCCTTAAATAGAAATTTCTCAAAATATTTCTATCAAACATCAGTGAGACTTTACAAGTATGTTCAGTGAGAAAACATTTGGAATTACTGCCTAAGTCTTTGCCCTTTCCATGGAAAACGATCTCTAGTTATTTAGATTTTAAGTAAAAAGAATAATTAATTTCACCCCTGCTGAGAGGATGACTTAAATATATGTATCGTTTTTCCTGAACATGGATTGCATTTTCAGTAAATTATTCTCCTTCCAGGTGGTTTTCTAGATGAGATACCGTTCATTTATGAGAGCATGATGAAGAGTCACATGTTTATTTATTTTTGATGTTATATTTTTTTCCTTTATTTTCAGGAAAAAGAAGAAGTGGAAGGGATATCGGTGGGTGCTATACTTTCTGAGTATCAACGTGTTCGGGTAGAAAATGTGTAAGAGAACATTATTTGTCCTATATTTAAATATGCATGCACTTTAAGAATGTGAATGAATAAAAATATAATTGTATACAAATAATAAATAGATATGATATTCTACACGCCCCGTGGAATTGTGTGTGTGTGTGTGTGTGTATAACAAAAGTTGCACTTTTACTTTTTTTCTAATCTTACATCACACATGGGGAAAACTATAACTTACCCAAAGGAAAAATACATTATTTATAATAAAAAATTTAGGCAAAGATTTTTGAAGTCAAATGTATTATTTGTTTTTTGAATGAGTACAGCCTTTTAGTCTCTTTTAACTCATCATTTATAATAAAAATCAGGAACTTATAGAAGGAATGCCGTGATGCAGTAATGTCTTAAAGGAAAAAGAAAGCTTAGTAAGGAATCTCCCCTGTGGTCCTTAGGAATTTTTATGTTGTCGCTCTCCTCTTTTTTCCATCCCCCACCAAGGGATATAGCACTAGTAAAACATTGTCTGTATCTACAAATACCAAAACAGTTCATTTCATTAATCTGTTAAAAAAAAATAAGGTCAAGTGATAACATTAATTAGTTAATGTTGATTTAGCAAAAAATGCAGGAGTTTTTTTCATTTTTAATTTATTTGGATAAGTAAATATTTACAGAGGCTTTGTATATAATTATATTAACAGAAAAGAAAATGTGGACTGCAGTATTAATCTTAAGCAAAACTTAGCCTCTAAATAAATAATTTTGCCATTCAAAAGGGTGAATAAAAATAAGAGCTGTATTTATGTAATTGTTTCATATTCTTGAGAAAGAAACCTTCACATCGACTCATTAAAAACATGCAATTAATGGACTTGAACACTTAAATTTAATTTTTTATATTATTTACTTTCTCTAATTACACAGTGAACTTAAGGCAGTTAAAATACAAAATTTAAAAAGTAAATGACAAGAATGCAAGGCAAAGCATAATTATGTGAAGGGTAATGTGACTTATATTTGGGGGTATATTGGAATCTCTGGAGAGTGGTGATATAAATGGGAGAGGTTACACATGTATTTTGGAGAAGTTTTTCTTACATTCTGCCTACATACATTTAAGAACAACTGAACTATAGATGGATCTGGACTGTATATCCCTTAAGACATACTTTAGAAATAACATTAGTCTCGTCAGTTTTTAGGTAATCTTCTCTGAGAATTATTTAGCTTATTAATCTCTGTTTTTTAATAAGTTCAAACCCACATGGTTTAACGGGTACCCAGCCTGTAGATAGGGCTGACATCTATTGATGAATGTTGAAAAGCCCAATGAAAGTGTGCTGTTGACTAGGAGGCTGTCTGGAAGAAGGGCCTGTAGCATACTAATGGATAGAGGCAAGATTTTTTCAAGATGCCATCTAAGGTACAGTTCAACACATGGTTAAAATGCCCACATTTTATACCATAAAGCGTATCCGCAATAATATTATCCTTGAAAAATTTAAAGCAACATTATTGGGAGTCCATTGGTCTACAAATTCAGTTTTGAAGTAACCTATCTTCACTTTGTAGTTTGTGTTGCATCATTATATTTTCAAGATCCAATGCGTTTATTAAATGTCAGAAGCTCAAATGCAACAGTGATTTACAGAGGAAATGTATTTGAGGCATGATATTTTGAACTGTTGAAAAATTTAAGTAGGCCAAGAAGTTTGACTTAAGTCTACAAATAGTCAACAGATTGTGGATATCAAAGCAGCAATCAAGCATTGTGCTGTAAAGACAGAAAGGAATAATTTTTTTTCAATAAAAAAATCTCAGCTAAAAATGGTAGAGAGACTAGATTGATTAGCAGGCATTAAACATTAGTGAGAGGACAGAAAGAACTAGAATACTCGTGTTACCTCAGTAGTTTCAATTTTACCTGTTTTGTATTAACTTCCTCAACATTGCTCTATATGCCCTGGGACATTTAACAAAGGATAATTATATAAAACAGTCTCTGCAGTAAGGAAGGTTTTTGTTTCTTTGAAAGTCAGATATACGTACATGAAAAAATAGTAATATTTTTAAGGCCATGGATGAATAAATGACCTAACATGTGGCACATTTACTAAGCTTGGGATTATCTGAGGGAAAGAGAGATCAGTGTGGGCTGGAGTAGTCAGCCAGGTAACCTTAGCAATGTTAGGGATGATGGGTTGTAGAGATATTCTTGTTTGAAATCTGATCTCAGCCACTTATTGTGTGACCTGGGAAAGGCACTTGGCTCTGACTACTATCTGTTGAATACCTGTTTCATCTGGGCATCGTACCGCATTCTTTATATTACTTTTAATCAATTATAGTCCTCCTTGAGAAAGTGATATCTAAGCAATGACGTGAAGCAAGTGAAGAAGGTAGGGAGCGTGGCTAGTATTAGGCAACAGTAAGCAGGGTAGGGGTGGCAGTCGGACTAAGGGGAGTGTAGTAGGAGAAAAGGTGTGAGAACTAACCAGTCTGAGATCCATGCAGGTCTATCACAAGAACTTTTACAGGGAGTGATGAAGAGGCTTTTGAGCAGAGGAATCCCATGATCCATTTCATGTTTTAAAACTGGTTGCTGTATGGAAAACTGGTTTTAAAAGGGCAAGGATAGAAACAGGGAGTGGAGTTAGGAGGATAGTGACGTGAGAGATGATGGTGCCTCACCACTCTCGGGTGTTAGTAGTGGTTTTGGTGAGAAGTGATCGTGTTCTGCATTTTGGTAGATTGAGTGAGGACAGTGAAGAAAAGAGGACTGAAGGATGACTACGCTGCCTAGTCCCTTAATCATCTCAAGAGCTTTGAAAGCAAACACATTTGTCCCTATTTATGAACTGGGAAACTAAAGACCTAGAACTTAGTTTTGACTTGCTGAAGTCACACAGCTAGAGAGTGCAGAAGTAGGTTTCAAACCCATGTTTGTCCTGACTGCAAAACCATGGTCCTTCTACTGTACTGTAATGGGCAACATGTAATACAGTGCCTGCCGCAGATTACATGCTCCATATACCTCGTATATTGTTCTTTTTATTCTTCTTATATTCTTTTCACTGAATTCTTTTTAAAAATTTCAGTTAGTAGATAAGAATAGTTATGATTATTTTATTAGGCTTATTTCATTTGCCTATTTTACATATGCTTAACAATTGGGATACCCAAGGTAGTTCTAAAAAAAAGAATAATTACCCATTGGCATTTGGGAGCTTTTTTTACATAGGTTTCTAAACTTACAGAGAGTCTTACTAAAATTAATGCTTCCAATCTGCCTGGAGATTTTATTTTTATCTGTTTATGTATAGCCTACGAAAATTAAATGTTTATGTTGTATATATAAACTTCATAATACAAAACATGTTTTTAAAGCATTTTAAATGCTAAAATCCTTGAGAAGCATTATGATTAAAATCAATATGGCTATGGCTCCAAGTATAGAACATTAAGATATCTGATTTTTTCTTTTTATTTTATAGATGTAAAAGGCTTAATCTTAAGCCTTTAGCCTACCTTTGGCAGAGAAACCAAGAAGACTTGCTCCGAGAGATGATATCATCCAAGATTCAGGCAATCATCATCAAAGTAGCAGCTCTGGGTATGTAGCCAGATTTTTCAGGGAGCTGTCTGTTACCACACACATAATGAGTTCACTAATAAGCAGTTACAATGAAAATGGAAGAATGGTTTAGCATTTTAGCATATAAAAGTGTGGGGTCACAAGCTGAAGAAATTGTGTAAGGGGAAATTTTAAAATGGGCTTTTGACCATTTACCAGAGTAATTATTACTGAGCCTCAACACTTTATTTTTTAGTGTTAACCTATAATTGCCTCTAAAACTAGTAGTGTATTTTATGGTCCTTTAAGTCCTTTTTATAGGATTTGGAATTCAGGTTCATAGGAAATTGTAAATACAGGTTGAATTTTTAATCTTTTTAAAAGCTGTATTTGACACCGTGCTTGATATTTTCCTCGTATTTTTTAACGTATACTGAATAATGCTAAAATAGAATGATTGGCCTTGTTTGTGGATCATAAATAAGCAGAGTAGTGGGTTTTTGTTGCGGATGGTGAGAAAGTCACATTTGAGAGAGTGTCATTTGAACAGTTAGCATAGACACAACGTTGTAGGCAGGTGGCAGTCTGATTCACATACGGATATTACATACAAATACATTAATTTATTGCTTTGCATTTTTATAATTATATTCATTTTCAAGAAATCATAGGATTTGAGCCCAATACATTTATTTCATGAACCTATTACAGGAAATGCCCTGAAGCCTCAGGGTTCTCAAAGCCTAAATCATGTACCTCATTTGAAAGTGTTTACTTTTGTGATCTCTGAAGTAACAAGGTCTCATGCTGTGGAATATTTTACAAACATTCACATTTTACACAGCAGTAAGAGAAAGACCTCATAATGTTTCTCCTTGGTGAACACCATGCTACTCTCTTCTCATTGAAGTCACAAGTGTTGCCTTGAGTAGAAAACCTTATTTACAGAAACTGCAGTTGATAAAAGGAGGAGGACTGAAGTAGTGGTATGTTCCTATTTTTGAGAAAAGTTTGCCAAGCAACTCTTATGATTGAAGTTCTTGCTATAGATATATCTGTCATATAATTTTCTATATGAATCTGTATAGAGTATGCTCTCTCTTTCGAATTTTCTAAGATTGCCTAGTTCTGTAATGAATTTTATGTGACATCTCATTGGATAGTACACATTCAGTTCCTTTCACTACTAGAGAATGGAAAGGATTAGAACCCAGAGATAACCCGCCTCATTAGAAAGACAGAGCCATAGAATGTGACCTTACAGCCACTGTGATTATAGCATGAAAGTGATATTGTGTATCTTTTTATTTGTGTGTGTGAGCACCCCTATATAGGAGTCACAGATGGTGATTAATTGTATTAAACTTTTTGGTAAAGTATAAGCTGAGCTAATTCTGTCTCAATCTCTCAATGACAAAAGTATAGATTTGATTTTTAACATTTATAGCACATAGTTTCTATTGATTGCCTATAGGTATGCAAAGATGAAAGTTATTCTCTTGAACAGTATTAAAGAAAGATTTATTGAGTGGCACATTTCTTCTAAAGATGGAGAAAAATATAAATGATTCAATATAGTTTTCCAATCTTTTTTTGCTCCTTTTAAAGTTTTCAGAAAAGGTTTAAAGCAAAAAAAAAAAAAAGGGACAATAGTATCCTTTCATGGAGAGAAGGATTCAGCAAAGTTTTGTGGCCCTTTAGACTATGGAATGGTCTTAGAAAATGGTTGGTTCTACATGGATGTATAAAAATATATTTCTGATAATTGTGTTACATAACTTTGGTGTCTACAGGCTCTGTAAACTCTTGAACTTCTCACAGAAGCACCTTAGTATTTAAAAAGTTGCTGGTTTTTATTTAATTTTATTTTTATTGTTTATGTTGTTATAGTTTCCTGTTTTCCTGCCTTTTCCTGCCTCTTCCCAGCCCCATCCTCACCAATCCCCTTACTGTAGTCCTTGTCCATGAGTTGTGCATAAACATTATTTGATTAATCCCTTCACCATCTTTCATCTAGTCCCCACCCCGTCCTTTCTGGCAACTGTCAGTGTATTTCATGTATCTAAGCTTCTGTTACCATTTTGTTAGTTTATTGTGTTCATTAGATTCCACATATAAGTGAGGTCATGTGGTATTTTTCTTTCTGACTGGCCTAATTCACTTAGCATAATTTTCTCCAGGTCCATGCTATTGCAGAATGTAAGGGTTTCTTTTTTTACTCTAGGTAGTATTTCATTTTGTAAATTACCACAGCTCTTTTATCCACTCATCTACTGATGGGGCAGTTTCTAAATCTTGGCTATTGTAAATAGCACTGCTATAAACATAGGGGTCCATATATTTTTTTGTATTGGTGTTTTGGGATCCTTGGGATATGTTCCTAGAAGTAGAATTGCTGGATCAAAAGGAAGTTCCACTTTTAATTTTTTAAAGATACTCCGTATTATTTTCCACTGTGACTGTACCAGTCTGCATTCCCACCAACAGTGCACTTGGGTTTTTAGACTTATTTAAGGAACCATTTGCACATTGGATTTTAGAACAACCCTACCTTTTAAAAATATTTATTTTTAATTATATGAATATAACATAAAAACATTCTTGCTGTATAATGTTAAATTTTCATAGATTAAGAAAAGATTCCATATGTTTTCTAGCCTCTCCTTCCCCACCAAGTACTTCATTTCCCAGGGATACACACTAGAATGATGACTAATCACCTTCCTAGATCACTTTTGTTTTGCTATGTGTATATGTATGTACAGAAATATTATTATTGTTTTATCAGTTTCTTAATATTACATGAATGGTATCTTAGTCTGTGTTTTGATTGGGAACTTGCCTTTTTTTGTTAACAGTATGTCTTGGAGATCTTTTTCATATCAATAAATGTAGATCTACCTCATGTTTTGTTTTTAAGTAATGTTTTATTCAAGTGTGGTATAAATGCAAAAAAAGTGAACTAATTTTTAGTGTATAACTAAGAATTGATGAAATTTGATGCATTTCCACAAAGTGAAAATACCTATGTAATCAACACCTGAATCTAGATATAGAACATTGTTAATGTCCTCCTCATCAGCATTTGCCAAAGGCAACACCTCTCCTGACACTTCAAACTATAGATTAGCTCTGGCCAGTGTGGCTCAGTTGGTAGGAACATCATCCCGTAAAATGAAAGGTCATAGGTTTGTTCCTGGTCAGGGCACATGCCTAGGTTGCAGGTTCAACCCCTGGTCAGGGCAGGTATGAGAGGCAACTAACCAATCAGTGTTTCTTGCACCAGTGTTTCTGTCCCTCTCTCTCTCCCTTCCTCCCCTCTCTCTAAAATCAATAAGCATATCCTTCAGTGAGGATTTAAAAAAAAACAACTGTAGATTAGTTTTTCCTGTTTTTTAATTTAATATGATTGAGTCATATAGTATATTCTCAGTTGTGTCTGGTTTCTTTGGCTCAACGTGATGTTTATGAGATTTATCTACTTTATTGAATAGAGCAATAATTTGTTGACTTCTCATTATGGTATGGAGGACCATTGTAGGAATGTACCACAGTTTAATTGTCTGTTTTATCATGGATGACATGTAGGTAGTTTCTAGTTTGGTGCTATTATGGTGGTACACTGTGTAACATATTTTGGTCAGTGACGGACCACATATGCAACGGTGGTCCTACAAGATTATAATGTAGCTGAAAAATTCCTATTGCTTAGTGACATCATAGCCATCAAATGCTATAGTGCAATGTGTTATTCACATATTTGTGAGACTGGTGTAAACAAACCCACTGAGTTCGTTGCCAGTCATATAAAAATGCAGCACATGTAACTATGTACAGTACATAATACTTGATAAGATAATAAATGACTGTGTTACCAGTTTACGTATTTACTGTACTATACTTTTTATTGTTAGAGTGTACTCTTTCTACTTATAAATAAAAAGTTTGCTTCTAGCAGCAGCCCTGTACATCTCATGTTTACCACGTCTCTTGATGGCATCATTTTCTCTTTTGCGTGATTTAATCCTGTGTTGTTTTGTGTAATAACATGCTGTACAAGCCCGCATAGGCTACACCATTTAGGTTTGCCTAAGTACACTCTATAATGTTCGCACAAGGACAAAATCACCTAATGGTGCATTTCTCAGAATATATCCATGTCATTAGGTGTGGCACATAACTGTATAAATAGTGCTATGAACATATGAGGTCATCTTATACATTTTCTACCCGAGACCTAGATTTCTAGTTTCCATTTATTCAGGATGCCCAGATTTCTTTTAATAGGATTTCATATATATCATACCTCATGAGCTCATGATATTTTGAAATTGAATTCAGGACTATATGAGAATGACAGTAGTTCTGTATTCCATCTGTGCTCTTTCTTTCACAGTGAAAAACTTCTGTCTTGAGGACACAGAATATATTCTTTATTAGAAAATCTCATAATTATTGGGAACGAAAAAAAACAAGTAGCAGGTCTACAGTGTATTCTTTCTAGTAACTGGGATAAACTCCTTGAAAAGAAAGAAAGGAAAACTCATATAATCTTATAAACATCAGCTACAGATCTCCTGGCAAAAACAAACAAACGAAAGGAAGTCACTGATGGTATTTACTGTCTGGGAAGAGTCTTTGTCTTTGGACTGCTTTTAGCAGGATATAATTGATCTCAGTAAACAGACCTGGAATCTTTAGTCTTGGGGCATGGCTCCCTGGAACATGTCATGTAAAGTGTACTATCTGATTGTGAAATAGAGAGGTTTTATGATTGAGATAGCTGTCTTCTGTGTATGTGTTGTAACGTACGTTCATTGCTTAGAGACCTTATGTGTTAACCTAGGTCAGACCAGGTTCAGTGTGTCCAGAAAACACCAGGAAGGTGACCACGATGGTTCTGGCCCCCTCCCTGCTTCCCCTGGACCTTTGATTGCCTCTGTTCTTGAAATTATCAGTAAAGCATTTTACTAGATAAGGTCTCTGGTTTGTATGAGTCTGATTTGACAATCCAGTCTTTAGTTACTATAAATTGGCCAAGTTAATGAGATTTTTTTTTCAGACCCACAGATACATGACACCCTTTGGCAAGAAAAAAAGAGGACAGGAAAATCATGATGAGGACTTAGCAATTGCTCGCAGCCCTGGTGAAAACAGGAGCCTTTAAAATAACAACAAAAAATAATAGTTGGCTTAAAAATAGGAGACCAAATTTACTCATCTCTGGAAAACCTGCTTCTTGAATATTAAGTTTGCCTACAAAATAACTAAATCGATCACTAGAAAAACCATACAGGTAGTTGGAGACCAATGTCAGGTGGCTACTTAATGCTAAGAGTATTCTGTTTAAGACTTAAGACTCCTTATAGAAAATACCAGCAAAATTTTAGAGAAAAGTTATTGTCATGGATTATTAGAATTAACAATCAGGAGGCCACATCACTTTTCCAGACATCACTGAGTGTAAAGGATTATTTGAGCAGTTGAATGGTATGAGAGTTTTCTCTGTGTTTCTCCATGGTATGACAACTAACCTGCTATAGTGGGTGAAGATGGGGATCTAGTGGTTTTACTCTGAGAGGAGTAAGTGCCCTACTCCTTCCCCAGACTACAAATGGAATCTTTTTTAAGTAAGAATAGGAATGACTTGAGCACAAGTAACCCTAGCAGAGATATCCAAACTTTTGGCACCTCCAGGCCACACTGGAAAAAGAAGAGCTGTCTTGGGCCACACATTACATACACAAACACAAACGAAAACTGATGAGAAAAAAAGGTTTTAAGTAAATTTACGATTTTGTGTTGGGCCGCATTCATAGCCATCCTGGACCACATGTGGCCTGTAGGCCACAGGTTAGACACGCCTGCTACAGGCTTTATGATGACCAGAGGGAGACATAATTTAATGTAGTTAGTACAAATGATGATGTGATGGGAGTAGGACATGTAAACCTTGCTCTTGGGAAGGTAAGAGAATATTCACAGGGCAATAATAGACCTGCTGTCTTAGTTACTATGCATAAGGCTGCATAGTGGAAAAAGTTCTAAGCCATTCAAAAGAAAGAAGGCAGCACAAGGGAGAGAAATGAAAAGGTAGAAAGAGAACAGATAACTGGCTCAACTGGCTTCTTAAAAAAAATGGGATGAAAAACTAGGAAATTTATGGAATTTCCACTAAGGATTTAATAAAGCACTATTATGTTTTAGGAGATGGGAGAAGCATTCTGGTACCACCTTTTAAAATTCTTAGCAAATTCAGTGTATCTGTCCTAATCTGGAGCTCAGCCCAATTATGAGGATCATGATTTAGAATGGAAAATAATTAAACGGGGGGGCTGAATTTATTTTCTCAGTTAAGCTATAGAATCTGAAGAAACACGTACACACACATACAACTTCTTAGAATTGTTAGATACTGGGCTTAATGAACAGTAATCCCTACGGAAAAGAGGAATTATACACCAAAGGCTCAAAGTTGAAACGTGTAGTATATGGTGATGCCCTAGTGGAGAAAAGTGAAGTAGGACTAAGGTTAAGAATTAAAGAGAGGGTGGTATCAACATCATACAGAGCTATATGATCCCTTTATCTCTCCCCTTCAGTCTCCAACTAGTGGGACATCTGTAACCTAACAAAGGTTCCTCTGCTTAACACCTTACAGTGCCTGAGAGATTCACACATCCGTACATCCGAAGGTGGGTAAATTGGAATGCTTTGGGGAAGCAGAATGGGGGAATGAGAGGGACAGTGCCCGTGACACTGGTTCCTTGGCCACCATAGCTGAGAATGCAGGCCCAGTCAGTGTGGTGGCAGGGATGGAAATGGGGTCCACGGCTCTGGACACTCCATATAGCCCCCAGCAAAGGGAAAGGAGGGAAGCAGTCATCCTTAGCTTCCTCTCCCAGGCATAGCAGTGCGTGCAGCAGACATTCCAGTAATAGCAGCAGAGGTGACACAAGTAGCTGTGGTCTTCTGGCCACAGTGGTGCCAGCAGCCATAGAGAACCCAGCAGCAATGGTGGTAGGGCTCAGAAACCTAGCTCTTCCCCCACTTGCCCCAGCCCCCACCATGGTGGTGGTTCTCTAAGACTCGGGCAACATGGACACGGAAGGGGCACTCCCCCCATCTAAGTGATCTCAGCAGAGATACCTGTGACCATAGTGATACCCACCACTGCAACAAGGGCAGTAGCAAGACACCAGCTACCCCATAGGCACAAGCAAAGCAGTTAAGAGAAACCAAAGGCTTACACTATAGTCACCTACTGGAAAACAAAAGAAAAGCTTCTAATTACAAACCTGCTGAATTGTTAAAATCAAAATAATATCTGAATAAGAAAGGTGTTTGCTACTTCAGTGCCTCAGTAGAGCAACCACCCATTAAGCACCAACTGTGGTAACATGGTATCACAAAAAGAAAATGATAATTCTTCAGAAAACAAACTCAGACTCTTGGAGATTGTGATCTATGATAAATAATTCAAAATAGCTGTCATGAAGAAACAATGAGATTTAAGAAAACTCAGAAAGGCAGTTTGATGAGCTCATTAAAATTAATGAACAGAAGGAGTTCTATACCAAAGAAATTAAAACTGTAAAGACAAGCCAAACAGAAATTCTGGATCAGAAGAATTAAATAAATGAGATGAAGAATGCATTAGAAATCATAGAAAATAGAGCAAATCACATGGAAAAGAGAATTAACAAACTGCCTGACTTCATTAGAAAGGGCAACATAAGGATAATGGGTATCCTAGAAGGACAAGAGAGAGAAGGAAACAGAGGGCCTATTCAAAAAAAATAATTGATGAGAACTCTCCAAACCAAGGGAAGGAATTGGACACAGAAGTACAAGAAGCTAACAAAACACCTAATTATCTCAACACAAAAGACCTCCAAGACACAATATATTAAAACTATCAAAAGTTAATGATTTAAAAAAAAAAAAGAATTACCAAGACAGCCAGAGGGGAGAAAAAGAAGACAGGAAACTACAAAGGAAACCCCATCAGAATATTATCAGATTTCTCAGCAGAAATTTTGGGAAATGGAATGGCATATTCAAAATATTTAAAGATAGTAACCAACACCATGAATACTCTATCCAGCAAGTTATCCTTCACATATGAAGGAGAAGTAAGAGTTTTCCAAAACAAAAGCTGAGGGAATTCAACATCACAAGACGTGCATTACAAAAAATGTTGTAAGGAGCTCTTCCACCTGAAACAAAAAGACAAAAATATATAAAACTTTGAGTAAGGTGACAAACAGAGCAAAAAAATTGTAACTCTGTTTCAGAATACAGTACTAAACATTTAAGTATAACAAAGATGAGAAGGTAAAAAGCATTAACAACAACTACAGCTACTACAGCTAGGGTAACAAATGCACAACATAAAAGTGAATAATTTGTAACAACAAACATAGAAGGGGAGTATGGAAAGGCAAGAACTTGTATAGGCAAATGAAGACAAGATGCTATTGGAAGAAAAAGGATGACTTTATCTAAAATATTTTTTATACAAACCTCATGGTAACCACAAAACAAAAATCCAGAGCTGAGACACAGAATATACAGTTAAAGGAAATGGAGAAAAAGTCATATTAAAGTAGCATACCAAAACACAAGGGAAAAGAAACGATGGAGATACAGAGCTGTCAGAATACAAGAAATGAAATAGCAGGAGTAAATCCTCATATGTCAGTAATCACCCTAAATATAACTGAATTCATGAATCAAAAGGCACAGAGTAGCTGAATGGATTTAAAAACAAGACCCAGCTCTATGCTTCCTTCAGTAGACTTATCTTAGTTACAATGACAAACATAGGCTCAAAGTGAAGAGGTGGAAGATGATACTCCAAGCACATGGGATCCAGAGAAAAGTAGTGTAGCCATACTTATATCAGACAATGTAGACTTCAAGACAAAATAGGTAAGAAGAGACAAAGATGGACATATAATTATAAAGGGGATAATCTATAAAGAATGCATTATATTTATTAATAAATATGCATTCAACTTTGGAGCAGCAAAATACATAAAGCAGTTATTAATAGAGCTAAAAGGGAAAATGCACAGCAACACAGTAATAGGAGATTTCAGCACTTCACTTGCAACAATGGATAGATCATCTAGACAGAAAGTCAACAAGGAAACATTGGCCTTAAATAACACATTAGACTACGTAAACATAGTAGGTATTCTCAGAACGTTCCATTGCAAAGTGACAGAGTGTACATTCTTCTTCAGCGCACATGGAATATTTTCATAGATAGATTATATGTTGGGACACAAAAAAATGTTTCAATAAATTTAAGAAGATTGAAATCATATCAAGCATCTTTCCAACCACAATTATATGAAACTAGAAATCAACTACAAGAAAGGTGGAAAAATCACAAATATGTGGGGATTAAACAACATGAACTACTATTGCTTCCATGTAGAAATAAAAATGAAATAAAAAGATAGAGACAAGTGAAAATAAATATGTGACATGCCAAAATTTTGCGGATGCAACAAAAGCAGTACTAAGGGGGAATTTTATAAATATACAGCCCTCCCTCAAGAAACAAGAGAAATCTCAAACAATCTAACATTACACCTTAAGGAACTAGAAAGAAAAGGACAAAGTCCAATGTCAGTAGAGGAAACAAAATAATAAAAATCAGTGGAAATAAGTAAAATAGAGACTAACATGACAATAGAGAACATTAATGAAACACAGAGCTGATTCTTTGTACACATAAATAAAACTGACAAGTCCCTAATTAGACTTACAAAGGAAAGAAGAAAGACTCAAATAAATGAAATCAGAAATAAAAGACAAGTTAGCCATGGCCAGGTGGCTGAGTTGGTTGAAGCATCCTCATGTACACCAAAAGGCTGCAGGTTCAGTTCCCAGTCAGAGCACATACCAAGGTTGCAGGCTTGACCCCTGATTGGGGCACATACAGCAGGCAACCGATCAGTGTTTCACTGTCTTACTGATGTCTGTCTGTCTCTCTTCCCCTCTCTCTTCCTCCCATTCTCTCTCCCTCTAAAATCAATAAAAAACATATCCTCAGGGATGGATTTAAAAAAAAAAGACAAGTTACAAATGATACTGTACAAGTACAAAGGATCATAAAAGAATACTGTGTAAGGCTATGTGCCACCAAATGAACAACCTAACAGAAATGCACAAATTCTTATTGTACAACCTTCCTAGACTGAATCATGAAGAAACAGAAAACCTGAAAAGACCAATCACTAGGGAGGAAATAGAAACAGTAATCAAACCTCCTCTAAAAAACAAAAGTCCAAGATCAAATGGCTTCAGTGGTGAATTCTACCAAATATTCAAAAAAGATCTGACACCCATCCTACCAAAACTTACTCAGAAAATTGAAGGGAGGCAATGCTTCCTAACTTATTTAATGTGTCCAACATTATCCTGATGCCAAAACCAGGCCAGGATAACACACACACAAAAAGGAAAATAACAGGCCAATATCACTGATGTACATAAATGCAAAAATTCTCAACAAAATACTAGCAAATCGAACTTAACAATGCATTAAAAGAATCATACACCACCAACAATTGGAACTCATTCCAGGTTTGCAAGAATGGTTCAGCATTTGCAAATGAATCAGCGTTCTGCATCTAGAAGACATTAACAAATTGAAGGCTAAAAATTATATGAATTAATGCAAAAAAAGCATTTGACAAGATACAGCATTAATTTATGATTAAAAAACTTAATAAGATGGTTACAGAAGGAAAGTACATTAACATAATAAAGACAATATGTGACAAACTCACAGCTAACATCATACTCAATGATGAAAAGCTGAAATTGTTTAATATCTGGAATAAGACAAGGATGCCCATTCTCATTACTGTTATTGAACATAGTACTGCAAGTACTAGCCAGAGCAGTTAGGCAAGAAAAAGAAATAAAAGGCGTTCAGATTAGAAAGGAAGAAGTAAAATTGTTGCTATTTACAGATGACATGATTTTATATATTTAGAAAACCCTCAAGACTCCACTAAATTTATTAGAACTAGTAATTACACTAATGTTGCAAGATACAAAATCAATATATAAAAATTGTTGCAGCTTTTGAGAAATGGTGTAAGCTTATTTTTAATTTTTTCTTATTTCTTCACAGATACTATATTGTCCATTTTATATTGATACATTTACCCCTCTGAGGGAACTTGTGAAATTCATGAATTGCCCCCATCTGGAATGAAAAGGGAGAGGTGGCCCCTCCAATGACAGGCACCTCCTTAGGGAGTTGTCCGAAGTCCTGTATCACTCGTAGATAATGTAGATATGGACTGATGAGCTCCTAAAGAACTGTTGGGCAGAAGACCAGAGTCCCTGTTGCTGCCCTCCACAGCAAATTTCAGAACCAGGGACTGCTGGTAGTGTTTTTTGAGTCACCATCATTTATGCAGATGCAGAAATATGAGATACTGCCATTAGCAAACTTCCCTTTCCTTCCCAAAGAACTGAAAACCCAGGGCCCAGCAACCCACACAGGGTGGTGCTCTGTTTCATTTATATAACTAATCATGAGCTATCAGAAAGAGAAATGAGGAAAATAATCCCATTTATAATTACAATAAAAAGATTTAAATACCTAGGAATAAACTTAACAAAGGAGGTAAAAGACCTGTACACTGAAAGCAGCAAGGCATTATTGAAAGAAACTGAAGACACAAAGAAATGAATAGACATTCCATGTTTATGGAATAGAAGAATTAACATTGTTAAAAGTTCTATGTTACCTATAATAATCTACAGATTCAGTGCAGTTCCTATCAAAATCCCAATACATTTTTCACAAAAGTAGAATAAAAAATTATCAGATATCTATGGGACCACAATAGACCCTAAATAGTGAAAGCAATATTCAGGAAAAAAGAAAAGAAACAAGACCAGAGGCATCATGCTTCCTAATTTCAAACTCTAGTGCAAAGCCATAGTAATCAGAACAGCATGACATTGGTAGGAAAACAGACACATAGACAAATGGAACAGAAGTAAGAGCTGAGAAATAGCTCCCCACATATATAGACAATAAATGCCACACAACTCAAGAACATACAATGGAAAAAGAGAAGTCTCTTCAATAAACAGTGGTGGCAAAACTGGACAGCCATATACAAGAGAATAAAACTAGACCTCTTTTTACACCATTCATAAAAATTAACTCAAAATGGATTAGGGACTTGAATGTAAGTCCTGAAACAGTGAAGTATACAGAAGGAAACAGACACTAAACTTCTGGACATCAGACTCCCTGGGGTTTTTGCAAATTTGACTCCAGATGCAAGGGAAACAAAACAAAAATAGACAAATGGGATTACAGCAAACCAAAAACCTTTTTGCACAGTAAAGGAAACCATCAATACAAGAATAAACTGGTAGACTTTGACTCAAGGAGGCATATGTAAACACTGCTCACCTTTTTGCACAACCACAACAAATTTACAGCTAAACTATAGAGCATCTCTCACTCAAAACCCTCAGAAATTGAGTTGAATGAAAGTCCAACAACTATGAAATTAAAGAAACCACAACCAACCACACTGGAAGGAGGGGTGGAGATGCAGAACAGGCTGATTCCACACCCATGTGTGGTGGATAAAAATTCGGGAGGGATATCTTGGGAGTGAGGGGACCCAGTTCCCCACCAGGTCCCCTAGCCCAGGGTTCCAGGGCCAGGAAGGTAAGTCCCTATAACTTCTGGCTGCAAATAATCAGCAGTGATTGAGTCAGTGGAAGAAACTGCTGGATTCCCAAGCAGTTCCTCCTAAGGGGCCTGTGCCAAACTTACTCAGATGCAGTCCCTCTGAGCTCCAGAAACACCAGAGTAGCAGCTTGAAAGGCACCAGTGGCTTATGTGGAGGAACTGAAGTGTCTGGCATCAGGCTAAGAGCTGGGGGACAGCTATCACCCAGACAGAAAGGTGGGCAGAGGCCATTGTGCCTTTCCTGAGCTCTTCCTCCCCAGAGCCACAGAACATGCAGGTGGGAGCCATATCTGAGACTCCATCTACCTGGCTCACACTGTTTGCCCACCTTGGTGTTTCCCTGAGGCTCCACCCCACCCAACTTACAGGTGCACCCAAGCTGTTAACAGTGGCTTTTCCACATAAATGGCTGGTCTTGGCTCATCCTTCACATTTTCCTAAATCCTCAAAACAAGCAGTAGTCATCCCCTGCAACCCCCTGTGCCCTCTCTGACTTGCTAAGTGGCCCCAGGCATGGCACTAGCAGCATCCAGCCTAGATTCACAGCTTGGCTTCACCTGGGAATCTTCAAGCCCAACACAAGTATCAGCCATCTGCAGATTGCTTTGTAGCTCATGCTGGGTGGCCCTAGGCAGAACACAGGTGGTAGCTGACCTTGGACTGCACCCACCAGGGAAGCCACAGAGCCTGTGCTCCAAGTGGATAGTCACAGACCACATCGGAGCACCACCACCCTGCCCCTTCATAGCAGATCCTCCATGGAGGGTGGAGGTTGGGGGATCAGTGGTCACAGCCAGCCTTTGCAGCCAACTGGCCTTGATAAATCATTCCTATTGACCTGCCCACAGAAATCAAGGCTCAACTACAAGAGTAGGGTTTACTCAGCCCACACAGAGGGCACACCTCAAGTACCCAGCTTGGGGGATAGGGAAGGCTGTACTATGGGACCCTGTAGGACACCTACTACATTACTCAACACTACCAAGAAAGAGAGTCAAAGCAGCCCTACTTCATACGTAGAAACAAACACAGGGAAGCTGCCAAAATGAGGAGGCAAAGCCAGAAGTAGCAGAGCACCAAATCTTGGCTGTAGGTGGGCTGAGTCACCTGGGTGATTTGATGTTTCACCAGAAAACTCAATAAGAAGTAATTCATGAGCAGGCGCATTGTCATTATGAAGCTGCCAATTACCATTTGCCCATAGCTGCAGCCATTTTCATCGTATTGCATCTCTCAACCAACAAAAAACATTGAAGTAGCACTTCTTATTAATCGTTTGGCCTGGAGCGGTGTACCTGTGATGGACAACATCTTCCCAGTCAAAAAACACAGTTAACATGGTCTTGATCTTGCTGTGATGTTGGCACCTTCTTTGGGTGTGGAGAACCAGAGGACTTCCATTGGGATGACTGGGCCTTCGTTTCTCAACCATAGCCATAGACCCACCATTCATCCCTGGTTATGACCTTCTTGAGGAACTCTGCTTCATTGGTAGTGGTTTGTATCAAGCCATTCACAATTGCAGCATAATGTTCCTTCTGCTCTGGTAACAGAAGCCACAAAGCAAATTTGCTACAACACGTTTCATGTCAAGATCCTGTATCACAATCTTGGACACAATAGTTTTTGGAACCCCCAGATCAGCTTCTAGTTCTCGCACTGTTAGTCATCAATATTTGTTGATTGCAACCCATGCATGTTCAGTATTCTCAGGCATTCTGCTTATTATAGGCATTTCAGAATGTGAATCACTTTCAACGGATTCTTGACCATCTTCGAAGTGTTTGTACCACACTTTTATTTGCACTGCACTCATCGCATTGTCCCCAAAAGACTTCTGAATCATCCAAATAGTTCCCACACAGGAATATTCAAGCTTAACACAAAACTTGATGCAGATTTATTGCTCTACTCGTTCAGTCCCTTTTAATGTGACAGCCACACAGTACCCATGATCACTCAATAGCATCTACCACACCCACTGACTAGTACACTGAAGTCATCACTGTTCACACACGCACATTCCAGTCCACTCTCCTTGGCTCCCAGGTTACATCGATATCACGCAAACACACATGCACATTCACACAATGGAATACTACTCCACCATCAAAAAGATTAAACATTTTCATTTATTACAATATGGATTGCCCTAGAAAGTATTATGCTAAATAAAATAAGCCAAATGACGGACAAAAACCTTATGATTTTGCTCATGTGTAATATAAAATAAAAAAATAAGTGAACAAACAAAACATAAATAAACTCATAGATACAAACAACAGATTGGTGTTACCAATGGGGAATGATAAGGCAGAATGATAAGGAGGGTCAAATATTAAGTTGGCCAAAAAGTTCGTTTGTTTTTTACCATAAGATGGTTCTAGCAGCACTTAGTTGTCTTTAACTTCATTTGAAACAATTTCATTAGATTGTATTGTGACAGTTGTCATATCAGTGTGCATTTAAAAAAATCTTTTATCAATTGGTGAATTTTTGTGTGGCCATTTTAATATTGAAGATGGAAGAAAATACTCAACATTTTCAGCATATTATGCTTTATTATTTCAAGAAAGATAAAAACACAACTGAAACAAAAAAAAAAGACTTGCGCAGTATATGGAGAAGGTGCTTGACCAATTGAATGTGTCAAAAGTGGTTTGTGAAGTTTTGTGCTATAAATATATTGCTGAATGATGCTCCCTGGTCAGGTAGAGCAGTTAATGTTGATAGTGATCAAATCAAGATATTAATTGAGAACAGTCAACGTTATACCAAGTGGGAGGTAGCTGACATACTCAAAATATCCAAATCAAAGGAAAAAGCAACACGAACTTTTTTGCCAACCCAATATATGGTCTCAGGTGGAAACTAGAGTTTTGGTGGTGAGAACACAATGGAGTATACAGATATTTAATTATAATGATGTACAGTTGAAATTTATATAATGTTATTAACCAGTGTTTCCTCAATAAAAATAAATAATTGCTTAAAAAAAAGCAAACAATATTTTCCTGTCTACCTGGGTTTAATGGAAAACAGATTTCTACTGCCCCTCGTAGCTTGATTATTTCTTCAAATATAGAATAACTTAATGCGAATGGAATTCATTTAAGGAAATTGAAAGACCACCCTTGAAGGAGATGAATTTGGGAGAGATAGAATGAATTGACATTACTGATAATTACTCCCTGGCACCAGGCAGAGCTGTGTTTGTTATACTAATCAACACTATCTTGGGACTTACGTTATTTTAGTGTGTAAACCATTTTCCTAAATTGCACAAATACCTCTAATGTACCATGGTAATAACCCATGTTCTGTCTTGGTTACTGTTGCCTCTGATGTGCTACTTGTTCTGGAGGGCTTTTTGGTGCCTATCTTGGAGTACTACATCAGACAAAATAATGTTTCCGAAAGCTCTTGATGAAAAGAAATTGCTACTTCAAATATAGATGCTGGGGAGCTTTTAGTAAATTGACTGCATGTAGAAATGGCCCTGGAGGTACAACAGAGCTTTAAATGACTGACCTCCTAGAGTTTTCATTTTAATGGAACATCATATCAGTCAACAGTGCAGGAAAAGGGCCTGTATTCTTACCCAGAAAAGACTAGGATATTATAATCATTATGGAAGTTGTTTCTAAAGATGAATGACCAGGAGTTTCACAAGCCAAGCTAAGGATGCCAATTTATGGAGATACTCTAGTTGGCCTAGATTATGGTAGAACATTACTGGACAGCGAGGCCTTTATATTGTTTTCTAATGGCCCAGCTACCACAGATATAAAAGGGATTTTTCTTTCACATGGTCCAAATGCTGGTATTAGACTGATAAAGGAACAACACTGTTGTCCTAAAGATATTATGTTCCATAATGACATCTGGAGGCAGAGATTGTTAAAACTTGTACTGTGACACCTGGCATATAGTTATGTCTTCAGACCAATCCAGAGTTTATTGAACGGCCTCTACTCACCACCACAGTCACTATGAATGTGAATGTGAAATAAGGGAAGATATTTTTGTTAGACAAGAAGTGGAGAATGGTACTATGATAATAATTCCAATAGACCTCATGTGCTAACCTGAACCAGAATATAGCAAATGTGACAAGGAAGGACCTGGAGAGCTGTTCCGATGGCCCTGGACCTGCCCTTGATTTCCTATGCTGTATAATTACTTCTATCCCTTGGTGTACAACCCATGGCATCTCTGTGCCACACTGGAAAAAGAGTGTTGTCTTGAGCCATACATTAAATACATCACAACTTGTAATCACAAAAAAAATCATAGTGCTTTAAGTAAATTTACGATACTGTGTTGGGCCACAGTCACAATCATCCTGGGCTACGTGTGGCCTGCAGGCCACAGGTTGGACACCCCTACTTTAAATGATCAGTAAAGTCTGATATTGGGTAAGGTCTCAGATTTGTGAATTTGATTTGACAATTCAATATTTTGGCTTAGTTCAATTTCCCATTTGTTTTGTACCACATTACATATGTGGGTTATAAAGAAAAAGTGTTTATGTTTCTGCACAGCTAAGGCTTTCTGAGCATATTTGACAGAAACTCGGGATCTAGGCTAAACGATAAGCATTAGGGTGCAGGGGTGTCGAACCCACAGCCCACGGGTCCCATGGGGCCCAGGATGACTATGAATGCAGCCCAACACAAAATTGTAAATTTATGTAAAACCTTTTTTTTTGCTCCTCAGTTTTTGTTAGTGTCTGTGTATTTAATGTGTGGCCCAAAACAACCCTTATTTCAATGTGGCCCAGAGATGCCAAAAGGTTGGACACCCCTGGTAATGTATGACTGGATAAACAGTGAGAGATGGGGAAATGAAACCAGGACCTGGGAGACATCTCCAGGGTTGTAAATCTGAAGACACTAGTTTTATCCCGCCTTCTTCCCAAGATACATATTTTTTTACATGTGTGAAGACACAAGTCCTTCACTTTTCCAAGGATACCCTCAGAAGGGGAAGGGGAATAATTGTCTTTTTTTCACTAAGTAAATATTCAGATTTATTTTTTTTCAGGACTCCTTACCTACAGTAGAAGCAGTTTCTTAAAAGACCATATCTCATTCTCATCACATTGCTCTTGGGGTAAGAGCTGGGTCAGAGAAGAGCCAGAATGTAATTATCTACTTACTGTATACAAGCAGTAATAGTAATATGTTCTGCTCTAGGAAACTCATGTTAACATTCAGCATATCACTATGTAGATACTAAAATTTTAACAATTTATCGAACAGTCTCAGAATAGCAATGCTAATACCACCACCACCAGTATGATTGTCAAGAACAGTTAAAAATAATTTTTTACATATGTTTTACCAAATTTCCCTTCCCATTTTTAACAGTTCCATATGTGTTTTGTCTGAGCATATAATGATTGTATACTGTATCCTATTTTTAAAACAATTTTATGGAGTTATAATTAACACTTCATGCAATTCACCCATGTGTGTAATTCATTGTTTTTTAGCACATTCACAAGGTTGTCAAGTTATTACCATAATCAAATTTTAGAAGATTTTTATACCCCCAGAAAGAAACCAGTACCCGTTAGCAGTCATTCTCCTCTTTTCCCCAATCTTCTCCCATCCCCAGTTCTATGCCCAATGAAACTACTTTGCATCTTTTTATCTTCAGATTTGCCTATTCTGGACATTTCATATGAATGGAATTTAACAACATGTACTCTTTTGTGACTGGCTACTTTCACTTGGAATAATGTTTTTAAGGTTCATCTATATTACAGCATGGATCAGTATTTGATTTATTTTATTGCCATATAATATTCCATGATGAATTACTTGATTTAATTTGCTAGAACTCTGTAATATGAAAAAGAGACATTTATTGAAGAAGATACAAGAAACACTTGAAAATAGGACAGTTTTGCCTCAGTCCCCTTCAAAGTAGGCACCTTGAGACCTCACATAGTTCTCCCAGTCACCATCAGCTACCCCATCTTATTTTCCTGAATCTCATCGATGGTCTGAAATCTCTTCCCTTTCAAAGGAGATTTTAGTTTTGGGAAAAGCCAGAAGTCGCAGGGCACCAAATCTGAGCTGTCAGGGAGGTCTGAGTCACCTGTGTGATTTGATGTTTCACCAAAAACCTCTGCAGATGTGATGCATGAGCAAGTGTGTTGTTATGATGAAGCTACCAATCACCAGTTGCTCATAGCTGAAGCCTTCTGAATCACCCGAATAGTTTCCATGTAGCAATGTTGAAGCTTAATGCAAAATTTGATACAGATTTGTTGCTGTATTTGCTCTGTCATTTTGAATGTGATGGCCACACAGTACACATGCTCACTCAACGGCATCTACTGCCTCCACTGACTAGTACAGTGAAGCTGTCATTGTTCACACTTACACATTCCAATCCACTCTCCTTGTCTGCCAGGTTATGTCAATGTCACACAAACTGTTCTCGCTATATTAACAATGGCTGGACTTTTTCCAGACATCTCTCATATGTTCACAGTAAGAATTGACCTATAATTTTCTTTCCTAGTAATAACAGATATGTATAATAAGGTTACCCTGGCTTCATTAAGCTTTGGAGTATTTTTTATATTGTCTGAATGATTTTATTTAAGATGGTATTATTTTTTTTCATTAGTGTTCTAAAGTACTTATTGCTTATGCCATCTGAACATGGAGATTTCTTTTTAGGAAAGTTTTTAATTAGGAATTCAATTGCTTTGTTAGATTAAGGCCATTCCAATTTTCATTATCAGGTTGTGTTTTTCTCTGAATTTATTCATTTATTCTAAATTTTCAATATTGTAAATATAAAGTAGTTCCCAGTGTTTTCTTACTGTCTTTTTATATCTGTAGAATTGGTAGTGATGTGATCTTTTTCATTCCAGTTAGTGATTGTTTTTTCCTTGCCTTTATTAGTTTCGTACAGGCTTACTGATTTTAATGGTAGGATTTTGTTGATTTTCTCTATTATATGTTATCTATTTCATTAATTTCTGCTACTAACTTTATTCTTCTTTCTTTTATACTTTCTCTTTTAGAAAAACTCAGTTCAGTCTTCCTAAGTAGAGAAAAACCCAATTCTTTCCTACTCTGTCTTCCTTGTGTCTTCTTTTCTCCTCATACAGAACATTTCATGTCTGGTCACCATATGTGTGGAGGTTTTTCCCCAATACCAAGCAATTCTCCATGACACCAGCTGGGTGACCTACAATTCAACTCAAATCTGACACTGTCTATGTGAAGATAGCATTAGATTCAGGTAAAAGGCTCAGTCCCATAAAAACCACCCTTTACTTCAGAAGCCAGCTGAAAGCTCAGGTTAACACCTGTGCTTCTGACCAACAGGTTTCAAGGACACTCCCTCCCCCTTGAGCTTCAGATGTCAGTGTCATGTGCAGGTTGTTACCTCTACTTCTGACTTACTGGCTATAAAATTGAGGTTCCTATGACACCCTTCTCCTTTGTATTTAATTAATTAGAGTGACACAGAATTCAGGGAAACATTTGCTTAACGTTTACCAGTTTATTTTATAAGGATATCATAAAACATACAGATGAACATTACAAAGTTGGTTCTCCTGGCAACCATCCCCCATCCTTAAGCTAGGTCCAAAAGTCACCTCATTAACATAACAAAAGACACATTTATAGCTCTCATCACTTAGGAAATTCCAAGGGTTTTAGGAACTCTTTGCCAGAAATGAACAAAGACCAAATATTTCTTACTATAAATCACAATATCACAATGCCTAACATCAAAATGCTCATCCTGATTATATTTCATTGTTTAGATATTTGTTTCTCTAATTCTTGTAACAGAATTGTTGTTCAAAGAAGATATGCCATGTTAACCTGGGCTTTTGAAGCCTGTGTCACATTGCTGTTTTTGCACCTTAGTTTAAGGAGCACCTTTTTTATTTTATTATGCTTTAACTCGATCTTTAAGAGAGTACTGGACTCAAGATAGGTAAACGTGGCTCACGTCCTTGTACAACCACAGCAAATTACAGCTGAACTGCAAAACAAGTATCACTCAGAACCAAGGGGCAAAGGGGTGGAAACGTGGAGATGAGGCATGGGCTGGTCCCAGACCCACGTGTGGTGGATATAAAACGGAGGGATATCTTGGAGCAAGGTATCCCAGCCCCACACCAGACCACACAGCCCAGGGTTCCAGTGCAGGAAGATACATGCCCCTAACTTGTAACTGTAAAAATGAGTGGTGGTGGCTCAGTGGAAGGAACTGCAGGATTCTCAGGTGTGTCCTCTTAGAGCGCCCTGCACACAGGCTTACTCAGACTTACTCCCTCTGGGCTCCAGCACCGAGGCAACACCTTGAAGGGCATGAATGGCATACGGGGAGGAACTGAAGTGTCTAGCATCAGAGTGAAAGCTGGGAGACAGGTTCCTACTGGACAGAGCTACAGGTGGTGGCCATTGTTCCTTTTCTGAACCCTCCCCTACACAAAGCCTCAGTGCAGCGACACCATATCAGAGTCAGCTTCAACTTGGCTCACATGGTTAGCCCTGTCTTAAGGATTGCCTAAGTCTTCACCCCATCCTACTTACGGGCCCGTCCAGTCTTGTAACAGTGGCTTTTGCATATGAATGGCTGGGCAAGGTGAAGACTTCAGGCCTTCCTAAATGCTCTCAAACGAGCAGCTGCTGAGCCGAGCCCCAGTACCTTGCTGAGTGGTCCAGGCCTGGCACTAGCAGCCACCGTCTGCAGATTGCTTTATAGCTTACTCGAAGGGGCCCCAGACAGAAAACAGGTGTTAGCTGACCTTGGCCTGCACCACCCAGGAAACCCCAAAGCATGCACACCCAGTAGAAAATTACAGACCATGTCAGAACACCACTCAACCACCTCCACAAGCCATGGAGGGAATTTGTTGCCAGCCAGTGGTCACAACCAGTCCTACCAGCTGTCTAGTCTGGGTAAAATCCCTCCTATTGACCTGCCAACAGCAATCAAGACTCAACAACACAGGAGGGAATACTCAGCCCATATGAAGGGTACACCTCGAGTACCCAGCTTGGGGAATAGTGGAGGCAGTGCCACTGGATTCAACAGGACATACCTACTACATTAGGCCACACTACCAAGACACGGAGTCAAAGCAGCTCTATCTAATACAAAGAAACAAACAGAGGGAGGCTGCCAAGTGAGGAGACAAAGAAATATGGCCCAAATGAAAGAACAGATCAAAACTCCAAAAAAAGAATTAAACAAACTGGAGATAAGCAATCTATCAGATGCAAAGTTCTGAACACCAGTTATAAGGATACTCAAGGAACTCAGTGGGTACTTCAGCAGGATAAAAATGATCCAATCAGAAATGAAGGAGACTAATTGAAATAAAAAGTAATTTATAGGGACTCAACAGTGGAGTGGATTAAGTTGAAATCACATAAATGATATGAAACATAAGGAAGAAAAATACATCCAATCATTACAGCAAGAAGAAAAAGAATCCGGAAGAAACGAGGATAGGGTAAAGAGCCTCTGGGACAGCTTCAAGATGTTAGATGTTTGCATCATAGGGGTGCCAGAAGGAGAAGGGAAATAGCAAGAAATTGGAAACCTATTTGAAAAAATAATGAAAAAAATACTTCCCTAATTTGGTGCAGGAAATAGACATACAAGTCCCAGAAGCACAGAGAGTCCCAAACAAGATAGATGCTAAGAGGCCTACTCCAAGGCACATCATAATTAGAATGCCAAAGGTTAAAGATAAAGAGAAAACCTTCACCCAGCACCCCTTCCCACTCCCTCTGACAATCCCACCTCCTTTGCTAATGTCCACGGGTCATGCGTGTAAGTTCTTTGGCAATTCCATTTCTTATACTTATTCTTAACATCCCCCTACCTCTTCTGTAACTACCAATTTGTGCCTCTTACTCCCTTCATTTTTTCCCCCATTCCCCCAGGACTCCCTCCCCAATGTCCTCCATATCCAATGATTCTGTCTCTGTTCTTTTTTTTTTTCCTTAGTTTGTTTTTTATTTCAATTGTTGATATGTATTTATTGCCAATTTATTGTTCATAGTTTTGATCTCCTTTTTCTTAAATAAGTCCCTTTCACATTTCATATAGTAATGGCTTGGTGATGACAAACTCCTTTAAATTTACCTTGCCTGGGAAGCACTTTATCTGCCCTTTGATTCTAAATGATAGCTTTGCTGGATATAGTAATCTAGGTTGTAGGCCCTTGCTTTTCATCACTTTGAATACTTCTTGCCAGTCCCTTCTAGCCCACAAAGTTTCTTTTGAGAAATCAGCTGACAGTCTTATGGGAACTCCCCTCAAGGTAACTGCTTTTCTCTTGCTACTTTTAAGATTTTCTCTTTATCTTTAACCTTTGGCATTCTAATTATGATGTGCCTTGGAGTAGGCCTCTTAGCATCCATCTTGTTTGGGACTCTCTGTGCTTCCTGGACTTATATGTCTATTTCCTTCACCAGATTAGGGAAGTACTTTTTTCATTATTTTTTCAAATAGGTGTCCAATTTCTTGCTATTTCCCTTCTCCTTCTGGCACCCCTATGATGCAAACATCTAACATCTTGAAGCTGTCCCAGAGGCTCTTTACTCTATCCTCGTTTCTTTTGGATAAAAAAAATTATCTCACATTTTTCATTTCCTTTGTTGAAGATATTTCAGATCAGGTATAGTTATACTTTGGGAGCCTGGAGCACTATCACAATTTCTAAATAACAATGTTCTTAAGTGACCATAAATTTTTAATTCGAAAGACAGGAAATGAATTCATAGTTGACACTGATGATGACTTACACCTATTTTTTTAGGAGGGAATGTTTGTATTAAGCAGTTAAAAACATAATTATAATTGTTGTTGCACAAACTCCAGGTTTATAAGGGCTTAAAGAGCAAATACTACAATTAGTGTTAGATAGTAATTAGATTCAAAATCACTGATTTTACTTCATTTTATTTTTTGGCTACTGGATAAAGAATGATCTTATAAGAGTAAATTTCTCACCTGCCTCAAGCAGGAATAATTAGATGTAAGCAAATTTAATAGAGCCCATGTGCTCTGGGGCCATTCAGCTACGCTTCAATAATTGCATTTTTTTAAGCATGAAGGTTCTTTAACGTGTCAAGTGACAAAAAAGTTAAAAGTACTGGTTCTCTCTTTATCTTTTAGTTAAATAAATATATGTACTTTATAAATCAAGCATTAGTGAATGCATTAACAAATAATAGACTCCAGTCTGCAATGAATGCAGCTGACAGTGTGTAATTACTGTATCTGTGTCTCTAAGTCATTGGCATCACCATTTCTTCAGACTACTTCTCTCTTTTGTTCCCCTTTATTCCATCTCCTTTCATTAACAAAGCTTGTTTCACTTCACATATATAACAAGAAAATTTTATATTGTGATAATTTCTTTTTTTATTTAATCTTTACAAATTTATGAGTTTGACTTTGTTCCAAGACCCAGATCCACATTAACAAATTAATCTTTTCCTTTAAATATATCTTTTTCCCCCCCATAGACTAGATTTAGCTGTTCAGTCCATAGTCTCTTGGGATCTAGTTTCCAGTCAACCACTGTTTTGATTTTGCCCTTCCTAACTCATAAAAACTATACACCAAAGCAGTTAAGATAAAATAGTATTACCTAAGTATTGTCCATTTTAAGGATAGATTTTTTTTCATTACAGATACTCTTTTTCAATATTGAATTCTGTTGATACTTAGAATATGATTTAATTTACTTACAGTTTTTCAAAGACACATCTCCAGTGTAAAAGCAACAGATCTCATGTGTACAGAAGAATGTGTGTATGTAATCTAAGAGAAAGTCTACAAAAAAGGAACTCACAGAGAAAAAGAAACCAAAAATATAAATGGCAATGGATTAGCAGCAAATGTCTCTAGAAAGTGTTAATATGAAAAATTTAAATTTTCTTTTATGTTTTCTGTTTATTCTACAATAAATAGGAATTGCTTTTTTAAACAGGGGGAAAAAATGGAGGAAAGTAGGACACAGAAACAACTATAATTCAGTGACAGAGAGTGACCAGAACAAAGGGCAAGCAGTGGTAAATAGTCCTACGGAGGACTATTTAAAGGAACTATATATTTAGCCTGCAGTAAAGGTAGCAGGTTACTGGGCCAAGGAGAACACGGATTTTTATAGCAACCTACAGTATTTGAAGGGCTGCTTGTACTTTCTGTGGCTGCAGAGTGCAATACTAAGAGCGAGTGGATGTTATATGGTGTAACAGGTCTTGGTTTGGTATTAGAACTTCCTAACATTTGGATCTTTCAAATAATGGCATAGGTTAACCCATGCCCTTGCGTGGATTTCTTCAAGCCTCTACTGCATAGTCCTTGCTCTTTTCCGTATAATACCCTCCTTCATGCTGAGACAGAAGAGGTAAGCAGAGGTTATAGAATTGGGCTAGTTAAGGTTTTTTTTTGAAGGGCAATTCCATCCTTCTCTAATGACTTCTGGCTCTGTTCTTGAAGGATCGAGGTTTGCACCATTGGATAATTTCAGATCGATATGGCACTGGCTCTGAAGGCCGTTCTATAAGAAGGCATTTTAGAAATAGCTTGATGAGAGGCAAATACATACTTTTGGAATGCTCATATACCATTCTAAGGTGACCACCTCGAAGGCAACAATGATCATTTGAACACACACAAAAAATCAGTCTCATTATTTTATTAGTTGTTAGTTTTCATTAACATCTGATACTTACATAGAGCACAGGGATGAGAAAATTAAATTCATTTATGACTCCCAGATTCCATTTGATAAGTAAAATTTTGTTACATGCTTATCTTGCCATTACCTGTTATTCTCGTTTTCCTCTTCATTTGGGAACACATCCTTCCTCTCTACTATTACTCTGCATCTTGTGGTCAGTGAAATTTGTTTTTTTCTAATTTGAAGATGGTCTCTACTTCTGGAAAAGGTAATCCAGTATTAGGGAAGAAAAGAGAAATTGTCCCTGAAACTTAATTTTCATTACTTAGCAAGTTTTACAATCGGCGACAGAAGTTTCTCTTGTGGCCTCTCCTTGCAAAGACTGTGCTTATTTATTTTCCCCAGGAGCCTCATGTGACCTTGTTAAAGCTTCATTTACTGGTTTTCTTCTATCTGGTATTTTATTGACATTTCCAGATAAGTTTAATAGGATGGAGAGAAACAGTGTTCTCTTTATAGACTCAGTGGTGATTTGACCTTAGCAGGTTAACCTTATCCTGACGTTCAAGGAAGCTATTCTTAATTAGACTCTATCACTTTCTCCATTATCACCAAGAGAGCCACTGGTCTGCAGTTCTATAAATCTTCATTTTTTTCCTTTCCTTCAGAAAAGATACCATATTAGCAAAATCACAATATTTGGAAACAGTTGTTGGTTTTCCAGATACACTGCATATCCTCCTCTGTAGCTCAGCCATTTCACACTTTATTTCCTTCAGAAACTCTCAGTTGAATACCATCTGGTCATGGTGATTTATTGCTGTGGGATTTCTCAAGTCGCTCTGTTATTTTCTCCTAGGAGATTGCTCTCTGCTCCTGCCCCACTGATTTTTCTCAGAAAGTGCCCTTGGATTAGTCATTTCCCTAGTATCCTGTAGAGCAAAGGTCAATGCCAAATAAAACTGCATTCAACTTCTGTGCTGCTTCTCATTCTCTAACTTGCTGTCCTCTTTGCAAGTGCTCACTGCTGGGGACGAACTCAGCAGTCAGCGCGACCACTCACAGTGGCTATTTAGTCCTTACGTTACCTTTTGTCTTTGTATTTTTCAAATTTATCCTTTCCTTGATAATATGTTTTGGTATTTAATTCAGAAAAAAATATGTTGTGTTTAAAAAGGTTCTAAGCATTTGCAGCATGTTCATAAATGTCTGCATGGAATTATTTATAGAGTTCTCTTTCTTCAAATAATGGCACATGATCTCTCTCATAGTCAATGTCTGTATCCATCTTCCAAGCAGCACAGATAGTTTCTGGGCTCTCTGCTTGCCTCCTAGAGGGCTGCTAACCATTTTTACTTTTTATTTTTCTTCAGATTTTTAACATGTATTTTTTAAAGTCTTACTCCCTGGGTTAACATTAAGAGAGACCCATACTAATTAGAACACAAACTTTAATTGTGCAGCCTCCCCAATAGCTGAGTGTGGTAATTACTATATGTTACATTTTTTAAAAGGTTACTTAATGTGCATTCAACTACAGTTAAGTGCTGTGAGAAATAAATTTCTACCTTTGTCACAGTACTTTAACACAAAACTTTTAAGCTTACAACTCAAGTATTGAAACATCAAAAGTTGGGACTTTGAACATTTTCCAAATGTATTTTAAATTACCTACTATCTTAAATTGAGGGGGAGCTATAAAGGTTTTAATATCAAATTCCAATATATGTGATATATTGTTTTCTTTAGATTTAAATACCAGTACTACCAGTCCCACAGTGACCCATCTCTGAGTACAGTTTCTTTTGCCCAGCCTGTAAAGGGGAGGAAAAGATTGTAACAGCAGAGGAAATAAGTACTGATTTTACTCATTTTATTACTAACATATCTTTTCCTTTACTAGATAAGGTAAGCTATTAAAAAAATAAGTTATGCCAGTAACTATTTGGTACTGGTATGGATATGTTCTTCAATTTTTTGAATAGATTAAGATTCTGTATATTTCAGAGCTACTTGTATGTGTGTCTGTGCATGTAACATGTATTGCCCTTCAAGAAATATGTACTATATTATAATTCTAGAATGTCTTTCTACCTTCATATCAACTAAATAACTCTAATTCCCTCTATTTTTTAAAAATCAAAAATACAAAAAATGCAGTATTTAAAAATAAATATCCTACTTTTTTTAACACATATTATTATAAAAGTGTGCCGTCTGTCGTAACAGTCAATGGCTGTGTCAGACAGCTTACACTAAACAACTTTCCAGTAACACAACATTTAAACAGAAAACTCCTCTGGAAAGGTTAAATCCACAAGTCATTTTCTATTTGTCTATTTAGTAGTAAGACTATTTGATAATTACACTGTCCAAACAAATATTTCTGTTTAGTACCTTACTACCAATATAACTTCATATTTTCCATGGTTGGAAAGTGAGACTCTCCTATCTTAGCTGAGGGTTAACATTTATTTATTAAAACTGCCTAGGGCAAGGGTATGTTATAAAGTTTAAAAGTCTTGTCCTCTAATGAGTTATCTCAGGTACAAATGTATTGGCTGATGTCTCAAGCTCATGTTAAGTGTGCGGCATTCACCATCAGTGTAGACTTGCATAAAGACCTAGTGAGATAGTGCCTCACAATGCAAGATCCCATAGCACAGGTTATAATCAGGACCCTCCTGAGTCTCCTTTACTTCTTTTTCTAGGAAGCTATTTTTTCACTGGAAAAGTCTGAAGACAGACTTTGTTCTGAATTTGTTTGTATCTTTACTCAAGCAGAATTTAATTCAAGTTCTGGGTAGTTTCTGTCCTGATACATTCTTCTTCCTTTATTCAGCAGTCTTTTCAGTGCAGTTTGGAATGGAGAGTGAAATGTATTAATCAGAGTGCCTCAGAGAAACACAACCAATAGCATATAAAAGAGATATATTATGAGGGATTGGCTGACATGATTGTGGTGGAGAGCATCCCACAATCTGCTGTTTGCAACTTGGCGACTCAAGAAAGCCAATGATATAATTCAGTTCAAGTCCGAAGGCCTGAGCACCCCCAGGGGGGCAAATGGTGTAAATCCCATCCTGAGGGCAGGAGGAGATGAGTTGTTCCAGGTCAGGCACCAAGACAGGTAAAAAGGGGACCAGTTTCTGCTTCCTCTGCCCTTGTTCTCTTCAGACCCGTAATGGATTGAATGATGCCCACCCACATTGGCGAGGGCAACCTACCTCACTGAGACCACCGATTCAAATGCCAGCCTCATCCGGAAACACACAGACGCACACAGACACATAACAGTGTGTTTAATTGGGGCATTCCATGGCTCACTGTAATTGACACATAACATTAACCATCACAGGAAGAAAAGAATTAGGTGCTAGTGCTCATATAACTGTCTTGTCTAGGAGTGTGATTGACAGATCATATTTGCATTTTGGACAGCCCTCTGACTCCAGTGTCCATCAAAGGTTGATATTCATCGAAGCTCTTTCCTGTATTTTTCTTCTCACTTTACATATTCTTGTTGATTAATTTTATCTCATGGCTTCTATTTCTGTTAGTATCTCCAGCCCAGACCTCTATGCTGGCCTCTAACTCCATATACGTAATTGTAAATTAGATATCTCTTCTTGGGTGGTACACTGGAACCTCAGACACACGCCCCAAGCTTCCTTCTGTTCTGTTTCTTCTGTATCTGAAATAAATGGCATTTGGTGCCACCATCTTTTAAGTCAGTCAGAGTCAGAATCCTGAGAGCTATCCTTGCTTCTTCTCCTTCCCTGTATTCCCCATACACAGTTCATCAGCAATTACTATATATTCTACCTACTATACATTGTTCTCAAATCTGTTGTCTTCCTTTCATACCTATCACCTTGCCTGTTATGTCCTGTCTCACTAACTATTGCAGCAACCTCTTTATTTGCCTTCTTACCTTCAGCCTTGTTTCCTGCCAAGGAATGATCTTTCCAAAAGTCAAATTGGATCATGTCATTCCTCTGCTTAGAATTTCTCTGTCTTCTCTGTGACCTTACATTCAAGTATAAATTCTTTAAAATGAAACAAGATCTGTAGGATCTGGTTTCTGTCACTAGTTAACCTCAACTTCCACCCCTTCGAACCTGCAGACCCATCGTGCCATTCTTTCGGTTTTCAGTGCTTACCACGTTGAAAACTAGTATGAAGGATTAGGGAGATATTTCTAAAATAAATATATCAAATTCCCATTAAAAAATTTCTGTGTTTGAAATAGATCTTTTACTTTTTATTTATTTTTACATGTTAAAACTGTATAGTATTTTTAAAGGTTAAAAAAAAAAAAAGACCATTTGGGCTATCACCAGAATGTATTGATTATCATTAACTGCACAATTATACTTCATATGATTTATTGGTCATTTCTTTCATGGATGCCATGGATCTTAAAAGTAAATCCATAAAGGACCCGAGTCCCCTTTGTTACTTACACTAAATGAAATTACTGTTCATAGATTTCAGAAACCAGTTACATATTGAGATGGATCCTAACATAGCCTCTAAGATAAGTAAGCATGTAGTGGTCTAATTGTAGAAATAACAAAAATCTGGAAGCTTAAATTAAAATTTTCCCCAAACAGTCAACTTTTAAAATATGTGAGCTGATTTTTACTTTAGAGATTATATAATCTTTCTTATCTATTCTTTTAAACACAAATTTGGTCATTTTATTTCTTAAATCCTCACTTATAGAATAGTAGTGTGCTCAGCTAGAGTCTGAAAACAACGACGACAACAACAACAACAAATGTATATTTACCAACAAAACCATGAGAGCTTTTTAAATGGAATCAGCTGGTTCTGGTGGCCAAGTGAGCCAGGCAGAAATAAGAAGAGATTACTAAGAGCGAGCGAGCGAGCGAGAGAGAGAGTGTGTTAACTTTCAAAGATACATGGGATATTCCATGCCTGTCTGCACTGAATTTATCAGGAATTACAGGCAGACTGGAAATTACTTCTCAGAGTGATTGTACCTTTTCTAATACCACCTACTGATTTTATAGTAAAAGTCTAAGCTACAAAAGCTGAAATGGGGACACAATTCATTTGACTTGACTCTTAAAAATAGCATTATCAAACATTTTGTGATCTTTCTCTCATATCATATATTGGCTGTCCTGAAGAAATAAACCTTCACTTGCCTCCATGACAGTAGATAATAAATTGACTGATATAATTCAGTTGAGAAGTTGAAAAATGCATTGAAAATAATGAGGCATAACACCATAGGGCTAACATTTATTCATAGATGATGCAATTAAATAAAACAGGCATTAACTTCAAGGTCAGTCAGTATAGTAATAAAATTGAATATTTTAATTGAATTGTAATTGCTTCCCATTGATACATGCAAGTAAAGTAAAATAGATGTCAGCTCTGCAAATTATGGTTCTTCCTTCTAATTAATTTCTTAATTCTGCATGGAGTTATTCAGTGCCTAGGTCTTGTTGTGGGTTTATTCACCCACCCTGCTTCCATCAAGGAATGTCTATAAGACATGATTAAATGGCTAGGTGTCAGAATTTACAGTAAATTTTTTCTGCACTTTGGAGAAAATTTTTTTACTAACTTAAAGTAACATATATTTGAGTTAAAATGTACTCTAAATATGACATCATCCTGGGTTCCATGGATTGTAATAATCTTTGTTAATACTGGTATTTCTTGATATTGATATTTATATCAATATTAATAAATATAATCATCTCAATGATTATAAAGGTTTTTCATAAGAGAGAAACAACGAGGCTCTCATTCCACAGCTGACTGATTTGGGAGAGAATTTGAACAGACCACTAGGTTTTGTTGAAGCAAGCTTATGTCCATTCATGACCCAGGCTTCTAGAAAAGAGTCACCTAAATTGAATAAACCTAAAAAATGAACCATCTTTTTCAAGCACAAGAATACAATGAAGTTCTTAGATAAAGTTGAATCGCATTGAAAAAGCCCATGGACCATTGTGGCTTTTTCATAAACTTTTCACAGTCCTTCACATGGTTTTAACATAAATACAGTTTTATATAAAATAAAATGAGAATGATGACATTACAAAAACTAGGACAGAGATTTTCAAATAATACTGAAATTGTATTGGGTCTGGATACAAGGATTAATTTAAAGAAAGACAAGATTATACTTATTGGACTAGTTGCATTTCCCAATTAAAAGGCAGCTACTTAAAAATTCAGTGAATGGCCCTGGCTAGGTGACTCAGTTGGCGCATCATCTAGTACACCAAAAGGTGGGGGGTTCAATTCCTGGTCAGAGCACATACCTAGGTTCAGTCCCTAGTTGGGGCACGGATGGGAGGCAACCAATCAGTGCTTCACTCTCACATTGATGTTTCCTTCTTTTTCCCTTCCTCTCTCTCTAAAATCAATAAACATGTTTTAAAAAGTTGAATGAATGTGTAAGATGGACTTAAAAATTACTGAGGTATTGTTATATATTTTGATACTTTAATTCTATATAATAGAATCATTTGAGAACAAATATATTGGTAAATTAGCATTGTTTTTGTAGTTGTGCTTAGAAATATAAGTGAATTCTTGTTGGTAAAACCAGTAAATTAAACTGAGAAGTTATTTATGTTGTCTAAGCTGTGCGTTAAATTTTAACTCAGACATTGACTTCATTATTGAAAATATTTCTGTCTGAACCATTTTAAGCATGTAAATTAAAAAAATATTTCCAATGATAAATATATTTTATTGATGCTAATCTGACCCTGAACTTTCATCCACAATTATGAAGAATCTGGGAAGCCGGAATTCTCCATGCATATCAAATAGTTAGAAAATACCAAAACCAAAATGCACGAGATGAAAGACTAACATCTTTGAACTTCAGTTATAAATAAGCTAACAGTTGTTTTATGTTAAAGCGAGCTGTTTCTCCAGATCTTGGTTTTAAATTTATTTTAATAATTGTCTTGTTCCATTTAGAGAAAGTAAATATTATTTAGACTGTGCATACAATGCTAAGATGTTTCCAAATGAGGAGACTTGTGGAAAAAATTTGTGGTGTAAGAAAATTACATATTTAATCATTCATTATATTTATAAAAATAAGCTACAAAGAGTTTTTATTTGCATGTAGTTTAATATTTATGGAATCATCAGTGCTCTAAGCAGTAAAGACTTTCTTGAGAAAAGTTTCATATCTGAATATATTCTGGGGTAGGTTGAATAATCTTTCTCCCCATCCCTGACTAGCATCATCCCACATATAATAGTTTCCACTGATTGAAAAGAGATCTCAGAGATCAGTATGGCTTCAGGCCATTGATTTTTCAAGAACAGTAGCTTAAATTGCTAGGGATTTTTGGATCTTATCCAAGAAAATACAGGGTGGGGCAAAAGTGGGTTTACATTTGGTTCATATGGAAAATAATACAATAATTTATAATACAAGAATAAACTTTGTGTTTATGTACTCACAACTGTAAACCTACTTTTTCCCCACCCTGTATTTTATGGGAACAATCTGAAATGCATGTCGTACGGGGTATGATCATGAGGTCCCCAATTTTTACAAAGGCATACTTATATGATGATCACAGATTCATGTGGAAAAACTGTGCCCACTGTGGCTTATGTTTACATATTTTACTGACTCTCCTACCTAAAGGCAAGCCAAATTACTTTATCCGTGATGGGATACAGCCATCTCTGAAATGAGACGTAGCAGCTATTTCTATATTTTCATGGTTCTGAACCAGGGTTTGATGATTCTACAACAAAAAGACAGCAAGAGAAACGGGGAGATCCTCAGTTTGGTCTTTCAGTTCCTGTCTGTATAAAGTGTATGCTCTTAAATTCCCTTTCATACTTTTTAGATGGGCATTTATTTACTCCCTGATCCTTGTAGAGAATGCAAAACATAAATTCTTAAGATTCAATCATGAAAGACTTCTAAAACGATTTTAGTGAAGTGTAACCTAGTGCCTGAATGCTGAGTGTGATATGTATGTAATGTGTGACCGATATGTATATGAGAATCAAGGAACTGGAAGGGAGGCGTGGGAGGTCATAATCCTGTGGGGGAACAGAGACTGGAAGTGCTCCATTTGTGGGAGAGCCTCAAAGAGAGAAAGAAAAACATAATACCCATTAAAGAAAAAGCAGTTGATTGGAAGAATAAATCACCCACAATGAACAGCAATAGCATGATGTGAAAAGTAACTAAATAGAAATTTTGGAAATGAAACACAGTCATTTAAAAACCTCAGTGGGCAGAATAAACCTTAAAGGAGCCAAGTCAGAGAAAATGAATGAAGCAGAAAAATAATGAATTGAAGCAGCAGCTCACCCAGAAGGCAACATAGAGAAAGAGCAGTTTGAAAATATGGAGGATATTTGGAAATTGCAATATTTCTATATTAGATCTTACAGGAAAAAATAGAAGAAAAGGCAGAAAAACAGTATTAACAAATATAATAGCTGAAAATATTCTACCCTTGAAGAAAGATAGGAGTTTTGTAATTGAAAGAGCATATTAGGTGCTGTGCAGAATAAATTACAATAAACATATGCTTAGACAAATTGCAGTAAAATTATAGAATTGTTACAGGTAAATTGAAAATTGTATAGTCTATAGCATAGAGAAAATAAAGACCCCTTGTATGGGAACCACTATTAGACTGGCAGCATGCATCTTGTTAGGAACAACTAATGCCTGAAGATGTAATATTTTACATCTAACATTATATAATGGCAAGAGTGAAATAGGACATTATCAGATATGACAAAAGTAAGAGAGTTTACCACTCTCAGACCTTCAGTGAAAAATAAAGAAGGGACTTCAGATTAGAAATAGATTGAATTCCAGGAGAAAGGAATGAGAATGGCAAGCACAGACATTGTAAAATATGTTGGTAAGCTTAATTTTTCTTGCACAAAATGATGGAACTAAAATTTAACACAATAATAACAACTAAAATTGTGGAGCTTATTTAGTGTCTAGATAAAACATATTTTCTCTTGGTCAAAGGGATGCTAACATAAATTCGTAGATTTATATTCTAAGATTTATAAAATTTTAGATAATTTAGACTAAAATACTGTGCTTTTGACTGTATGTTAAAAATGACAAGTGATGCTCTGGTTGGTGTGGCGCAGCTGGCTGGAGCATCATCCCTAAACTGAAAGGTTGCAGATTTGATTCCTGATCAGGGCACATGCCTAGGATGCAGGTTCAGTCCCCATCGGGGCGTGTATGAGAGGCAGCTGATTGATGTTTTTCTCTCACATTGATGTTTCTCTTCTCTCTCCCTGTCCTTTCCCATCTCTCTAAAAGTCAATGAGCATGTCCTTGGGTGAGGATAAAAGATAAAAATTATAGGCGATTACTGAATGAGTAGAAATACAGTCTATAGCCTTCTAATTGGAGAGAACAGACAAAAATTCTTTTCAATCCAATATGAGGCAAAAAATAGCAAAGGAAAAATATATATAAAACTTAGTATAACAGAAAAATCCACAATAAGACCATAGAAACAGACATACAATGTAAAATGTAAAAACTGTAAAATAGTCAATCTCAATTCTTTAAAGTTATAAGACAGGATAAATTTTTTAATCCAATTATATGTAATTTACAAGAGATATCTGAAACAGAAAATTTGAGAATAAATGATGGGAAAATATTAACAAAAGAAAACTGGTGGTGTAATGTTGACAAATAGAATATATGATAAAAATCATATGGAGATGAAAGGTCACTACTTCTTGATAAAAGGAATAATCCCATCAAGAACTATTAGAAATTATGAATTCGTATACACATAACAGCATATCTGTCAAATATATAAAGCAAAACTGATAGAATTATAAGAAATTTTTCAAACCAAAATCATGATGGAAGATTTTACCACCCTTTACGAGAAAGTGATGGCTTATGGAAACCAAACACTAATAAGGCCATACAAGATTTGAACAGCAGAGTTAACCATTGGTTTTATGTGTTTGGGTACAGAATTTTGCTTTCAACAGATAAAGAATATGCTTTTCAAGCACAAATGGAACATTCATAAAATTCGACCAAATCACATGTGATATTCCAAATCACAAAGGAACTTTTACTGAACTTTCAGAATTGTCACAATAAAGACTACAGTCTTGACCACAACATAATCAAATTAGAAAACAAAAAAAAGAATTGGTGAAAAACATGTTTTGACACAAGAGTAATCCTCAATAACTCACAGAGTATTGAAAACTGAATGACAACAAAAATGCCACTTTTCAAATCTTCTGGGCTGCACCTAAGTAGGGGCTTGAATTCTTCTATTTAAAAAAAAATAAGAGATGTGTAAAAATAAATGACTCAAGTGTTCAGACCAAGAAACTAGAAATAAAGAAGCTATTGAATAGACAAAAAAGAGGGATGGAAGTGGTAAAAGTAACAATAACATTTTTGAAACTGAAACATTGAAAATAACAACAAATTGCTGGCACTTTGGTGAGACTCCCCAAGTTGCCAAATATCTGACAAGATCTATCAGGAGTAAAAGACCAATAACCAGTAAAGTATTCTGCAGTAAGCAGATTCCTAAAACAAATGGCAAACCCTAGAAAAAACACAGTTGATAAGCATAGGACTAAGGCTTTGCTTTAGCAGTGTTTCAAATACTATTAAAAAAAGATGAGTAGTCTGTTAGGCAAATGGTCAAAGACTATGAACAATCAATTTACAGCAAAAAAAAAAAAATTATAAGTCTGACCACTAATATGTGAAAAACGTGTTTAACCTCAATCATACAAAAGGAAAGATATATAAAAATACCAATGAGACAAATATCAATTTTTTTATCAGAATGGCAAAAGTTTTAAATTTATTATAATAAGATTTAGTATTAGTGAAGATGTTGAGGAACACATCTACTAGATATGGATAAAGTATTTATAAAATTTGGTGTTCATACTCTAATAAACAGATTTAAGAAGTACGATCATAAAAATAGTAAACATATCTGAACAAATGAGGTATAGACGGAAACCTTAACCCAGCGTAGAGAAACAGCATAGTATGGCGGTTAAAGAAAAGCGTGGACCCCACAGCCAGACTGCCTGGATTTAAACCCAGATTTTACCTCTTGGTAGTGTGTGACCTTGGAGAATCACCGAACTTCTCTGTGCCTCAGTTTTCTCACGTGTTAAATGAGGACCATAATAGTACCTACTTACTGGATTGTTTTGAGAATTTAATTAGTTAAGATTTGTAGTGCACTTATAACAGTGCCTTGCACATAGCAACTACTATATAATTTGTTTTTAAAATAAATAGTGGGTTGGTCAGAAAGTCCATATGGTTTCCTCCATGAAATAAAAGACACATTTTCCATTTTCACCAATAACTTTATTGATTTGGATAGTATGTCGGCTATCTCCCCTGTGGTATAACATTGATGGTTCTCAATTGATGTCTCGATTTGATCACTATCAGCTTTAACTGATCTACTCAACCGTGGGGCACTGTCCCGTGAGAAATCTCCAGTACGAACTTCGCAAACCACTTTTGACACATTTGATCAGTCACAGCACTTTCTCCATACACTACACAAATCTTTTGTGTTTCAGTTGTGTTTTTACATTTCTTGAAATAATAAAGCGTAATATGCTGAAAATACTGCATATTTTCTTCCATCTTCAATATTAAACTGTCTACACAAAAACTCACCAATTTTGATTTTTTTTTAAATGCATGCTGATATGACTACTGTCACAATACAATCCAGCAGTACAATCTGACTGACTGAATGCAAGTTAAAATCATCTAAGCACTACTACAGCCATCACATGGAAAAAACCAAAGGAACTTTTTGGCCAACCCAATAAATTTCACAAGGAAAATTATTTCTAACAGCCATTTAGCAAACGCTCTTGCTAATCTAATATAAAGATAACTAAAAGTTGTAGCGTCTGGAATTATGGGTTTTGATTAAAGCCTGTTATTAGCCAACTAACACCTCTAGTGTAGATTAAAACAGACACTTGTACAATATATTGCACTAGTGATGCTGAAGTAATATTGTAGGTGACATGACATAGACTTGCATATGTATGGAAACTGTGTCTGGCAGAGGTGGCATGTGCATTAGTACCTCAGTAGGGAAGGGATTCCATAAACAGTAGTTATTATCCACAAATGAGAGACACAGGTATAATACTCCACATTGGATAGCTTAAAGTAAATTCTACATGGATTAAAGATTGAAATATGAATAGCAAAATTTTTAAACTGAAAATAAAATATAAGGGACTAACATTATGACTTTGGGCAAGGAAATGTTTATTATAGTACAAAAGAAACAAATTTAAAATAACAGTACTTCTGACTGCTATAGAATAAAAAGCTTATTTTTACCTAAAGACCCTCCCTCAATTTAAAAAAATATGATGAGAAGCCACTGATTAAGAAAATATTAATAATGCATATAATGATGAAGGATTAGTGTTCAGAATATATCAAGAACTAGGAATTATCAAATAAAAGATAAATCAATAATAAACATGGGCAAATGATTTTTGTAAGCAAGTCACAGAAGTGAAAACCTGAATGAATGAGAAATAAAATATAAATGAGTACTTTTAACAGTAAGCAGAAAATGAATATTAAAACCAGTATCTAAAGCAGTATTATAGATGTATATAATGTAAAGTATATATGTATATATTTGTGTACCATACACATATACATATACATGTCTCTCAGATTACAAAAGTTAAAAAGTTTGACAATGCTGAGTTTACGTTAAATCAGAATTATAGTTCTGTGATAGTGGAGGTACAAATGGGGTAAGAGTGCTTTGGAGAGCAATTTGACAATATCTAATAAACTTAAGATGTTATGTGTGTGTGTGTGTGTGTGTTTTATATACATGTGTCTATATATACATATATATTCTCATGCATCATAGTAATTTCACATAAAAGCAATTCACTGCACCGTAGAAAGTACTAGTGGCAAAATAGAAATTAAAAACAAGCTGTACACCTGAGACTAATATAATAATGTATGTCAACTGTCATTGAAAATAAAAAATGATTTAAAAAAAAGCAACAAGCCAGTACCCATTGGAGAGTGGGTAAGTAAATCCTGAGATGTCCACATAATCGCGCATGATACAACAGCAAACTTGGGTAGACCAGAGGCACAGCACTCAATGTAAGTGAATCTCATTAACATTGTGAGTTGAAAATACAAGTTAAAAATTACATCATTCATGAAAAAAATAAATGTACATGAACAATGCTAAATATTATTTTGGATACATACATACACAGTTGCAGTAAAATCATAGAAGCATAGTTGGGAAGTGATTCACCGAAGTCAGCAGAGTGGTAATTGACGTAGAAAAGAGCAGGGGAAATAGACTAAGGACAGGCATACTCTGAAATTCTGTTCTGATCGTGTTGTTTATCTTTTAAAGAAATGGCTGTGGCAGAAGTATGGCAAGATGTTAATACTTGTTAAATCTGGGTGGTAGCATGGATGTTTCTTTCAGAGTATTTCATTTACTTATTCATTTTAAACATTGAAATGAAAAGTAGTTAGTGTGGCTCTGGCTGAGTAGCTCAGCTCGTTAGAACGTCATCCCAATATACCAAGTTTGCAGGTTTGATCGCCTGAGAGAATCAACCAATGAATGCATAAACAAATGGAACAACAAATCAATCTCTCTTGCTCTCTCTCTCTCTCTCTCCCCCAACCCCCATTTCTGTTGCTCTAAAATCAGTAAATAAAAAATAATTTTTAATTCCTTTGTGGGAATAGAGTAACTGGAAAAAATTAACAATTACGTATATGAAATGATACTTGTTTTTTTCTGTCCTAATTACAATTCCTCAAAAATGGAAACAAAGCATCTAGTAGTTGACACAATACAATTGAAATGAATTGGAAGGAACTTCTTTCAGGACCAAGAATAACAGTTGCCGAAGGAGAATAGGAAAGTAAATATTAGCAAAGTACATTTTATTTTAGGATCAAAGAAATTTAAAGTACACACATACTGGTTTCCTAGGTGAGGGGAGGGGAATATGTCTTTTAAACTTAATCAGATATTTATTTAAAAAATTTAAACTTTCTTGGCAGGTTTAAATCCAGATAAACATCTTGGAAAATCCCTGGATGAAATGGAGCCTTATCTGTTAGAGGTAGGAATTTATACTACTTGTTTCTCAAAATATAGGCACCTGAAGGGTGGAAAAATAGTGCCATGTTATGATAATTATGAAATCAACTTTATTCTAGAAAAACTCAGATACATTTGTGATATATTTTTGTGAAAACTTAAACTTCTAATGGGTATGAAAATGCCTAAAATTAATTACAAAAATTATTGCCAGCTTGTTGGCCTGATTAAAAAAGGTATATCCGAGGAAATTGTTCAGTCAGAAAGTTTACTTTTATTAAAATGGACATTTTATGCAATACAAAAAGTCCTACGCTCGTAAAATATCTGATAGCTTTTGTGATTAGATGTTTTTGGCCATCAGAAATGTAAGTAGAAACTTCCTTTAGAGAAGATCTAATTTAACCTCTTTTCTTTTACCTATTAGAAAATTAATTTGCAGAATAGTAAGGAAATTATCCCAAGATTTTAAGTAGCAATTGCTTAGACCTTATCATTGTCAAATCATAAATATGTTCTAAACATTAAAGAAAAGTTTAGTTATTTTCACTACTTTCTATTAACAGTACTATATAAGTGTGGGTAAAAGTAGGTTTATAGTTGTGATTATGTGAAATACAGAGTTTATTTTTGCATTAGTATTTTTTAATTATTGTATTTTTTTGTATTACAACTTTAAATCTACCTTTGCCCATTGCATATTTTCCTGGAGTTCCAGGGCAGATGTTATGAACAGTATGGTAGCGTTTCATGAAGTAGAACGGTGTGATTATTAGAGTTTTTTTATTCCACAATCATGATGGAAGAAAGAAAATCGCCTTACTTTTATGATAGAACTGATCTCCTTTAATATTATCATTTTCCCCGCCATGCTTTTAATTCATCAGCATAATACCATTAGCATGGTGTCAGTTGTCAGCAGTTACGCTCTTCACTAAATTTATGGCTTTCACATTTCCTTCGAGTTATTGATATTTGATTATTTTGTGGTTTATCAGTATGTACCAAATGCTCAGAAATCCCAAAAACGTTAATGAATTCCTTCTTTCATTACACATTATTAAGCACCTAATATGTGCCAGGCAAATAATAAAGACTAAAATAAAAATGAAGTGCTTATATAATTATGGCAAATTATCTTTGATTTCTAGATAATTTGCTGTCATATATTTAAGTCTATCTAATGGACACAGTTGCTTCCCATGCCCCATGATTGGACTCTTAACAGCAGTCTGTTCTATGGCCAGCATTATATTTATGTTCACATCTTTAAACAGGCATTAGGCAATTCTAAAACAGTGATCAAAGTATCTTCTGGTTCCTTGATACCAACGACATATGGGCTTCTACAGTACTACTTACTCCCGAAACCTTTCTGAGTATTTTCTTAGTTTACTTTTGGGGCTTATCATATATATTCCACCATATAAGATGCTGTGGCTCCATCCATTAAATCCCACCTGTGGTGATGTTAAATACCACCATGACTTCAACTACCAATTTTATTTTTATAACAATTAGGTCTGTTCTTCCCTCATCTTCATATGCACCAGACGTGTGCCCAGCTGCCTCTAGACACCTGCCTTTCTTAGATGTCCTCAAGTACCTCAGCCTCAACTGCAGAACTGAACATTCTTTCCTGACACTGAAGGGTCCCATTGTCTACTCAGCTGTCCAAGCCAAAAAGAGTGAATTAGAATAAGTGACTTCCCATATCCATTATTCATGAGTAAGGCCCCAAGTTCTTTTAATTCTTTTCATAATATGTTATTATCTGTCCCTTTTAATACTTATTGTTACTGCATTAGTGTCTGAAATCTCACAGCACTTAAGGCTGTCTCCTCCCTACCTTACCCTTTCTCATTCCATTGTCCACAGTACTACTACCGTAATGCATATGAATTGCAATTCTGATCATGTTACACTTTCCTTATAAACTTTTGATTCAAAATAAAATTTAAACTTCTTAACATGGCACAGCCTGTCCTTGGGGAAAATGAGGCTTGTACAATAGCCAGACTCATACATCCACCTTCTCCTTCATCAGTTTAGAACTATTGATGGTTTCCATAGAGTTGAGTATCTGTTTTGCTTCCGTGTTTCTCTTCCCGTCTCTGCTTTATCTCTCCTTTACTTCACTAAGTCCAACCTGTCCCTAAAGTCTATTAGAGATTAATACTGTGAGGTTGTCTTGCTTAAGTAAGCCTCCCTTGAGCTGCCATTTTCTTCTTTGCTAGTATGAACACTTCGCATGTTATATTTTTTCTTTTAAATAATGTTTATTACAAATTTTAGGTACGTAATATGTAAAAAATGAACTCAAACACTATAAAATAATGAAAAATCTTCTACTGAATCTAGTCCCCTAGTTTTTCTGTCCTTTCCCAGATCAATCTGTCTTTTATATTCTATGTAACTCTTCAAAAACATTTTTGCGTGTGTGTGTGTGCGTGCTTAACCATTTTTACCTAAATTGGAATATAATATACATATTATTTTGCATCTTCCATTTTAACACATAAAAATTGAGATCATTTTTCTCCACAACATCATTGTGTTGTATTACATGAATAATATATTGTGCCTTTTTTATTTGTGGGCTTTGTTCTTTACTGATGTCTTTCATATCTTTATGTTATTACAAAAAAGTTCTCAGTGAACATTATTACATCTATGTTTTGGGTCATAAATGAATTTTTTTTTCCTGTAGGATAAGATGCTAGAATGTAAACGCTCAGTCAGAGGGTATCTATGTTTTTAATTTTAATAGATATTGAAGATACCCACTTTCAGCTTTGATGGAATAACTTGCATTAGACAAACTGTCTCAATACAAACAACTGGAAAAGTGTGAAATTAAAACAAAAGTAATACTGGAATGTATTAAAGAATTATAAAAACTGAGATAATTGGAATTATCAAAATTCCAGAGAGAATGAAATCCTTGAACATTGTCTCCTTTCCCCTCAAGGCATATTCTAATTAAAAAATAATAATACAGGCATGCAAAGAAGTTGAGGAGAAAACTCCAGCTGAGAAGCTAAGTAGGGCTTTCAGCAGCTTAATAGCTGTGGAGACAAAAATTGGAATTCAGGGCAAACCAGAGTGGAGTGGACTTGGTTAACTCTCCAAGTTTTCAGATGGACTCTTGAATGGGCTATACTTTAAGAATAAGGCAACTGGAAATAGTCCAGCCCTTGCAAATACTTATATCCAACTCTGAATCATATCAATCCTAGGCTGAATTAAAGAAATCTGATCCTACTCTTATTGTTTATTTATCTCTTGTGAAAGATGAGATGGTTCAAAGCCTCAGATTATCTGTAAAATATTTCATATACAGTTTTCAGCAGGTAATCAAAAATTACCAAGCATATCAGGAGACCTAATGAGATAACTGAAACTGAGAGAAAACCACATGGTAGAAATAGTCTCATAGGATATTTATATAATCCAATAATCAGATTTAGACTTTACAATGGCATTGGGTAGGACTATGAACTATTTTAGGGCTACTTGAAATATATATAAAAGAATCAAGTAGAATTCTAGAATTTAGAAGTACAGTACCTGAAATTAAGATTACATTTGTTTACCAGTAGATTTGATACATTGTGTAGACAGTTAAAGAACCAGAAGATAGGGTGATATAAAATATTAAGACTGAAGCACAGAGAATATAGGATGGATAATGGAGAAAAGATTGTAAAAGATGTAAGAGAAGTTTATCATACATATAATTGGAGTTGAAGGAGTGGAGGAGAGTGAGGAAAGAATGAAAGCAGTATCTGAAGAAATTTTACTATAGAACCTAGCTCTGCTTATTTTTACTAATTTTGACAAGTATCTTCTCAGGATATTAGTAATTTCTCTAAAGGATATGGATGAATATTAGTAGATAATTTACATTTTGAACATGATTTTTTTTCTGATAGTTATAGGAAATTATGCAAAGCAATCAAGAGTGTCTTTTTCTTTGGCTTCTTCATAGTCTAATCGGTGTATCCATGAGCCCTCCATAAAGTGGGTACCTAGCAAATTTTAACACAGTTGGCAATTTGTTTCTTGCCTCTTTCACAACAGTTATCTGACACAACCTAGATTTTAATTCATACTACTCCAGTTTTTTGCCCTCTTCTTTTTTCCTTTCATTTTTGCATGTACTCGTAAAGAAGAGTCAATCAATTGCCTGATAATACCAAGAGAACAATGACTCTAATATAAAGGCAGGTGAATCATCAAACACTATCTTCTTTCTGCAATTAGAGGATATTTTTTTCAACTTATCTTAAATTCTATCTTCTGCATCATTGCCTAAGATAAATCAGATTTTAAGGAATGCCTATATTTCCTTATCTTTATGAAAATGGTATTAACCTCATTAAGTGAGATAAAAGATCAAACACATACTCATTTTTCAATTTGTCGACACAGTTCTCCGGAATAGTCAAGGAATCAGAAAACAGACACCCTGTGGACTTGTAGGGGTCGGAGAGAAAGCAATTAGGTAGAGGAACCCATTTCGTTCACCGGCCTCAACTCTCCTGAGCCACCTCTCCTACACCCGTTGTGTAATGTGGGTCAACATGTTTTAATAAATCAGTTTAGCTAATATACTAACCCTTTAATATATTTTATCTAAGAGTTAATATTTTTAGTTAAAAGAATTTTTTTATGTATGATTTCCCTTGCAGAAATGAATATTCCATTATGAGAAGTACAGAGCCTGATGGCAGGGGTGGTGGAGGGAAGAAAATACCTTTGCGCAAGAGTCCTTTCCATAGCTCATTCAGACCCCATGGGGTCAGATGCATATTACCTCTGTACCCAGGAGCCCAGATGTAAATACTGACTCTACTCTTACCCGAAATGTGAATCACTTGGCTCCCCATGTATAAAATAAACATAATAACAATGGAATGATATGTAAGGTGCTTAGCTGAATATCTGGCACATTCTAAGTATTCAATAAATGTTAGCAGTGTTTACTGTAATAGGTAAAATTTGCCATTACTGAAGAATAATTCTGAAACTTTTAAGTTTTGCAAAATACATGAAAAACTAGTAGACAATATAATTGGAGTAATATTTAAAACTCTCAAGGAATTGTTAATTGATATATATCAAGATGTAAGACAGCAATCCTACCAGAAAAATGGCAAAGGCTATGGAGAATCACTATACAAAAAAGAACGTCTCAAAACCTAGTATGGATATAAAGAGATGTTCAAACTGATTCCGTAATCAGAGAAATGCAAAAGCAACAGTGAGTTGTTACTTTGTACTAGTTTGGCACAAATGAGAAAGCTGAATAATGCTAATTTTTAGAACCCGTCTAAGAATGTAGATCAGTACTACTATTGTGGAAGGCAGTACTGAAATACCTAGATGAAATATCTGTATCCTCCTTAAAGTAGTCATTCCGCCAGTCCATAAGAGGACATTAGTGAGGATAGTCTTTGCAGGGTTATTTTTGATGGTCATAGGGTTGTTGGAGGCAGTATGGATGTCTGTTCCTAGGAGAGCCAATACTTAAAATGTGGCAGGTGCCCATCATGAAGGACAAGTCTGCAGTTAGAAAAATACACTCAATGTGCAAATAACAGCAAAGTACTGACTGAATAAAATCAACACTGAAGTAAATTAAAATATAGGCACACAAAATAATAATACATTTGCAAGGGCAGATGTATTGCAAAGAAAATATGCATTAAATATTTTTAAACGTTTATCTGTGATAAAGAGAAATAGGAATAAGGAATAGAGATAAATGGCATTTTTTAAAAAATAACATTAAAATGCCAACCTATTGCTGAAAACCTGAGATATAATAAAATGTAGGGAAGCAAATATTTTTTAAAAGCATAGTTCTTCTGCCCCATGATGCACACAGCTAACATGTTGATCTATTCCATAATAGATTAGTTCAAGTTCACAGAGTTAAATACTTGTACATATTTTATTTACATAATTAGGTTGAACTACACATACAGTTTGCCTCTTTTTTCCCCTAATGTATGCCATGTTTATTTTTCCATGTAACTAAACCTACTTTGAAAATATACTTATTAGTGATTGTATAGGTTTCATCATAGGCATATTCTACATATGAATGTATCATGATGAGTTTAACAAGTTATTTCTTGTTGAAAATGTTTGTTATTTCTAAATTATTTTAAATGTTATTTATTTTAAAATTATAATGTTAGGACTATATGATTATAATCTTTCTTAATAAATCTGTATATATATATTTCTGATGATTATTTTCTTTAGATAAATTCCTAAGAATTATTTCTGGGTCAAAAATTACAACAACTTTAAAACTTGGTACATTTATTAATCTAAATTAACTATGGAATAATTGTAGCCATTGCTTCTTAAACTTCTGCAGGTTCCTAAAATTATAATCTGATAAATGAACAATGGATTCTATTTATCTTTTATGTTTTGCCCCCTTGGAGTCTTTTCACATTGTTCAAAAAAGGGCATGAATTTTAATTAAAAAGTTGCACCAAATTTAAAGATTTAAAACTGTTTCTTTAAATGTTTGAGCATTCCTATTTTTGTGATATTTTGCAATGTTTTTCAAAATTCATACTCTAAACTAGTTCTTCAAATTTTGGTGCAGAAACAAATCTTTCCCTCCTCCCATTAAACTATTGGACTTTCATCTCTTAAAGCTGATTATTTTGGTATTTATCTCCATGTCTCTAAATTACATGTTTACATTAATTAGTAGTTCATGATCCCCACCCCCCATTTTAGCCATATTTATTGACTTCCCACTCTAGAATACACAGATTTAGCTCTCCGTATTCCCCTTGGCCTCCATCACATTTGTGTACTCTTTCCCTCCTTCCATCTTCCCATATGGTTATACTGCAATTCCAGTTAGCTCCATAGTCAGTGTTTACATTACCGTAACTATGAAAGCCCAATTCACCGCTGAGTTACGTAACAAACTCTGATAACAAACCTTTCCTGTACAACTTTTTATTTTTTCTTTGAACTAATAATTGCCTTTTCTCCATTTATTTAGTACTCTATGTACTTATCGCTAATTCAGTGATATATTCATTGCCCGTTTTCTAAACTCTTATGCAGATATTCAAACATTAATATTGTTTCAATTTCCTTTCCCTGTAGGAGCCTTTTCCAGGGCCTTCTGATCTGGTGTACTCTGGGCCAGCTTCCATCTGTGCCAATAACAAGGCTGTCATCCTAGCATCTCGCCAGAGATCTGGAGATCCCTTTACCTTTCTTTCTGGGTTGGAGCTCTTGTTTCCTGGATCCAGTACCTTTTCTTTTCTTTGTTTATTCTTATTTTTGTAAAGCACATTCTCTAGAAAATTTTTAAGAAAGGATCTATGGGAGGTACATTTTTGAGATACTGTGGTATCTATAAATGTCTGTATTTTTTTATCACATTTGATTGGTTCTTTAGCAGGTCATAGAATTCCATTTTTGAATATTTTCATTCTGGATCTTAATAGTATTTTATTCCCTGACAGAATGGTACACTGTTGAGAAGCCCAAAGTCATTCTCATTCCTGACTGTTCATCTGTGACCTTAATTATTTCTTTCTCCATCTCCTCTCTAAGAGTATGTAAGCTATTTCTTTTGCCTCTAGAGTTGTAGAATCTTATGTACCATGACTTGTGTGTGTGTGTTTTTATCCATTGTGCTGGAATAGGTAGAATTTTCAGTTTGAAAATATTAGTTCTGGGGAATTTTCCTGAATTAATTCACTGGCCTTTATCTCCCTCCATTTTCCTTTAACTTCTTACTTTTTTCTCCTAATTTTTGTCTAATTCATTTTTGCCCTTTCTGGGAGAATTTCTTAATTTTACCTTCAAACCTTTCAATTGAGTTTCTTCCTATCATATCTTTAATTTCTAAAAGCTCAGTTTTTATTCTCTGAATGTCTTTTATTTTAAATCTGTAATACTCTATCCTTATCATAATGTAATATCTTTTTTGTTCCTGTTTTTCTCTTTTTCTTTGAGTGTTCTTCTCCCCTGCATAGTCTGTTTTTTACATTGCTTGTTTTGATCTCTAGCTTTCACTTCAGAGATTTTTTTTTTTTTTCTAATCTTTGACGTTCTGCTCATATTTAAAGTAGGGCCTAACATTTTTATATTAAGCACAAGGTATGTGGATGGGGCCTTTTGACCTTGAGTTTCACCATGGGGAGGCAAAACTAGGTCATTTAATTTGAGCTGGTTAGATTCCCCAAGAAAAGGATTCTCTAGTCTCATGTGGAAGTGAAAGTATGTTGCGTTTTGTTTTGTTTTTTCTTGGCGTTGAGCAGGGAAATGAGTAGAGTTCTCAGAATCTTGTGTGCATACATTAACTACATCCCTCTATTCTTGTTATAGTGGAGTGACTCTGCCCTCAGAGTCACTCATCTTTCTCAGGCCAGTTCTTCTGCGGAGAATAAACTTCCAGTGTTCTGCCAGGTGGAAGGGAGGCAGTTACCGGTCCAGGGAAGGGATTTAAGGATCTCTCCGCTTGTTAAAGGCTGCTAATCAAACCTTCTTCTTATGGTGCCCCTTTCATTTCCCCTTCACTTCTAGAGGTACCTGGTGTGGCCGATTCCTCACTCTGTTGTTTAGAGGAAGGAGTTATTCTACTGTGTCAATTGGATTGGTCCTCTGCATTCTACCCTGTTGACCTAGAACTTAGTGTTCCTTGTTCTGCTAAATTGGTTGATTCTGTCACTTTCTCTCTTTTGTTCTCCATCTTTGTGTGTTTATGCCTTTTTATGACATACTTTCCAGTAACGTTTCAGAAGGGATGGATTCAGTCCGCCATCTTCACCCACAGCAGCTACTCTTTAATCAAGAGGTTTCTTAATCTGGCCCTGACTAATGCGGCTCATTTGGTTGGGTGTCATCCCACACAGTGAAAGGTCAATGATTCAGTTTCTGGTCAGAGCATATGCCTGGATTGTGAGTTCCATCCTCATTCAGGGCATATGCCAGAGGCAACCAATTGATGTTTCTCTCCCTCTCTTTCTCCCTTCCTTCCTTAAACTCTAAAAATAAATAATTTTTTAAAAAAGAGGTTTCTTAATCTAAGTAAAAACTGTTAGATGGAAGAGTGAAACCATATTATATAAAAAATAATGAATGCATAGATTTGGTTGCTCTTCCAGAACTGTTCACATAGAATTGGGAAATCTGACTTCTAGCCTGAATCAATGGTAAGCAGATGTGTGTTGACTGCGTAACGAGTATACCACTTTGCTGGGTGCTATGAGAGCTAAACCAGGATAAGTATAATGCAGATGACAAGCTTAAAGATTTATTTCCAGCTCTGTTCTACATGAGTTAACTTTTCTTCCTTACAGTTTGACAAAAGCACAATTTGTAGTCCCATGTACCTATCACTTAAACAAAAAGCAAAAAAGAAAGAGAATTTCACCAGTTGATTTGATATTGTGGGTGAGAGAGACAGACTTTTAAGCCTTACTCTCTACAGTGCCACCGTTATTGAAAGGAACACTTTAACTGACCATGAGAGTCAAGACGAAGGCAGAACATCGTTGACAGAATATTTTCAATGTTGAGCATTACTGAGTTGGAAGGGTATGTGAAATTTAATAGTTGAGATGTCCAATAACTATTATAAAATGTACTCTAAGAAAAGTAAAAAAGATGTGCCATAGAATTTCAAAGAAAAAAATCACATGTTGAGAGAATGCTTAGTAATTTTGAGATAAATTGACAGCCACACTGGACTTAAAAGATGGATAGGATTGTTAACTGGCCGAATTGTTTGTAATATATTTTGAGAACTGGAAGAAGCAGCTGAAAAAAGAGATTGAAGCCAAATGGTGAAAGATTTTGACTACAGAAGAGATGATTTAATTATCTAAACAATGAAGACAAGCAGAAGGTTTTAGAGGAAGGGAGTAAAATTCTTAAAGGTGTGTTTTGTGGAATTGACTTGCAGTAGTGCCTTTCAATTGTTGCCGTTAAAGAAAAGTGGAGGTCCTGCATCATTAGTGGTTGTTCCAATACCTGTCTTTGAACATATCCCTCACATTTTCCTGAATGCGTGTTGTAGATAAACTCTTAATTCCCAGTGTCATGTGGTCCTAATTGAATTGAATAAGTATTGGTAAGGACTTCTTATGTGCCCAGTTGTGGGTAGTTACTATAAAGAGTACAAAACAAGCCAAAGATTTGGAATTTTTCATGGAATGTAGAGTGTAGCAAGATGGGGGGAAGATGCAGGGTGGCCACAGGACCTGGAGTAGCTAAGGGCAATGTCATGGAAAGGTTAGCACTTAAACTAGTTTGAAGGATTGGGTGAAATTTACATGGGTGATGGCAACAAAGTGAATCAATATGAATGAAAATACCTTGGCCAAAAGACATGGAGAGACAATGAGGAACTGGGTTTAAAAGAAAGGAAGAGCTTGTGTTGGTAGATTAATAAGAAACAGGTAAGATGGGAATTTAGGACCCGATCATAATGGGCCTTAAGAGATGAGATGGGCCTGGCGATTTTGGGTAAGAAATAACAAGATATAGAAGTCTTATCAGCAGGGATTTATATTATCAAAATATATCTCAGGAAATTTAGTCTAGGTATAGTATTCATATATTTGGGAGAAGAAATTGGAAAGAAAAATGAGTGTAAAATGCTGTCATAGGAAACAGATGTGAAGGCTTAGAGTATGAAGGCACTGACAGTAGGGATAGAGAACACAACTGAAAGAAAGATTTTGATGAAAGGATGGAAAAGAAATTAGCACCAAATTGTCACAGGATGGGAAAGAAAGAATCAAAGATTAGTCCACGCATAATAACTCCGAGATTAGAAGTGCATATATTTGCAGAGAACAGATGAGCTTGGTTTTAAACATACTGAGTTTTAAATGATAATATAAACCAAAGGCATATGTTTTTAAACTATGAGATTAGAGCATATTTGAGAGACCTAAGGTTTTTATCTATCATCATTCCATAGAGAGTCAGGACATGACTTTAAACTCTGCTTTTGTTTAGCTCTAAACTACATAACCTTTGCAAATCAATCTAGTTCTCCTCTCTGAAAGGGGGAAAAATAAAATCAGTAGCTATTTTCTTATTTAGTATGGGCTGGACAGTGCAGTAGGTTTTCCTGTGAAGTGGATCCTACATCATCTCCATTTTACAAATCGGGAATCTGAGACTCAGTTTGTATGGCCTCAGGTCACACAGCTAGAAAGTGACAGAGCCAACAGTCTGTCTCCAAAACTACTGCTTTTAACCAGTAATGCAATGCTGCTTTCACTGTGCCTCACCACAGTCTGTGCCTTCCCTGTTTTTACAGTTGAGCTGTGTATTTATGAAGTGCTTTACTTAGTGCCATATTCTGTGCTAAGAGCTTTTTTATGCATTATTTTACTTAATCATCTAACCTATGACGTTGCTATAATTAATGTTTACATTTTATAGACGAGGAGTCACTTAGAGGTTACCATAATTTACTTTTCCAAAGTCAGATAGCTGGAAAGTAGCAGAACTGGAATTTATTCTTTAAATCTATCTGATTTCAGAGCCTGTGTGATTTTTTATTATTACAAGTTATTTTGAGGATCATTTTCTCAACTTTAAGGCATAAAGCAAATAGCCTTTAATTAGTAGTGATAGTGTTAGTATTAGCAGCAACAGAAGAGCATAAAGGTGGTGCTTGAAGCCACAGAGTGCACGAACTATCCAAGGGAGTAAATTGAGAGAGAAAAACACCTTAAAGAGAGAATTATGAGGGATATTTATAATTCAGCAATGGGAGGGAAAGGAGTCTGAGAAGCATTACAATAGTTTAGAAAATGTAGTATCATAGAAGCCTGAGGAAAGTAATTGCAAAGATTTGAGACATCAGTGGCATCATGTGCCACATAATGTTTGAAAAGGATAAGGTCATTGGTCCCTCCCAGCAAACTACTGGTTATACTGAGATACCAGCTGATTGAACCACCATCCATCCAGCTGGGAATTTTCCTTTTTAGTTTTTCAGTTTTTCTCATTTCTCTATTCAAGAAGTCATTATTTCAACCTCCTGAAAACCTCTCTCAAAATATCTGCCCTCTCCTGTCCATCCTCACTGTTACTTCCTCAGTTCAAGAAATCTTCACCTCCTGCCTAGATTTCTCCAGCAACTTCTCAGTTCTTTCTACTTCTTGACTTACTCCCCCACCAGCCCATTCTCCACTGTACAGACAGTGCTTTTAAAAGACAAATGAAATCAGATCAGTTTTCTTCTTCAATTCTATCCATGGGTTCTCACTGACCTTAGGATAATGACTATATACTAATAGCTTGTGAAGCTCCGTAAGGTCTGTTTTCTTTCTAGTTTTCAGCCTCATCTCACTATTATTCCTCTAGTTATGCTCCACCTATGCCAAACATATTTCGGTTTCTAGTACCCATCATGTGCTCTGGGACTTCACACACGCTGTTCCTTCTGGAACATTTTTTCCATCTCTCCCGTCTACTCTCTTTTTCCCTCTGTCCCTCCCCTGCTCCCCCTGGCCTTTCCTGGTTCCCCACCCTTCAGATCTCAGGCTAAGTTTTACTCACTTTGAGAAGTCTTTTGAGTTCCTTCTTGTTAGACCCCCTGCTTTACCCTCCACAGCATCTCGCACATCCAACAAAGCTATCACTACCCTTTATTGTACTGGCTTGTTTACCTTTCTGTCTGTATCTCGACAGTAGGCTGTTTTGTGCATAATTTCTGTCTGCTCCCATTGTTCTCCCCAGCACTTAAACCAGCGCCAAACCTACAGAGGACATTCAATAAATACCTCTTGAATAAGTGCTATGAATAAACAGATGCAGCATGAAATTATTTTCTATGTTAAGCATATAATTTATAAAATGAAACTGAGGTAGATTTGATGAACCTCATAGTTTTCTGTAGGTGGTTGGGGGGGCAGGACAAGGGTGAAGTGCGATTTCATTTGCCTTTTTTTTTTCAATTTTAAGACAACTAATGGATAAATGAGGCTGGTTTAAAAGAAGAAAAATATCAATTTAAATACAAAGTCTCACAGTTATGGTTATCACAGTCTTTTGAGGGCATTAAACGGTTAAACAAGAAAATTATGATGCCCTTAACCTTTTTAGTTCAGTCATCAGTAGCATTCAGATGGGATTATTATGAATAGGAATATTTGTCTATATAAATAAGTGTCAGAAAAAAATAATACCAATGAGTAATTTTCTTTTCATTTACTAGGAATTTACTTTTTCCGTGCTCAGACTCTCATTCTTATAAGCAATGAAATTACCTAAGTCATTCATGTCTGTTCAAAATGTTTTTTAAAAAGTTTATCTTAATAGTAGTTACATGGGAAACTAAAGTTCCTGTTTTCTGCTCCCATAAGCACCAACTGCCATTATTTTGCCTTGCTGATTCATGACCCAACATGGTGAAAATTTATTTACCTTGCTCTTGTGAGTGCTCTTACAAAAGTTGTCCTTCCCTTCACTCACTTTTCTTGCCACGTGGCTTCACAGTGTCATTCACATTACTGCTGATTCTTGGAGGGAACAGTAGAATTCTCACAGATCCATGCTTTAAATTTCTAAAGGCACATAGTCAGTAGTTGAAATGTAATGGATTCAAAATGGTAGCACAATCACAAAAATAGCCAAATACATAGATGAGTAAGTATGTAGGTAAAACTGAAGACTTGGGCCACTGCCCCAGCACCGGCAGTGACAGAGAACATCAGTGGAGTCACTTTTCCTTTGCGCTACTTGGACTTTGGGCCAGGAGAGCCTGTAAGCAGGGAAAGGTGTGACATCCCGAATGAAGGAGATGGAATCGTAGTGATAAAGCCCTGACACAGTAGCAGAAAGAGTCTGACACAGCTAGTGAGTGCTCCCAAGCACTAATCCCTGCCATGTGTCGGTCAAGTAGGAGATCCTTTTACTGTCACTATTAAGATCATTTAAATAATATAGCTTATATTTCATTCAAATCACAGGGGTTTTGTTTCTTTGCTTGCGTGTTTGTGTTTTCCACTTCATGTTGAATTGTATGACGTTATGAACTACCCCAACTTTTGTTGGGTTAGATCCACCTAAAGCCACACACAAGAACTTCACTCGCTCTCAGGGCCTTCGGAACTTTACTATTAATAACAGCCTTAAGCATAATAAATATGTTTGTGACTTCTCTCGTTCACAGGTCTGGGAAAAGACCTTAGATCCCTTTCTCTGTGTCTCTGAAAAATGCTCTAGACACAACATATTTTTTTCCCCTCCATATGTAGGTCAAAGAGCAGGGGGAAGCGCACTTTGGCTGCATATATTCTCATTTACTACGCAATGACTTAGTACCTGTCCTTGTCAGCCTCCCTTTAAATCTAATGCTAGTGTAATCCTAAAATTTAAAGGATGCTTTAAGTTTTTCATTTACACATAAAAATGTTGGTTCCTTACATTTTTTGTAAAGGTTTGGCATTATTAAAAATCCTAAGCTTTACAGTAACATTTTTCACATGACCTTATATGCATGTTTAAAGCAGAAATATAAAGTTATTTTCCTGTAGCTTGCAAATCTACTTTGAAATTAAAGTTTCTTACATGGATTTTTTAGGACAAAATAATATGTTAATTGAGTATTGCTACTCTCTAATTTTAGGTTTGCTACTTCTCTCTCTTTATTTTTTTTTTCAGCTTTCTAAGAAATATGGAGTCCATGTTTGTGGAGAAGGAGGAGAGTATGAAACGTTCACTTTGGATTGCCCTCTATTTAAGAAAAAAATAATTGTGTAAGATATGATTTCAGCATTTTCTTTCCTTTCATTAAATTTAAGTGATGGAAGCAACTTAATATTAAGCTTGAGGCAACTTTTGTTGAAAGAAATAGAACATGTCCTGTAAGTTCACAAACACTCAATTTGTTTAATACCGAGGACGTCGCCTGTATATCTAAATCAATACCGGACAAGCTGAGGCCTTCATAGAAGGCTATAAACTTTTTAGACGTCGCACTTTCGTTTACTTGCTGATTACGGCCTGCAGTAAAACTGGTACCTACACACTGACACTTTTATCCTCTCATGAAGTGTGAATTGCCTGTATTATTTATCTTTCATTGCAGCTACATTTGATAAACTGCCACATCAGTAGTCTGTGGGTCCCATTAACTCCATCCTCTTTCTCCTTTTTCTTGGCTTTAACAACATAGAATGTCAACACCAAACATTTCCCTTCGATTATTTGGGGTTATTTTTGGAAATAAACTTTGTTTTTAAGTGAATTCAGTTTATGGTGAGTAGTGTAATTTCTTTACCATAAATTGTTAAAATTAGTGTAACAAAAAACAGGAACTTTCTCCAGTTTGTTACATTATTATCCATACCCTAATTTATGTTGCTCTTCTCATATGCTCAGAGAGCACTTTATCTGCTTTTCCCAAGCTCTTCTACTTCCTGAAAGAGATTGTTAGAATTATGCTTGATTTCAGAAACCTCATCTAATGAAAGATTGGAATTCTGTATTGAATGGACAGTTTTAATATTTTCAACACTAAGTAGTGACTTCTTTATAAGAAAATTATGACAACTTTAGGTGAATTTTCTAAAAAATACATTTATCTTGTGAAACACAGTTAAGACATTTTTATCAACATATGCAGTATTCACTCACTCTTGCTGCTTTCATTTTTTTTTCTAATTTTTTCCATTAATAAACATCAACATAATAATGATTTATTTGGCAAGTATTTATCAAGTACCTATTATATCCAAAGCTTTCTTCTGGGCACCATTGATGTTCAAACGGTTTCTGCCTCCAAAGGGTGGAAGGAAGACACACCTATATATATGATGATACAAGATGGTAAAGGGTAAGAGTCATATGAATAAGTTCATAAATGGAAGATATATCTCAGGCTATCATGATCCTAAAACAATTCACGAATGAACTGCGCACAAGGTGTTATTTCTATGGTTATTCAAGAAAAGCAATCAATTGTAATGAAATTACAATCTAATTGGAAACTTGCAATATATTTACTTATTAATATGGGACTAGCCAAATTGGAAAAAAAGTGATAGAAAAAATGCCAAAGAATAATGCTTTTCTCATTTACTCGACAAGTTAGACTCCTAGAGCACCCAGAAGACTTTGTGGTCAACCTAGAATTATTAGACATGCGCCTTCTTACACTACATTACCAGAAGGTCCATTTATCATCGTACTCGAGACCTGCAAAATGCATATTGTTCACCTCGTTTTGTCGACAAGAAAACCTAAACCTGACTGACACACTGGCATGAGAGGAATTAGTCATGCTATTAAAGAGAGAGATGTCAGGTGAGATGTATTAGAACCCTCTAGCACCCAAATGAGCTGTTCAGTTCACTTGAGTGATCAGTTACTGAGGCAACTTACGCGGGTGGGACTGTGCAGGATACCGCCCTGCTCTGTAGGAGCTCTTCCTGCGAGAGTGGCCAGGCAAATCAACAGTGTGTGGTAGTGTCAACGTACAGCTGTGGACCTAAGGACACACCAGAACACACTGTCTTTTCATTCTTAATCAATTGGCAGTCAGCCACTAATTCGATTCCAATGCTAAGCATCTTCTTTGCTTTTTTCTTTGTAGGCTCTGCCTCTCCTCAACTTCATTACAGTCTTACTTGATCCCTTTTCCCTAGATTTCCTTCCCATTTCTCCCCACTGTGCTAAACCCTGCCATTTTTAAAGGCTGCCATTGCCTTAGTGCTTGTTCTCATACCTGAACTCTGACAGCACACAGTTGGCACTAAGAAGTGTTTGTGAAATGTTGAATTAACTCATTTATTGTTGTTTATTTTTATATATTCTATTTCACTTACTTTTATGTATTCCTATTTTAGGCTGTAACTAGCGGGTTAGGTTGGGACATCTCCTAGTTTAAAAAGAAAATAGATGCCACCTACATACAAAACCTTTGCTTCTCTTTAAAATGGAAAATGTCCTTATCATACCTGCTGATAACTGTAGTGATATGACTGAATATACATTGCACATTCTAAAACTATGTAAATCAAAGTTATTTTATTTAGAGATAATTTTCCATATGATACAATTAAAAGATTTAAGTTTAGTTCCTGTAACTATTTGTTAACAATTGACCGTTGAAAGTAATGGATCCTGTAACTCAGAATTCACTTTTGGGACAAATTTAACAAATTTTCCTGTTATATTTGATGTAATATAATTAACATACAACTGATTAATTATAAGGAATTCCATTTCAAATGTCCGATTCAAATTTTTTATAAAAAGGGGAAGATCACCTATAAGAAAAAATAAACTTTTACATGCAAAATGATTTAATTATAATTAGGGATTTTTTTTTAACACAGATTGACTCTTTTTTTATAATGAAGGAATTCAGAGAAATCAGTGTGGTTCTGTCAGTTTATTATGAGATACACTTTGCCCCAAATTCCAATTAATATTCTTATAATCTTGTAGGAAAGACTGGTGTAGCAGTCTTTGGAAGTAATTTTTTTTTTAATTTCTAACTAGAACATTTTATAAATTCATTTTTCATATCAATTAGTATGTGATTACTCACCTGTAGGTACAAATTTTTAGATCAGAAAATGGGTTTTTTCCTGAAGACCCTCGCTGCAAAGAATTAACAGCCTAGCCTTTAAGAGAAGTGGACAGTTGTAGGTCCTTGAATAAATAACCTTTCGTATTACTTCATACTTTAAATATATATGTAGCATATCAGAAGAACCAATGTCCTAATGTTGTGTTAATAAAAATGGTAATTTTCTTCTCTTTGTTAATGAACACAAGGTTTTAATGTCAGTATTTGATACAACCACATATTTCCATTAATTTATCGATATTACTATACTACTGCTACAAAGTTGCTACATATAGGATGGATGGATGGAAAGATGGATGGAATAATGGGAAAGAAGAAAGAAGGAAGGAAGGGCCAAACTCTATATTAAAACTCAGTGTGCCCATTTTCCCCACCTATCCCTGTTTTCTACCCACTTAAGACATAACTCAGCACAGAGCATAGTAATGTGGCACTTAGCAGTAAGAATACATCAAGCACTTTCCTTACTGCCTTCCACATCTATTCTATGTCACCTGGGAATTTATTTAAATTTATGCATTATTCTTGTATTTAAGTTATCAGACCTGTGAAGCTTTACTTTTATTATGCTAGACATACTATATGGTGTTATGGTATATACGTGTAGGTATATACATGTACATGTTATATATGCAGTATGCGTATAGAAAAAGGTATATATTCATGTGAAGGTAAGTAATTGAAAAACCAGTGTGGGTTTGTGATAGTTTCAATAGATAGTATGTCAATGTGAAAACAAACTTAACTATACATTTATTTGTTTATTTTTTAAAAGTATAATAAATACCAGGCAATGTACTCTGTAGGGAGCCAGGGGAAGAGATGGGGTGGGGGGGACAGGCAAACAAAAATAAATACTACTTGTTCTCTCTCTAAGAAGGAAAACAAGTAAACAAAGACATAATTATAATATAGTGGATCTGTTATGGAAGGGCTACAAATACATTACCATAGCACATCAAGGAGCAAGCTGGCACTGTCTGGGGATGCCAGGGAAGGCTTCACAGCGGTGACATTGGAGATGTCTGTGAGGATGTGAGACCACAGGGAATACATTCTGTGTTGCAGTTGCCTTTTTAGAGGAGAGGAAGGAATCAAGACCATGACTGAGTCTCAATAGATAATATCAGTTCATTTGTTTGTTTGTTTGTTTGCTTATTTGTTTTGAAGTGAGGGGTAGAGCCTGACCTCACACCTTGGGAGCATTGGCATTAGAGAAGAGAGACTTAGACCTGACTTGGCTTCCGTTTTGAAATTTTAGCTAGGGGTGGGCCTAACAGATCAGTGAAAGGGAACACAAGCCAGCTCTGGGCTCCAGAGAAGCCCCAGTTGTAGAAGAGGTTACTTGTACTGACAGGGCAAGGGGAGGAAGACAGCCAACTGGAAAACATTTTTGTTGTGGCACAATTGGTATGAATTTGCTGGGTTACTCTGAGGATATCCCAGCAGATTCTGCTCTGTGTCTCAGGGAAATACATAAAGCAGACAGAAACCAGAGCTCCTTGAAAGTTAAGTTTCAGATGATAGTTTATAAAAGAGAAAAAAAAAAGCAATAGTGGCATTATTCTGTTTGAAACTAAAAAAATAAAAAATAAAAAAGTTCATTTGAGAGCTAGACTCTCCCAGTTGACTGGCTTTGTATAGTGAGTGAAATGATGGTGGTCAGTTAGAGATTATGGATTTAATAGAGTCCATAAAAATTATATTCCTCTTTTTTCAGTGTTCAGAATGTTATATGTTTTCTGTGGATAAAAATCTTTATTCAGAATGGAGTGGTTACATCAATTAAGTGAGCTATTTGCTAAACCTTCTGTTTCTAGTGGAAATAGGAAAGACCTGAAATCCTTTCTACTGACATAGCAGTGGTTGAATTAATTATAGTTTTGAGGCACTCCATTATCAAAACCAAGCTGCCTAGATTAGGCATAATTAAGGTTCAGAGTCAGTTTCCAATGCCGAGATCAGCAACAGAAAGATTGGAATTCGTAAGAGATTGTACGCAGGAGTTGGAACGGGAACCTGATTGATGAACCAGAATGGGACCAGGACAGGCAACTCAGGAGTCCGTGAGAAACAGCAAGACTAGGGCTAACAAACCCCGAGGGGCCAGACCAGAGCAGCTGGTGATAGAAAGCCAGGGGGCCCTCTCCTTATTTTCCCTTTCCCCTGTGCTTTATACCTGGAGGTAACTTTCAGTTGATGTAGCCTGTGAAGGCAAGTTATATCCTTCTATTAGTATCCTGACTCTTGAATGATTCTATTTTGATTATATTATCAGTTACTTTCCTTTTAATGTAATAGAAACCCTTTTTAGTTTTATTTTCCTAAGCACTAACAAGATGCATATTTGATACTAAAGGTTTATGAATAGTAGTTGACTTTTTTATTACCATAAAATATTTTTTTATCTCTGATCTATTAAGGGGAAAGTAAACAGATTTTGCCCATGAAAAGCTAGTATTTTGGAGTCAAATATTTGGAGTTTTTTCCCATTGCCACTAAATAACTTTGTATTTCATAAGCTGATTCAAAAAAAGGTATCTTAACATTAGTGGCAAAGACAAATAAAGGAACAACTCATTTTACTGCACTATAATGGGTAAAAAGCTAACTATGTGTTAATATAAACAATGGAACTAGTTCCCAAGGCATTTAAGAAATATGAGGAATTTCTATTTTTAAATTTCAGTTGAAATGCAAAACATTATTGCTTTCTTTATAAATTACAATAAAAAATAATTAGTTATTAGAAGTTCACACATAGTCTTAGTTATTCATATGTGCTTTACAGGATATCTTTGATAGAAGTTGGGTTAATTTGCATGTATCCATATGGTGCCAGCAAGCAGTTCATACCATTTTACCTGAATGTGGTAATTACTATGTCAGGCAATCGATTTTAATAGCAATGATATTGCAGTGTGAAGAGTTCACCTAGAGCTTAAAACCATCACCAGTACTGCTTTTGTGAAGGATAATTGAGATTTTGTGTGAAACACTGAATGAATTACCTCTTGAAAATGAAAAGAATAGTGAAGATAAAGCACTATTGTTTAATGGTTAGCCCATACCAAGCAAATTTTTGGAAATGTAATTGAACAGGAATTTTAAGTCTCAAAATTTTGCAGAGCTTTGAGTGAACCTAAAAGTTGAACTGTGTGTCCTCATAAAGATGAAAAGGATTTTACCGTTTTTTGAAAGTTTAGTATCCTAGATCTTTCTATCAATTAAATATCATATTATTAAAAATACGTGTTATTAACTAAATATTATATACTAGTGGAAATAAATATAAAATGAGAAAATGAGGATTTTGTTGGTCTCTTCTAGTCATAGCAGTAGTGTTATAACACAATTTATGCAGTTAATAGATGCATTATAAAATTTTTATATTTCAGAGATTCATCAGAGGTAGTCATACATTCAGCTGATGCATTTGCACCTGTGGCTTACCTACGCTTTTTAGAATTGCACTTGGAAGACAAGGTGAGTAAACCTAAGATTCACAGTGATTTCAAGAGACAATTGGGATATGTGCATTGGCTCTATATATATAGAGTACTATTAAGTTGGCCAAAAAGTCCGTTTGGTTTTTTCTATAAGATGACTCTAGTAGCACTTAATTGTCTTTAAATTCATTCAAAACAATTTTGTTAAATTGTGTTGTGACAGCTTTCATAAACACATGCATTTAAAAAACAACTTATCAAAATTGGTGAATTTTTGTGTAGCCATTTTAATATCGAAGATGGAAGAAAATATGCAACGTTTTCACCTTTATTATTTGCTTTATTATTTCAAGAAAAGTAAAAGCACAACTGAAATGCAAACTAAGGTTTGTGCGGTGTATGGAGAAGGTGCTGTGACTGACTGAACATGTCAGAAGTGGTTTGCAAAGTTTCTTGTTGAAGATATCTCGCTGAACAGTGCTTCATGGTCAGGTAGACCAGTTAAAGTTGATAGCAATCAAATCGAGACATTAATCGAGAACAATCAATGTTATACCATGTGGAAGATAGCCAACATACTCAAAATGTCCAAATCAATAAAGTTATTGGTGAAAATGAGAAATGTTTCTCTTATTTTACAGAAAAAACTATTCAGACTTTAGGCCAACCCAATATAACAACAGTTAAAAGGGTAAAACAATGGTTTTATCGTTAATGATTTTTTTTCAGATCCTAGGTCAATAATTAAGAATTTTGCAAATGTTTATAATTTTCACAGCACCATATGATACAAAAGATTTTACATTTCTGAAGCATTGTAGTTCAGTTGAAAAGGGAATCATACAAGGTCTGTCCAGAAGGTATACAGCCATGTACTATGAAAAATAGAGACATTTATTGAAGAAGATACAAGATAATAAAAACATTGTACATAGGACATTGTTGCCTCAGTCGCCCTCAAAGTAGGCACCTTGGGACCTCACATAGTTCTCCCAATCACCATCAGCTACCCCATCGTATTTTCCGGAATCTCATCGATGGTGTGAAAGCTTTTCCCTTTCGAAGGTGATTTTAGTTTTGGGAAAAGTCGAAGTCGCAAGGCACCAAATCTGGGCTCCTGGGTGATTTGATGTTTCACCAAAAAACTCTTCACAAGACGTGATCCCTGAGCAGGCACATAGTTGTGATGAAACTGCCAGTCACCAGTTGCTCATAGCTACAGCCTTCTGAATCATCTGAATAGTTTCACAGAACAATGTTCAAGCTTAATACAAAATTTGATGCAGATTCGTTGCTCTACTTGCTCATTTTTAATGTGAAGACCACATAGTACACACATGCTCACTCAGTGGCATCTACTGCTCTCACTAACTAGTACAGTGAAGTTGTCATTGTTCACACCTGCACATTCCAGTCCATTCTCCTTGGCTGCCAGGTAACATCAATGTCCCACAAACCATTCTCATTGTATTATCAATGGCTGGACTTTTTCCAGACAGACCCCATATACATTAATCAAAGAAAAAACAAGATAATATATAACCAAATATTAAATTATCTAGTAAAATAAGAATTAGGTGGTTGTCCATAAGCCTTGGGGCAAAGGTTTGAGGATGAATTGGATTTTTATCATGCAAAATTTAAGAGAGAAGGAAAGGAGAAATAAAAGCTTTCCAAAAATATCCAAGAGAACAGAAGTACAAGTAAAAGATGGAAAATGAGGCAACGGTGTGATAGTTTTATTTTACATACATTAATTGTCATGATATAGCAGAATGTAATTGTATTGTGGAATAGGTAAAGACCTGGGTTAACCCCTTTGATTTAAAGGTCTGTTCCTTAAGCCCTGAGCTGCATGGCTTAGTTGGTTGGAGCGTCATTCTGTAATCAAAAGGTCGCTAGTTGGATTTCCAGTCAGAGCACATGCCCAGGTTGCGGGCTCAATCCCCAACTGAGGCACGTGCAGGAGGCAGTAGGTTGGTGTTTCTTGCATCAATGTTTCTCTCAAATGAGAATCAAATAAACTTTTAAGTAAAAAAACGAAAAGAAAAAGCTCTGCTCTTTGAGATGTAATGGATTGGAAAAAGTCTTCTGCATCTTTAGCCTTCTATCAGCAAGTCTTGAACCATGCCCACAATTGTATATATGATAGGGAATCTGAAGAATCAAGAGGCTTAATGAGGATTGGCAAAAGAAAGGGGAAAATGATAACCCAGAAATCTCAGCATGAGAGAGTTTCCAAAAGTGGTGAATAGTTATCGCCGTCACTTCTCCAGAAAAATTAGGATAAACAGGATTGAAAATAGATCATTGAATTTGGCCAGAAGACGACCATTGGTGACCTTTTACCAAAAAGCTGGTAACCCTCAAGAGAATCAAACTGTACTATCCAAACATCCTTCAGACTGCCTGAAAGGAACCCCTTACTTCTAGGTCTCTGCTGCTTTTGCTGCCATGTGCACACACACAAAATCAAAACCACTGAATTATTGCTTAGACTTGTTGGCTGTTACATGCTCCGCTCTACATAAGTAGCTCATTATTCACCTTGTTTTGGTATTTTGTTGGCTTTCACAGTCCCATTTTCCTTCTTGCAGAAAATAATGCTACTTCTTTAATGTGGGATATTTACTTGACATGAATAAATACGGTACATTTCCTTTTTTTTCTTTTTAGGTGTCCCCCGTACCTGGCAACCACAGAACATCCAATTATATATATAACTCTTAAAAAGCATTTTTGAACATTGTTTACTAAGCTACCATCTTTATATGAAAAAATTACATGGCATTTTCTCAATTATTATGTCCAACTCTTTTTCATTACATTTATATTATCAGAAAAAGTTCATAGAACCATTGATTAATTGGGGAAATGTGAATGTCTTGTTCATTGTATTGTCAGGCTACTCAGGATTCGCTCTGACTTTGGTTAACACACCCCATTTGTGTCCTCTATATAATATGTGTTTTGTTTTGTTTTGTTTTTATTTTGCTGCATATGCAACCCTTCTGTGACATTTTTTTGCTTTTATCACACTGGTTTATTTTCCTCTTTGTCCCTTTCCTGATCTCATCTCTACCAATAATAACATGATGCAGAACCATTTGAAAATGAGGATGAAAAAGCAATCAGTTTATTTAACCAATCAGGTTTATTCTATTGGGCGTCACCCAAGTGCTGTATCATTTTTGTCCTCGATAGATGCAGTGTTTCAACATTACTGGATGGTTAGGAAGACCACAATTAACTCATGCTGGTTATTTCATAACTGATTTTTACAAAAAGCAATTTTTCAGTATTACCTGTGCTGATTTTAGGCAACTTTTTAAAAAACAGAGTTTATTTTTTAGAGCAGTTTTGGGTTCACGGCAAAATTGAGCAGAACATACAGTTCCTTGCCCCCACGCAGTCTCATAATCAACACTCCCCACCGAGTGGCACATTTGTTACAACTGATGAGCCTATGCTGGCACACCACGATCACCCAAAGTTCTTAGTTTACATTATGATTCTCTCTTTGTGTTTGTTGGACGGATGCATGATGACATGTGTATTGTACAGAGTATTTTCACTTCCAAAAAATTTTCCATGCTCCACCTATTTGTTGCTTACCCTGCCCCATCTTATGGCAACCATTGAGCTTTTTCTTGTCTTCATAGTTCTGCCTTTTCCAGAATGTCATATAATTGGGAAAATATAGCATGTTGGCATTTTAGGTTGGCTTCTTTCACTTAGTAATGTAAAGTTAAGGTTCCTCCATGTCTTTTTGCGAGTTTTTTCAAGTGCTGAATAATATTCCATTGCCTGGATATAGCAGTTTATCCATTCACCTACTGAAGGACATCTTGGTTGCTTCCAGGATTTTGCAGTTAAGAATAAAGCTGTATAAAACATCCAGGTGTAAATTTGTGTGAACCTAAGTTTTTTTTTTAAACTCTTTTGGGGTAAATACCAAGGAGCACAATTGCTGGATTATATGGTAAGAATGTTCAGTTTTACAAGAAACCACCAACTGTCTCCCAAAGTGGCTGTGCCATTTGCCATTTTCACCAGAAATGAATGAGAATATGTGTTGCTCTGCCTCCTTGCCAGTATTTGGTGCTGTCAGCATTTTGTTTTACTATTTTAACAGGTATGTAGTGGTATCTCATTATTGCTTTAATTGCATTTCCCTGATGACATATGATGTGGAGCATTTTTTCATACTTAGTTGCCAGCTCTCTATCTTCTTTGGTGAGGTGTCCGTTCAGACCATTTGCCCATTTTTAAATTGAACTCTTTGTTTTCTTACTGATCTTTAAGAGTTCTTTGTATATTTCAGAACGTTGTTTTATCAGCGTTATACAGGGTCTGGCACAAATAATCCCCCTTTTTTATTACAAAATCTTTTATTACAAAATCATAAGCATGTAATTCTGTTAACATAACAATATCACACTCAAGCACACCACATGGCATTTTAGGTGAAATGTTCAAATTGCTGTCCACCTCGTGCGAGACATTCATGTACCCTACCAGCTATACTCAAGCAGGTGTTACTTCTGCCACATCCTGTATTTTGCAAACATATTCTCCAGTCTATGACTTGTCTTCTCATTATCTTGGCAGTCCTTTACAGAGAAGTTTCTGATTTTAATGAAGTCCAGCTTATCAATTATTTCTTTAATGGCTCATGCCTCTAGTGTTGTTTCTACAATATTATTACCAAACCCAAGGTCATCTAAACTTTCTCCTGTGTTATCTTTTAGGTATTGTACAGCTTTGTATTTGACATGGGTCCATGATTCATTTTGAGTTAATTTTCGTAAAAGGACATAAGGGCTGAGTCTAGATTCTCTTTTTAAAGATGTGATGTCTAGCGGATCTAGCACCATTTATTGAAAGACTATCTTTTCTCCATTATATTGCAGTACTCCTTTGTCAAAGATCAGTTGACTATATTTGTGTGGACCTGTTTCAGGATTCTCTGTTTTGTTCCACTGACCTTTCAGTCTGTTTTTTCACGATTACCATGATGTCTTGATTACTATAGTTTTGTACTATGTCTTGAAATCACATAATGTCAGTATTCTTACTATGTTCTTCTCCTTCAATACTTTTACCTTTCCCTGTAAGCGTTAGAACCAGATTATTTATGTCCACAAAGTAACGTGCTGTGATTTTGGCTGGGATTGCATTAAGCCTATAGATCAAGTTGGAAAGAACTAATATTTTTATAGGCTGCTTACCCATGACCATGGAATATTTCTCCATTTATTTGGTTCTTGTTTGATTTCTTTTATCAGAATTTTGCTTAGACATTTTTTTATCTTCACTGTTATAACCTTATATGTTAAATGTTGCCTCCTTTGGGACTTACATTTCTTTTTGCAAATGCAAACTTTGAGGTGTCATTCTTACAGTGGATCCAGAAGGAATTAGTGAGAGTTCCTTTCTCAGAAATCCCATTTCATGGCAATGTCCTGAGTAAAGCTTTGCAAGTCCCTAGCTTTACTCCTGAGCCAACCCAGATAGTAGAGAAGGGGATTCTCTAGAAGGAAAACAAAGTATAATTAACAAAAGAAAGATGAATAAATGATAGAGGGCAGAAATGGCAGATACTCTTCCACATGTTTTATCAAAATCACATTGTCATATCAAGCTCATATAAACAAATTAATTAATACTATATCCCAAATAATAGCAAGACTCAAATGCAGTGTCTTGAATACCAATCTGAAAAATCTACTCCCTAAATTCCTTTAGTTTCCATTTACTTTGTAACACATTTACAATCTAGCTTGACCCCAGTTACTTTGATGAACTGCTGTTGGTCTTTTTTCAGTCTTCACAATCTAATTTTTTCCTTAATACAATTGGCCACCATCTTTTTGAAAATTCCCCCTATAATGGTTATATAGAATTTTATTTTGATGTAATTTCTCTCTCAAGATTTCTTTTAGCTCCCTAAGTAGTTTCTCTGCTTTATATCTTCAACATGTATATATGCCTCAAGTTCTTTTTATGGCTCCATTCTTTTTCAGTATTTTCTCTTTCTGGGATTTTTGTCTTTTCCAACAAGTTTACTTTTCACTTCTGTGCAGATGGCTATCACGTCAGTCTCTTTCTGGTTGTTCTACTAATGGCTACTTTTTTCCTTAACTCTTAATCATTATTTCTGACTAGCTGTTGGACATGACTGCCTCTATCAAGCTCATATGTACAAACCTTGAACTCATTTTCCCCTCCAAGTATACTTTTCCCCTGTTTTCATTATTTAACACTACTGTTTTCCCCCTAATAACACAGGCACAGAATATTGGCACCATCTGTTACAAATGTCCCTCCTCTGCCATGAACATCCAATTGGTACTAATCCTTTATTTGTTAGCTCTAATATGCCTCTTATACTATATCATATCCATGTCCGCCTCTCTAGTTAAACTTGTAGCTTGACGAAACTTTTTAGCAAGATAGATGGGAGTAGTGTGGAAATAAAAAAATAATAATACTAGAAGTTAAGTGGACTCCTTGCTTTCATTTTCCCCATATTCCATTCCAGTGTGATGTTGGTTTTCCTTTCCAGTTTTTGCTTCTGCATAAAAATCCGTAACAATGCCATATTGTTTTTTAAATAAAGAAGGTGCTTAGCCGTGAATTGAGGACCACCCACCATGCATCTTTTCTCAGTCTTGCTCCCAGGACTCCCCTGCATGTATCTTTTTCTCCAATAATATAGAACCATTGGGTGCTCTCTTACAATTCCTGCTGCTTCTCTCCTTCTTTGCCTCAACTTATTCTTTCTTCTCTTTCTTTCTTCTTCCATTTTTTAACTGTTTATATCCAGTCCATGATGCAGGGTTGAATTCAAATAGTCTTACACATTTAGCCACACCAGATGGCTTGCCTAACACTTTGTTTCTTTTGTTCTTGTGACAAATAACTTAATCAGCTTTATGTTATAGTTGTTTAAGGACTTAATATACCTACTAGGTTATAAATTTCTTGAGGACTGTACTTTTCATATCTTTATACCCTCTGTAATAGCTATTCTGCAATAATTTTTAAATTTAACTAATTATTATTTTCTTTTTATTGATTATGCTATTACAGTTGTCTCATTTTTTTCTCTCCTTTGTCCTTTCCGCCCTACACCCCATCCCATCATCTCCACACTGATTATTATTTTCATACTTCCTTTTTTCTTCCTACAGAATTTTATAGACATGTACTTCCATTTTATGTTGCATACCATTTAATGAAAGTCATTTTATTCTTTGTTTTTCTTTTATCTTGTAGTTAGAGAAAAATGTCCCAAGCACACTGAAATGTAAAATACAACCTTTAAAAAGGTTTCTAATCTAAATTTATCACTAAGATTTTCACTTTATATATGATGACCCTTAAACTTTCTTACTGAATAATTAATCTATTTAAATTTTTCCTTAAGTTAAAATCTTAAATTATTTATATGAGCGTATTAAGTATATCAACTGAACATGGGATCCCAAACAAAATAATGGAATAATGGAAAGCTCCAGGTTAACGATGGAGACATATATTAAAATTTCTTTAGGGGCCCTGACTTTATTGCTCATGGCAAACTTGATGCGAAAATATACCATATATCACTTCAGTGACAGGCTTGAGAAAATGAAAAATACAAAACTTTACATAAATCAGCCAAAAGATCATATTAAAATGCCTAACCTTTGCGGAAGCATCAAGACTTTTACTTTTAACTATTCAGAAGCTCTTTTTTCCTTATGTAGTAGTTGTTTCAGATTTTTCAAACAGCTTTATGAGAAGTAATATTTCAAATTAACTGTTAGCAAAGCCATTGAATTTATAAAGAGACAAGGTTCACAGAAATTTAGTCCCAATTTTACTAATGTATCCTGTTATCATTTAGCACTTAATTTTGTTTTTTATTGAAATAATCCCATGGGACAATTATATATGTTATATAATTATAAAAGCTCACATTCCTAGAAGTTGTAACTTCTGAAAACATCATATTCTCATAGCCCATTTTTGACTCTTTCATTTTATTTTGCTTTATTTGAGAAATATCAATTTTTTTAAATTATATCATTAAGCCATCTGTGTGCTTTTATTTTTCTGTTCAATCCACCAAATACCTATGAGCACCTACTCTGATTTTACAGGGATTAAGAAGTACAAATTATTAAGTACAGAATAGACAGGGATGTTAAGAACTGTATAGGAAATGGAGTAGCCAAAAAACGTATATGTGTGACCCACGGACACGAACTGGGGGCAGGGGTTAGCCAGAAGGAATGGCGGGAACCAGAGGAGGGGAGCAAAGGGAGAAAAATTGGGACAACTGTAAATAGCACAATCAATAAAATATATTTTAAAATGTACTCAGTATTTATGCTCTCCCATGCGACCTATTGTTGTGTTATTGTTTTAAAAAAATAAAGTTTCTGATTGGTATTTTTTAAAGTTTCACTTTGGTGATTTCTTATCAAAGACAAGTGGCATATTACTTCCTCATTTAACATGTTTATTGAGTGCTTAACATCTGTCGTTCATAAAATGGGGATAAAATAGTGAGTTGACATCCAAAAATTATTTCTTTCATGGAACTTTTATCTTATGGAATGAGACAGACTTTAATCAAAAATATAAAATAGAAGAGATGGTGGGAAAGTTGCCTCACTGACCATAGAAATGGGGTTTGGATTTTATGGAATTAGAATCATCTGAGAATCATGGGCTTCAGTGGTGACAGATTTAAACACAGATTGAGGTTAACGAGAGTAGTCTTTATGGTTATATGGCAGAGAGTGGTGAAAAGCTGTGGTGTTTGGAATAAGGTACAGAAGGGTAAGGCTCTTCCAAGAAACCAGTAGATATAGTTATTCAGTAAATTGGAAGAAAGTCAAAAGAAAATATTCAGAATAAAACATGGGGGAAAAAACAAAATATACATTAGAAGTTGAGAAATATAGAAAGTGAGAAAAGCTTAAAATTTATGTAATTAAGAGTATCAAAAAGAGATGAGAGGGATAATGGGATATTTAGCACAATATTTGAAAAGATAATTGTCAGAGAACTTTTAAAAATTGATGAAACACACCAAAGTACAGATTCAAGAAGTCCAATTAACCACAAACAAAATAAAAAGATAACCATATTTAAGAAAAATAAAGTATCTATGAATGAATTTAAGCAAGGAGGTAAAAGACCTATACTTGGAAAAGTATAGAACACTGAAGAAAATTAAGGAAGATACAAATAAATGAAAGTATATACCATGAACATGGATGGAAGAATTAACATTATTAAAATGTCCATACTACCCAAGACAATCTATAGATTCCACGCAATTCCTATTAAAATACGAATGGCATATTTCAGAGATCTAGAACAAATATTTCAAAAATTCATATGGAACAAAAAAGACCCCGAATAACCTCAGCAATCTTGAGAAAGAAGAATGGAGTACGAGGGATCACAATACCTGATATCAGATACCACAAGGCCATTATAATCAAAACAATCTGGTACTGACCTAAGAATAGACCCATAGATGAATGAGACAGAATAGAGAACTCAGGAATAAACCCATGTCTCTATGATCAATTAATATTTGACAAAGGGGGCATGAGCATAAAATGGAGTAAAAATAGTCTGTACAATAAATGGTGTTGGGAGAACTAGAATGGTACATGGAAAAAAAAATGAAACTAGACCACCAACTTACACTATACATGAGAATAAAATCAACATGGATAAAAGACTTAAGTATAAGTTGTGACACCATAAAAGTCCTAGAGGAAAATATAGGCAGTAAAATTTCAGATATTCCATGTAGCAATATTTTTGTTGATATATCTCCTAGGGCAAGGGGAATAAAGGAAAAAATAAACAAATGGGACTACATCAAATTAAAAAATTTCTGCACAGCTAAAGAAACCATCAAAATGAAAAGGGAACCAACCATATGGGGAGAACCTATTTGCCCATGATATGTTGGACAAGGGTTTGATCTCCAAAATATATGAAGAACTCATCTAACTCAACACGAAGAAGACAGAGAATCCAATTAAAAAATGGTCAAAGTATCTGCATAGATACTTCTCCAAGGAGGACATACAGATGACCCATAGACATATGAAAAGATGCTCAACATCACTAGCCATCAGAGAGATGCAAATTAAAACCACAATGAGATATCACCTCACACATGTCTGAATGGCCATCATTAATAAATCAACAAACAACACATGCTGACAAGGATGTGGAGAAAAGTGAACCCTAGTACACTGTTGGTAGGAATGCAGACTGGTGCAGCCACTGCTGAAAACAGCTTGGAATTTCCTCAGAAATCTAAAAATGGAACTGCCTTTTGACCTGGCAATTCCACTGCTTGCAATATACCCGAAGAATCCCAAATCACCGAGTCAAAAGAATTTATGCACCCCTATGTTCATAGTTGCACTGTTGACAATAGTCAAGTGCTAGAAACAGTCTAAGTTCCCATCAGTAGATGAGTCGATCAAAAAATGGTGGTACATTTACACAATGGAATACTATACAGCAGAAAAAAAGAAGGAACTCCTACCTTTTGCAGCAGCATAAAGGGAACGAGAATGTTATGCTAAGTGGAATATACCAGTCGGTGAAAGGGACCATATGGTCTCACCTATAAGAGGAATATCATGAATGAAATAACAAACAATAGAACCAGAGACTTGGAAACATGGAACAGACTGTCAGTGACCAGAGGGGAGGTGGGAAGGGGATAATGGTGGAAAGAAGGGGAAGGGACTAGTCGAAGAACATGTATAAATAATCCATGGACATGGACAACAGTGTGGGAATTGACTGTGGGTGGGGGGCTGAGCAGAGGAGGGAAAAGGGAAAATTGGGACAGCTGTAATAGGATGATTAAAAAAATTTTTTTGAAAGATAACCATATTTAGGCATATGATGATAAAACTGGAAACAAAAGGCAAAAATAACTGAAAACAGGCAAAGTGTTAAAAGCAGGCTATTTTCAAAGAAGCAACTATTAGAATGAAACCTAATTTTTCAAGAGAAAAATAGTAGCCAGAATAATGGAATCACATCTTTGTTAATGCTATATGAAAAATATCTGTTATCCTAGAATTCTGTACCCAGCAGTCTTCAAAAATAAAAATGAGGAAACTTTTTGGATGATAATAATGAGTTGTCAGATCTTACTGATAGTGTATATGTAATTTGTCCATTTCACTGTAATATCTGTCCTCCAGAAATAAATATTTAACTTTAGTTAATAACATTCATGTAGGACCTTAATATTTTTATTATCCTTTGGTGTGGGTTTGCTAATACTTTTTTTTAGCTTTTGTTTGAAAACATTTTAAAATCATTTTTGTTTCACCACAACATTTTATTTAGGTAAATTTTAAGCAGGCAAAAAGGTGAAAGGAAGGAGAAATAAAGACATTTTCAGATAAACAAAAGTTGAGGGAGTTTACCACCGCTAGATTTTCCTTCTTTAAAAGTATTGCTAAAGAGAATTCTTCAAGTCAGCAGCGGGGAGAGAAAGTAAAGGACGCTAGGTAGCAACGCTAAAGCACACAAAAATATAAAACTCTCTGATAAGTATAAATACATAAACATATATACAACATGTGACACGGTAATAGTGGTATGTAGATTATATTTAATTGTGGTATAGAATTTTACAAATAAAATCAATTAGAAACTATAAAACTATATTAATATAAAATATACAAAGATATAATTATGACATCAAAAACAAAAAATAGAGGGAGAGTGCAAAGGAATCAAGTTTTATATGTGATCAACGTTAAGTTGTTTTCGGTTTAAAATGGAATATTATAACTATATTTCATGTAATCCCAATGATAGCCAGAAAGATAATACCTGTAAAAAATGCACAAGAAAAAATGAGAAAGGAATCAACACATTTCACTACCAGAAAAAAAAAAAATCAACAAAACACAAAGGAGAGCGAGATAGAAAAAAATGACAAAATAACTAAAAGACATACAGAAACATTTAACAAAATAATAATAGCAAGTTCTTCTCTACTAGTAGTTACTTTAAATATGAACTCCACAATCAAGAGGCACAGGGTGGCTAAAGGAATTAAAAAAAAAAACTAAGATATAACTTTATGCTGTTTGTAAGAAATTCACTTCAAATATAAAGATATACATAGGCTGAACATGGATGGATGGAAAAACATATTCCATGAAAATGATAAACAAAAGACAGCAGGGGTGGCCATACTCAGATACATAGATTCTTAAGTCAAAAGCTATCAAAAGGGTCACAGAAAGTTATAAAATGATAACAGAGTGAATTCACAAGGAAGATATAGCAACTATGAATATATATGCACCTAACAGCAGAGCAACCTAATATATGAAGCAACCATTGGCAGAATTCAAGTGGGAAGTGCTACTTTCAATAATGTAGAGATCAGAGAAAATATCAATAGGGAAACAAATCTTGAACAATACTGTAGACTAATTGGACCTAATAGACATAAAATAACACTCCACCTAAGAGCAGCAGAATACACATTCTCAAGCACACAAAAAACATTCTCCAGGATAGATCACTTTTTAGACCACACAAGAAATTTAACAAAACTGTAATCATACCAAATGAACTAATAGAAATCAATAGCAAAAGGAAAACTGGAATATTCACACATATGTTATAATTAAACAACACACTCTTGAAAAACCAATGGGTCAAAGAAAAAAATCACAGGAGAAATTAGAAAATACCTAGAGACTAATGAAAATGAAAACAGAACATACCAAAATATGGGATGTAATAAAAACACTACCAAGAGGGAAAATTATAGTGGTAAACACCTACATTAAAAACAGAAGAAAAAGAGTTAACATAGTTAAAATATCTATATTACTCAAAACAATATACACGTTTAATGTATCCACCATCAAAAGACCCCAAGTAGCCATAGCAATCTGGAGGAAAAAGAATAAAATGGGAAGTATCATGCTCCCTGTCTTTAAATTATACTACAAAGTGACAGTAATCAAAAACAGACACACAGACCAATGAAACAGAATTGAGAGCCCAAAAATAAACCAAAATGTATATGGGCAAATAATTTTCAACAAAAAACCAAAAACATTCAATAGAGAAAAGAAAGCCTCTTCAATAAATGGTGCTGGGAGAATTGAAAAGCCACATGTAAAAGAATGAAACTAGACTACTCTTTGTCCTCATACACAAAAATTAACTCAAAATGAATCAAAAGCGTGAAACATAATATTTGAAACAAATTACATAGAAGAAAATATAGATACTAAACTTATAGACTTTAGTCTTACAGAGGATTTTATGAGTTTGACCCCAAAGAGAACAGAAGTAAAAGCAAAAATAAATGAATAGGACTGTATCAAGCTAAAAAGCTTCTTCCCAGTGCAAGAAACGGCCAACAAAGCAAAAAGGCAACCAACTGAATGGGAACCAACTGAAAGGCAACAACTGAAGTTGTTGTATTTGCAAACAACAACTTTGGCAAGGGGTTGATATCCAAAATATATAAATAATTCATACAACTCAACAACAAATAATTCAATTTAAAAAAATGAGCAGGTGACCTAAACAACCACTTCTCTCAAGATGACATACAAATAGCCAACAGATATGTGAAAAGATGCTCAACTTCACCAGTTAGGGAATTGCACGTAAAGCAAAATGTCAGAAAAAGTCAAGAACCATATGATTTTACTCATATGTGGAATGTAAACCTGAAAGCAACAAATGAACAAAGAACACAAACAACACATAGACACCGACAACATTATGTTGCTTACCAGAGGGAAGGGGGCAGGGTTAGTAAAGGGTAAAGGAGGTCAACTATACAGGTGGTGGACACACAATGCAATGTACAGATGATGTATTATAGAATTATACACTTGAAACATGCAATTTTATTAACCAATGTTGCCCCAATAATTTTGATTTAAAAAAATTAGAATTAGGTAGATACGGAAACAAATGCTGAATTTCATAATTATATTGTATATTTTATGTACGATACATATGTATGGAGGGAGAGAGTCTAATTGAATAAAACAAATATTTTTTGTCAACTTTTACAAAAACATTGCTTTACCTTCACTCCTACAATGATATATATGATTAAAAATCCATAATTCAGTGGCTAAAAAACTCACACAACTAAATAAAGAAGTTCAGCTGGAAAAAAAAAAAAGATCTCAAATTGAGCCTAACACTGTATTTCAAGGAACTAGATAAAGAACACACTGCACCAAAAGTTAAGGAAAAAAAGGAACTAATAAAGATTAAAGTAGAAATAAGCAAAATAATGAATAAGAAGCAATAGAAAAAATGTGAAACTAAGGGTGGTTTTTGAAAATCTTAAGAAAATTGACAATGATTAACTAAGAATAATAGAAGACTGAAATTACAAAATATCAAAACCGATGGAGAAGACTTTGCAACTGGTATCACAGAAATAAAAAGGATCATAAGAGACTACCGTAAACAGTCATGTGCCAAAAATATTGGATAACCTATAAGGAATGGATAAATTTCTGGAACTATGCAACCTACAAAGACTGAATCACAAAGAAAACTAACACCTGAGCAGAGCTATAATTAGTAAGGAGATTGATGCAGTTAAAAATAAGTAAATAAATAAAAGATTTTCCAACTAAGAGGAGCCAGGGACCAGATGTTTTCACTGAAGATTTCTACCAAACACTTAAAGAATTAATACCAATTCTTCTCAAACTGTTCCATAAAAGAGAGGAGGACGGAAAACTTCAAAACTTATTTTGAGGCTAGCATTGCCCTGATACCAAATCAGACAAAACAAAAAACATAAAAAAAACCTGCAAGAAAAAAAAATGAAGTCGAATATTTCTGATAAATGTTTATGTAAAAATTGTCTACAAAATACAAGCAAAGAAGACTCAACAGTACATTAGCAGAATTATACACCATGACCAACTGCAATTTATTCATGGAGGGTAATGATGGTTCAGTATATGAAAATTAAACAATGTGAAGACAAAAAGCACTTGATTATCTTATTTAAAAAGTATCTGACAAAAGTCAACATGGTTTCATGGTGAAAGTACTCAACAGACCAAGAATAGAAGGAAATTACCTCAACATAATAAAAACCATAGATGAAGCCCATAGCTATTATTGTACACAATGACGAAAAACTGACAGTTTTTCCACTAAAATTAGGAACAACTGAAGGACGCCCTGTTTCACTGCTTCTATTCAACATGTTACTAGAAATTCTAGTCAGAGCAATGAGACAAGAAATAAAAGGCATCTACATCAGAAAGGAAGAAGGATATTTTTAATTGGCAGATGACATGATCTTATATGCAGAAAACTAATGATTCCACAAATGGAATGATTGCTAGAACTAATGAACAAATTTAGCAAAGTTTCAAGATATAAAATCAATGCACAAAAACCAGTTGCATTGCTATACACTTAAACAATCTGAAAAGAAAATTTAAAAAGCAGTCCCATATACAACAGTGTCAAAGAATAAAATACTTAGGAATAAACTTAACTGAGGAGATGAAAGACCTGGAGAACTACAAAACATTATATAGACTACCCAGAACAATTTGCAGATTCAATGTCATCCCTATGAAAATCCCAATGGCATTTGCTTTGCAGAAATAGAAAAGACTGTCCTAAAGTTTATATGGACTCTCAAAGGACCCCAAATAGCTAAAGTAATCTTGAGATGAAAAAACAATGTTGGAGACTTCATACTTCCTTATTTTAAAACATATTACAAAGTACAGTAATTAAAACAGTATGGGTAGGCATAAAGAGAGACATCTGTAGACCAATGCAACAGACTAGAGAACCCAGAAATAAACCCTATGTGTATGGTTAAAGGATCTTTAACAATGGTGTCCAAGTTACACAATGGGGAAATTATGGTATTTTCAACAAATGATGCTAGAAAAACTGGATATCCACATTTTAAAAAATAATAATTTGGACCCTTACCTTATACCAAATACAAAAATTAACCCAAAATGGATTAAAGACCTAAACATATGACCTGAAATTTTAAAACACTTAGAAGAAAACATATGTAAAAAGTTTATGACATTGGATTGGCAATGATTTCTTGGATAGGACACCAAAAGCACAGGCAGCAAAAGCAAGAATATACAAATGTGACTATGTGGAACTTAAAAGCTTCTGCAGAGCAATGGAATCAATCAACGGGATGAAAACACAGCCTGCAGAATGGGAGAACATACTTGCAAATCACATTATTATTCAGAATATGTAAAGAACTGCAACTTAATAGCAACAACAATTAAAAATTCATTTTAAAAATGGGAAAAGGACTTGAATAGACTTGCCTCCAAAGAAAATCTACAAATGTCCAACAGATAAATTAAAAGATGATCAGCATCACAAATCATAAAGTATATGCAAATAAAAACCACAGTGAGATGTCACCTCATATTTATTAGGATGACCAATCAGAAAACCAGGAAAAAATACCATGTATTTTTGAGGATGTAGAGAAATGGGATCTCTTGTGAATGTTGGTGGGAATGTAAAATGGTGCAGCCTCTGTGGAAAACAGTATGGAAGTTCCTCAAAAAAATTAAACTTACAACTACCAAGTGACCCAGCAACCATACTTCTGGGTTATTATCCAAACTAATTGAAATCAGGATCTTAAAGAAAAATTTGCATTTTTACATTTATTGCAGCATTATTCAGAATAGTTGAGATGTGAACCTAAGTGTTCATCGATGGATGAACAGATAATGAAAAGTGAACTATACATACATACAATAGAATATTACTCAGCCTTACAAAAGAAGGCAATTGTGCCACATGCAGCAAAATGGAAGAACCTCAAGAACATGATACTATGTGAAATGAGCTAGTAACAAAAAGACAAATCTGCATGACTCCACTTATAGGAGATATCTAAAGTACTCAAACTCTTAAAAACAGAAAATAGAATGTTGGTTTCCAGGGACTGTCAGGAAAAGGAAAAGAGGAGTTGTTCAATGGGTATAGAGTTTCAGTTTTGCAAGATAAAGTTCTAGAGATATGTTACATGACGAGGTTCAAATAGTTAACGCTACTGTTCCATACAGTTAAAGATGGTTAAGGTGGTAAATTTTGTTATTTTTTTTACCACATTAAAAAGATAGCTAGAAAATCTTCAGATATGTAGAAACTAAACAATAAATTTCTAAATCTATTGGCATGAAGAATAAATCCCAAGGGAAATTAATAATTCTGAACAAGTTGCTAATGAAAAATTTGATATATCAAAATTGTGAAATAGCATTAAAGCAGAATTTCCAATTAAATGTATAGCCTCCAACATCTATATGGAGAGTGGCTAAAAATCAGTGAGTTCAGCAATTATCATAAGAAGTTAAAGAATAGCAATTTAACCCAAAGAAGGAAATATTAAATAATAAAAAGAAATTAATTAAATAAAATACAAAGATAAAATAGAGAAGTCACAACCATCAACAGCTGGTTCTTGGAAATGACTGAACTTGAGCAATTCCTAGCCATAATGATTGAAATAAAAAGAGAAAGCACAAATAAATCTTAAAAAGAAGACATCGTTATGGTTCCTTCATATGTTAAAAAGATAAAAGGGGACATTGCCCATCGCTCTATACCACTAAACTTGAAAACCTCAGTGAAATGGAAAAATTCATAAAAAAAAAACTTTGACACCAGAAAAATATGGCAAGTCTGAATAGTCTTATATATATTAAAGAAATTAAATTCATTACTAAAAACCTTCACACACCTTCACACACTTCAAGGCCTAAATACTTCACAAGTAAATCTTACCAAAAAATTAAGGGGGAAATTGCCAATTTTACAGAAACTCATGAAAACAGGAGAGGGAACTGATTTTATCAGGCTAGTATAATCCAGAATCTGTTAAGTACAACTGACGTTTCTATAGAGACTATTTTGGAAAGGAAGACTGAGTACATGTTCTTTAAACATTATTCTGCAGTGCTGTTGAACAAGCCCACTCCAGTTATATTTATTCTCCAGGAGATGACCTTTTATTTCACTTACTGTTTACTGATTAAGGCCTAGATTCTATGAAATTACTAATTAATATGTAGATTTTGTTCAGGAGGAATGTGGATTATTTCTGCTAAGTAGAAAAGGTAACATCAAAAGTTACACTTTATTGTCCTGTAGGATATTAACTAGTTTTATATGTCTATTCCAGAGTTCTTTCATGATAGGTGTGTCTTCTCTCAAATTCTTTTGGACCAGGTTTACTCAGTGGGTTAAATCAAGCTGCACTGATATTTGAGACATGTTCAACCTATGTTTGCATTAGACTCATAATTCTAATTTATTAAAAATATATTGAGAAAAGGGGAGAGGTGGGAGGGACTGGAGGAAATTAGCCAAAGAACACATATGTGCATATATGCATAGCCCATGGACACAGACAACAATGTGGTGAAGGCTGGGGTGAGGGAGGTGGGGCCTAGGTGGAGGGAGGCAAAATGGCATAAAATGGAAGAAATCTATAATAGTGTCAACAATAAAAATATGTATATACTCAGAAATAATAAAATCTGATGACATTAAGGAGAAGGAACATTGTAAATCAACATCACTCATAACTATAGCTTTAAAAATTCTTCACAAAAAAATTATCAAATTAAACCCAGGATATATAAAATGAATACTACTACATCATGACCACGCTGGGTTATTCCAGGGATGCAAGGCTGATTTAAATCTGAAATCAGTCACTGAATTCACCATATTAACAGAATTAAAAAAAAACAACTTATGATCACCTGCAATAACAGCAGCAAACATCATACTTAACATGGAAATGATGAAATTTTTTCATTTGAGTTTAAGGACAAGAAAGATAAGGACCCTGAAATTACTACTTCAGTTCAGCCAATGGGAAAGGCAAGAAAAATAAATAGATGTATAAATTCAGAAAAGGAAGAAATAAAACTATTATTGTTTGCAGATTATAACTGTATAAAGAGAACATGTAAAACAAATTTACAAATACATTCTTAGAATTAATACTGGAATTTGTAAGGTTTCTGGATACAAGGTTAATTTAGAAAAAGATTTTTTGTGTTTAAGAAATAGTGAGAAAATGAATCAGGCTGCCCCTCCACTTTCATGTTGAGTGATCTTGAGTGAATTTTCTGATTCTAAAACACACGACTTTTCCATATCTTAACATTTTTAAAATTATGTATCTTACAGTAGATGTTGACTTAGATTTGATGAATATGGTAGCACCTTATAAGGTAGTTGTGAAAATTAAATTAGTAAATACAATAAATCTAAAGTTCTTACAACAGTGCTATTTGCAAATGTATACAAATATTCGAGCAATGTTAGCTCTAATTAAGATTTTCTTCCATTATGTTTTATAACAGTTTATTGTTTGCATAAAGAAAACTACTGGTTTTTTTTTAATTTATTTTATAGAGCTAGCTTACATAAGTTTCATTATTTCTAGTATCTTTTTAATTGATTCTCTTGGATTTCTCAAGAATATATACTGTACATATATTGCCCTAGCTGGTATGGCTCAGTTGATTAGAGCATCATCGCATAGAACAAAAGGTTACAAGTTTGATTCCCAGTCAGGGCACATGCCTGAGTTGCAGGCCAGGTCCCCAGTAGGGAGTGCGTGAGAGGCAACCACACATTGATGTTTCTCTCCCACTCTTTCTTCCTCCCTTCGCCTCTCCCTAAAAATAAATAAAATCTTTGAAAAAAATAGATATATATCAATTCTATTTGAATATTTTATCTCATTTTATTCATTTTGAGTTTCATTTTTCAGTCCTTTAAAAACAATATATAATAATAATAATAGCAATGATAACAGTAATAATAATTATAATAATGAAAGACAATACCAGTGTAAAACACTATATAACAGATACTCTTCTAAGCATTTTAAATATGAACACCCTTGCCTTTTTATTTCTAATACAATAGTTAAATTATAGCACATCAACTCAATGGAATAGTATACATCCATTGAAAATACAAGGGTACAAAACATTGATAATCACATATTATCAGTTGCATACAGTCATGCTTGTGGTATATATGCATTGAAAAAACAGACAAGAAGAAGCATGGAAACTGATTTGTTAGGAAGAAATTCTAGATTTTTGCTTCTAAATTTCTCTTATTTGTGCTAAAATTTGATAATCTTTTAAAATATGTTAATGGTTTGTAATCTAAGAACACAATCTGTACTTACATGATAAAGGTGGGGGAAACTTCCCTATCAGTTTCAAATAAAGAATTTTTGTAAGAAAAAAGAAGAATATTTTTAGTGTAATGCTTTTATTGCTATATTTGGCCATTAAAAATAGGACGAGGAATTGAAGTCCTTGGAAATAGTAAAGTAGTTGTGGACAGTATAGAAAATAAAAGTGTCTCAGGGAGTATTAATGATTAATACAAAACCTCTCAAAAGGTAAGCCTCAAATATTAGAAATTAGCTATTATTTAATAGTAATGTTTTAAAATAATATTAAATTAAAATATTAATGTTTAATAATACCTATTAATTAGAAAATGGCTCCTATAATCATGAAAAATATTTAAATTTTAATGCTATTCAAATAATACTATTTCTAAAATAATTATTAGCAGTACATTCGGTGCCACGTTATGTCAAGAATTCTATTCTTAATATATTCAGTAATACTGTATGTAATACCTATGTATGATGCCAGGTGGCTACTGAAAATATCAAGGGGAACACCTTATAAAGTATATGATTGTCTCACCACTATATACCTGAAACTAATACAAAATAATACTGAAATATAAACTATAAGTGAAAAAATTATTTTAAAGGAAAAACATTTTTAAAGACATGAACCTTAGAATCCAACAGATATTACCATATTTGTGATTTTTCTAAACTGTAACTCTGTGCCTTCAGTTAAGCTATAAAGCTTATAATAACCTCAGTTTCTTATCTCTAAAGTAAGTATGAGATGCATTATTGTAACGGGCATTAAGATCTATAAAAAAGAGAATTGTATATTGTTGTAATAACCCTGTGTGATCAACAACCTCAAATTTCAAAAAAAAAATTCATCTTTATTGAACATACACTAGCTAATATGATAGTTTGCAGCTACATATTTGACACTCTTGATTATTTTCTGTGTGTGTGTGTGTGTGTGTGTGTGTTCATGCATTGTTGATCCAAGTCAAACATGTTAAAAACATTTTTTCTCAAAATGACTCTTTTTTCCTAATAGTTTACTAGTGATGAAGAATTAAAGTCACTGTAAAAATAATATTGTTCACTGTTTTAAAATTAATTCCCCTGATTTAGGTCCTAAAGTAGTGCAAATTCAGTTTGAAATAAGATAGAAATTAGTATCCAATTATATTTTTGTGCATTCTTTAACTGTGACATAATACATAAATAACCTTCCATCTTCTCTGTAAGTGAATGAAGTTCAGAACAAAATTGTGGACTCCAATAAGCTGCTTTTTACTTTGTGTATAATTTGGTCCATGGTCCCCATGTAGGAAAATATTATGCAATGTATTATATCATATACTATTTAATTGCTTGTTTGTTTGATTCAATTTCATATCTATCACTTATTTGCTTAAATAAGTAAATGTCTAATAAGAGAATATAATATCCTTTGGGAAGCTAGCATTTTTTAGCTTCCTTTTAAACCTCTACTGAATTGTTTCCTAAAAGAATGGGAGATAGTAATTGAGTCTCCTGAGAACTTTCAAACGCACAGCTTTCACTTAACTGGGGACTTTGTTTCCTCATTCAGGTCAAGCAAGTTTTATGTATATTTTGAATTTCTGGTTTAGATTTTTGACCCAACCCTAATTATAAGCTAAGGTTCATTTCCATTGTATATATAATGGGCTTTCAGCTTGGAACAAGTACTTTTCTAAAACATAGAGAACATTTCAAAATAGATTTAGGGTTGGCAATTTATATTTCCTCTTTGAACTTAGCATATGTCCTATCCAATGTTTGTTCTTTCCAGTCTGGCTTCTCTATATTGTCAGTGGTAATCATAAACTTCTAAAAAAGAAAGTTGGCTCATAATAAAATATAGACTTGATCTTTCAAACTTAATCTTAATTACTTCAGGTTTAAGTATAAGTTCTTTAGTCTGCCCTAAGCACAGCTAACTGTTATTAAACATGAAACGTAATGAATATCTCATCCGGAAAAAAACCTAAGTTTAATCAGTTTTGTCCCATTAATGTTGAGTGACCTTCTATATTTAAGGTTTTCTATATTATATTTCTATATTTAAGGCTTCTGCCTCCTCAATTTTTCATAGTAAAATCATATTTCAACATGTGAAACAAATGTTGTTAAAGATTGTTGTACATATCACATTTCCTAATTTTAGAAACAGATTACATGGGAATTACTTTGTTGTATTGTTATGGTTCTCCTGGTAGACTAGGTTAAAAGCTTGGTGAGAGGGAGGTCATTTCTCTCCTATTGACTGGTAACATCATCGTACCTATAATATCATGGAGCCTGGCATTTAGGAGGCACTCATTAAATATTTGTTCAGTTAAGTTGAAGTGAATTAGCTGACTCTTTAAATTTGTCAAAGGATGAATGATTCATTTAAAAACCATCCTTTAAAGCAGTCTAGGGCCCCGCCTATTCATTGCTACCACACACAAAATAGTTTTTGGAGCACAAAGCTGTTTATAACAGAAAATGAGGCAACAGTGCAACCTGAAAGACATCATAGACTTTTGTGTGGTGGGCAAAGTGACATCATCCATTTTTAGTTTGTATCCATATGTAAATATAAGATTAGGTGATTATTCATAGGAAAACATGAACACATTGGAGATAACTCGTTGGTGAGTACTGTATCTTAACGTCAAACCCTTCTGTACTGCCTAGCAGAGATTTTAAGTTAAATAATTTTGGATACTTAAGAAGTTTGCCTGATAATAATTCATATAAAAACTACATTGAATTCATTACCAAATGTGTTTTAAAAGTTAAGGCACATGTACACACTAGGTGTGGACTTTGCTTTGGACATTTATATGCGCTAAAACATCTTACATTTTATTGTATTTCACCAAATTTTGATGTGAACATTGGCAAGATAGCTAATGGTATTAAGGAAATTTTTTCAGTCATATCATTGTATTGTGGTCATGTTTAAAAAGAAAAGAGTTCTCCTCCTTCACTTACTGAGAAACATACAGGTGAAATACTATGATACCATAGTCACAGTGAAGATAAGGAGAAGTGGGAGAAAGTACAGATGAAAAGGACTTGCCTTGCGTTGATCATTGTTAAGGCTGGGTGGTGGCACTGATAGAAGACTAAGTTGTATTCTCATCTGACTCTGCCCACAGAAAGGAAATCACATGACCCATGAATTACTTGCCCTCCTTTTAAAATTATTGAGAAAAACAGACCTAAGGAGCAGGAATTAATCATCTTTGACTTTTCTAAAATTTATTGATTAGTTTTATAGAAACATTTTTTCTCATGTTTATATTATGAAAACCCATAAAATAAAAACATATGTTTTGACATGAAAACAGTTTTAAAACCCACTTGTAAAGCACTTTGAAAAACTGAAGAGGAAATGTACTTTATTTTCCATCGTGATATACAAATTTACCTTCAAGACATATTTTTATATGTCTACCTATTTTTAATCAAAACCTATTAGAAATTCAGTAGTCTGTTGGGCTTAATGGATGGAAGTTATTTTTCAAGGTAACCTTAGACAGTTTTCATCTCTAAAAAAGGATTATGTTTTTTTAGAGCTGAAATTATAGAATCTCAAATAAGTATCCCTCTCTATCCACTTTTAAATTCAACATTATAGAATGATGAAAAATTAAAAATGGACACCTACAGCTTATTTTACCCATTAGGTCCCCATTGTAATTTAGACTGTCATACCAATATGCAATAACAAATATAACCCAGATTGGATATATATTTGGCTTCTTACAAGTATGTATAGTGCTTTAAGTTTATTCATTTATTACTTTGTCCTACTTTAGACAGTTGCATTCATTTATGATTTTTTTATTTATTTTTAATGGTGCTAACATAACACTCTATGCTGGTCTACTGATACATGGATGACATATTTTGCTACTGGAATGTTTTAATTTTTAATAATTTTTAATTGATGCTTTTTTACTTTGTCTCTTCTGCCTTTAATACTTATATGATATTTTCCCCTTTTCTTTAAGCAATTCACAACCTAACTCTATGCTATTACGGTGTAACACTTTCGGTCATTGACCGCACTGTGTCATCAATATCAACTTGTTTGCCATTCTCAGATATTGAGTTTTCCTATTAATGGATAAGCTTCTTGCATTTCCTTTTAGTTTTAACTCCAGCAAATGTGAATTGCCCTTACTACCCAGTTTCAGCTGGGGTTTTTTTGTTTTTCTCTTTTGTAAGTTTCCTGATTCATCACTTCTTATTCTGCTCACTAATCTTTTTGCTTAGCATTTGGCATCCTCAGACAAGCTGTTTATGGGTAACTGCTCATGTGACGTGAACTGTAATAAGGATTACACCCTTGCTGTAACAGAAGAAGAAGACCCAAATGAAGTCTCACCTCCCAGCTGGAAATCATTGATCCCCTTCTACAAAACTGAGCTTATATTTTACTCAGTTAAATACTCTTTTTCTCCTTTATTGCTTTATAGTATAATTGCATATGAATACACACATAATTACAAACTTGCTGTTAGGATTTTTATCTCCTCATTTTTGCAGAATATTAACAATATTAATAATAACTCCTAATGTTACTGCGCAGTTATGAGGCGGATACTTTTCTGAGGGCTTCATATGTACGAGAGGGGACCCAGAATCATCTTCTGGAGGGTGGACCCCTTGTAGTACAGGCTTCCCCACTAGGTGAGTGTTCTAGGAACCCATCTGTATCAGTGCATCAGCTGGTGTTGCTGTGAGAGGCTACCATTGGCTTCAGCGAATTTTTTTTTTTTGAATACTCAACATATTTGCCCATTTCATGATGGGTGATTTACGAGCGCACCTGCCACACCACACTGAGTGCTCAGCAGTTTTTGACCATAACTGCCTTGACCTCCGTGCCCTTCCCTCCCTATTCACCCCACCTTGCCCCAAGTGATTTTTTGTTGTTGTTTCCCTAGATGAAAAAAGTCCTCAGAGGGAAACATCTTGCCAATGTGGAAGAGGTAAAACAAAAAACTGCAGGAGCACTAAAAAGCATCAAAATCAATGAATTCAAAATCTGTTTTGAGCAGTGGGAAAAAGGTCTCAATAGGTGTATTTTGTCAAATGGAGAGTGCTTTGAAGGTGGCTGAAGTTTAAACATGTAAAAATAAATACACAATTATTTTAAAATAAATTCTATTTTTGGATTCCCCCCTTATATTGTATAATTTAATCTTAAAGTATCAATTACTGAATATATTACTAAGTACTGTCATTTTCACTATTTTGCACTTCTGGTAGGTCGTAGAGTGGGAATGCAAACACAGGAGTCTGACCTCAAGACCTGAGCAATTTTAACCATGATGATATATGGCCTCTTAAAAAATACAATTAGGACAATGTGTTTGTTCATGATGACAAAATAACCAGTTGAAAAATGTGAAATGAATCCAAACCAGATTGTTCTCTATTGAAATAAAACAAGAATAAAACTAATCAAATTATGTTATTTTCCATTTAAATAACTTTGTAGTGCAGTCATAATGTGAGAATAAGTTGTCACAAATACCTATAGTTTTTTCTCTCTTTATCATTAGCTCCCTCCTATTTTCTTTAAATTTTAACTGTTTTCCTAATGTAAGCATTAATTTCTTCTGAAAGTACATATAGACACACCAAAACATGTTAATGGAAAGCAAATTGGATTGGTTATATGAACACATTAATTTAAATTAGATTGTTTTCAGATTTTTTTAAAATGTAGGCATAATAACGTATTAAAAATGCAAAAACTTTAGATTTGTGAAGAATCTTACTAATGTCCATCCTAGGAACTGATTCAGAGTAATGTAGTGATAATTTTTGTAGGTGGCCTGGCATCGGATACACAGGCTTTGGGTGTCCCATCGCACACTTGTCCCACCTCTGATCCCAGCCTCAACTGTGCAGAACCATTCTGGGCACACTGACAAGGTTCCACCATAAGCTCAGGCTGTGCATTTCGCCATTGTTATGCCTCAGGGCTTTCTGTGAAGCCAAGGGCACTTATTCAGCCCTTGTGCCGGGGAAGCCTCCAAGGGTGAGGGAGTTACTGTCACCTGCAGCAGCCCTCAACCAATGGGAGACACATAGCGCGAATATATGCACCAGCCCGGCACCCTTCGTATGAGCCATTTTGAGGCACATTCCACACAGTTCCTCAGAGAATCCCCAGTAGAATTGCTCCTTGGTTACGCACTCATTCACCCACTCGATAGCATTAACTGGCTTTTGCTTCCCTGGCTCACTCTCCTGTCTCCTCACTCTGCTTCCTGGGATTCCCCTCCCAAATAAATTACTGGCATCCAAGTTTTTATTCTAGACTTTATTTGGGGACAACCTAAACCAAGAGAGCAATTTAGACTTGAATGTTCAGATAATGTAGAAAACTTAGTATTCTTTTTAATCCTGCATTTTAATTTCAGGTTTTTAATGGCACTTTTCAAAAAATCTTTTTAGCCTTCTTATGTACATGTTACATACTTGCAAGACTTATCAGTTTTAGGAATGCTATATTTATTGATACTTACAATGTAAATTTTAGTGCTTCGATTCTGTATTTAAGAGGAAAATACTTCTGAAATCATTTGAAAAACATTCGTTGCTTTATGTTGACCACCTCTAACTATGCAGAGTTCACTTATTAGAACCCAATAAGAAAGGAAATAATGTGTTTCTTTAACTTGACATTTTATGCGGCAGGATGTTATTTTTTCCAGGAATTCTGTTTTATGGGACAATTTAAGGAAAGTGTTTATTTGGCATCTGTCATTATAGGTTTCATTTACTGTTTTCTTTCTTCTCTCTCTCTCTCTCTCTCTCTCTCTCTCTCTCGCTCTTTTTTTTCTTTTTCTGTCTTTCTTTTTAAGGTCAAAACTCAGTGTGCTCAGGAAACTCTCCCAGTGGTTACCGGTGGATTAGCGCATCACAGACCTCTTTTTCTCATTCAAAGAGGAAAGTGTTCTAAGTGCAGCTGCTCAGATCAAGCCTTTTATCTCTCCAAGGTACTAATTTAGTTAGTACTTAGTAGAAAAACTGCTTTAGAATTCATAAAATGAATTAGCATGTTTATTGATCTTCCTTTATTTTAAGCCTCCCCAAAACTGGAATCTCTGAATATCTGGAATCAAATGACCATTAGCAATGAAAATCAACTGTCTGGTGATAGATGTTTATTTAGAAATTCATAAACATCAAAGTTGTAGGGAGAAAAAGTAAAACCTGTAGATTCGAATTATCACTAAAATGTATTCTAAGCTTTATGCAAATAACCAGGGCTCATTTCTATGGTCATGTCTCTCAGATGCTGTATGCATGTGTGCTGGGTGTGTTATCTGCTTTCTAAAGTGCTTTTGTTAACACCATAATTTTAAATTAAGTTTTTCAGAAAGCTGTTCCCGCTGTACATTTTGGCATCCAAGATTAGGTCAGTGGCCATAAATCTCATTTATGTACTTAATGCAAAGGAGATACTGCTGTCTTGGGAATCATGTGAGCTAGATTCCTTACTTTGCCCCTCTTACAGGATATTGACATATAAAACAAAATGCTCCCATTTTGTTTTGCATCTTTCTTCATTTAAAACTTTAAATAAAGAATGTTTATGCAAGGTTCTTTTTCATTCATAAAAATGGAAATCTCCCTTTGTGTCTGCATGAGTAGACTTGTATTCTTGTTCACGAATTCGAGTGATAGATTGCCCCATAAAATCTTTACGTTTGGCTTGTGCAGCTGAGTTCATGACTGAATACAGAATGATAAAGAAGCTTTAGCATTTTGTGGAAAGAAAAGAAATCATGCCTTCTACATGGCCCTTAAGCTAGCTTTTAACTGCCTGGAAATCAGTTAGAAATGTACAATCAAACTTGCCATTAAAGGCATATTGTTTAGTGTAAATCTTTGGGGGCATAATCTGTAAATAAATGCAAAGAGATTCTATAATATTATTTGGTTTTCATTATATTAGCATGGAAGTCAGCCAATCTAAATACACACACACACACACACACACACACACACACACACGTTCCTTTTTCTTTCTTTTTTTTTTTTTTACCCTTCTATCCATTAGAAGTTAAAATAGAAAAGATGGATTGTGTCACTGGCCAGTCCAGCAGCCTATTTCTTTCAACACATCACTGTGTATTTACTGTTTTAGCTATATTGTTTTCAATTTCTGGCAAAATAGTCAGTTTTTGATCCTGGGTAGAAAATGTCAGTGCTCACATTTCCTGTGGGGTTTTGGCCTTTTGGTGAAAAGGTAGGGGAGAGCTAAATGAATTATGATGCTGTCATCTGAAGAAACCACAGGGTATTTCTTTGCCAAATTTTAGCGAGAACAGAGCTGATCATCTGCTAGTGTGAGCTTTTCCTTGAACTGCACCAGCCGTTCACTCAGGCTGCTGCCTGTTCTCTTTCGTGCTGTGAGAATGTAGCCTACAGAAGTCCTTTTGACCTTCCCTTTGCAAGGTTAATTGATTTAATAATCCCCAAAGAAGATAAATTGTGACAGAGGAATTTAGAAATCTAAATTCAGGAATTTTACAACTGAGCTTAAGTAATATTAAAATAAAGACTGAGTCACTTCTCGATGTAAGTAGTTTAGGGAGGTTGCATATGCCTTGTATTAAAGTTTTGAAATTTGACAATCCTCACATCCTTCACAACTCTATTTCTTTATATTTTTTAGAATAACAAATATTACCAGATAGCATTAGTGCATCATAATCTTTGAAATCAATACATTCTGAATGTGAATATAGCTATTGTACATTGTAATCATCTAATGTATTTACCATGCTTAAGTGCCCCTCAATAACCATTAATTTATATTTTCTAATATCCTTTACTGACCCCAAGGAAAGTATCCTTGCTTGAACTACTGGCATTTTGTTCCTACCTATTTGGAACACTTCATGGAAAGAAACCAATACTGAGGATTATGATCTATGTGGATTCTTCAGCTTAATTTTTAGCAATCATTTTGTAGATAGTTTTAGATGATTTTTAAAACTTTTATTTATCTTTCTTGAGAAATAATGTGAGCCTTTGTTTCCTCTTATCACCTCTTTTTTTATCACCTTTTCTTCTTTTGGCCAGCTGCATTCTAGGATTTCTTCTTTCTAGTATATTTTCTGTACCAAGAACTATACTAAATGCTGGGTTTACTGCAAAGAATGAAATAGACTCATTTTTTGCACTTGCAAGATTTAAAACCTAGTGTAAATTATGCTCATAATTATGCAAAATAGATTTGAGAGAGAGAGGAATGCACCCAACCTAGGTTTTTGTGGGATTCCAGGTGTCTAGGGAGTTACCAGATAGAGATAGGAGAAAGAAGGAGAAAATTGCTGCCTGTCAAAGGCAATAAATAGCATTTTGAGGCCTAAAAGCAAAAGAAAGTATGATGCCACAGAGGACTTGAAAATAGTGGCAGAAAAATTATTAGCATTAAGTCAACTTACAAGCATGTATTGAGTGTTTATTACGTGTGGTAGTTATGTTACGTCATTGAGATACAAAGATGCCTAAGGAATAGGTCCTACCTACAAAGAGCTAACATATAATCTACTGGTATCCATGTATTTGATTTGTATTAAAGAATTAAGATGGAGGGTTTTTTTAAAAGGAAAATAAGCTCTGTAGACTATACAAGAAATTGTACTTTTATTCCATGAAGACTCTCAGACAGCTTACCTGCCTTAGTTCCATGAAAGGCAGCTACTTGCAAACTATCCCAGGTATGTTTCTGTCCAGGTATCACAGTCTCTACCTTTCCAAATTGAGGAAATAAGGAATTCATTATCATTTTTTAATATATATGTTTCCCTATTTTCATCCCAATGGGTGGAAATTTTGATGGTTCATGTTACAGTGAAGATGATTGAATGAGAGTCATCTTCTAAGTTGTAAGAGAGTTTAAATAAATAAGGCAGAGTCACAGCATCATGCCCTTGTTGCTGGGAGGTCCATAAAAGTCATTTGGTCAGAGGTCATGCGGATAACTAAGGAGTGGAATGGTCCGGCTATATGGAAGTAAGTTTTAATATTTACTGTGGCAAAATAAGAGTTAAACTAGAGAGTGTATCCACTTCAGTCTTAAGTTATTTAAAATTCCTTATTAATCTAACAAAACATGGACTAAAGACTTCTAAATAAACTCACCTGTCTCATTTTATAGATGAGGAAACTAAGGTCTGAAAAAGATAGAGACCAAAGCCTCACAGCAAGTTAGCAGCAGAAATGGGACTAGAGCCCATGTCTCCTGACTTTCAGTTCAATGAGTCTCAACGTTGTTTACAGAACCTTCTCTACAGATTTTAGTCAAGACTTTTTAGGTAGTGAGATTATGTTTGCTTTCAGAAAGTCAATTTAAGAAAGCTTTTACAAAGTAACTAGATCATAATCCCTAAGGAAGAACTAAAATATATAGTTCTTCAAAAACTTGCAACATCTGTACAAAATTATATATATTTGCATACAAATATATATGTAACCAGAATTGTACAAAGTATGCGTGTGTATATAAAACCAGAAGACAAGATTTGAATGATTAGACAGCTTCCTTATATGGAAATTAAAGACATTTTATAAGGTCTTTGCATTTGGAATTTAGCCTAACTAGAACATTCTTCTCCCAGATATTGGCACAGTTCACACGAGGGCATGTCACTTTCTCAGGGAGGCCTTCCTTGCCATTCATTTATAAATGCCACGCAGCTGCTTTAATACTTTGTCTATTGCTTCCTTGTCTTAAATGTGTCCTTCACACTCATCCTTGTCTAATGTGGGGTGTATTTTACTTTTTTTGCTTTGCTTGCTCTCTGTGCTCCTCAGCCAGAATGTAGCTCCTTGGTCAGCTGGGGAGGGAGTGGTGAAGATTCTGATGCTCTGAAGGTGCTTAACAAATATTGAATACTAAATGTGTATATATATTTAGTACTATATACATATACATTTAGTAATATATATACATATATACATTTAGTATTATATATACACGTGTACATATGTATACATATGTATATACATACATATATATGCACTTCACTTACAAGGTCACTTTGCTCGTGTAAAAGCAATTAAAAGTAAAACATGATTTAGAACTTATGTGTGAAGTTTAATATTCCCATACACATAATTTCTAAAATCTATACTGTTAGCTTTAACATATGGTTATATTTCTTATTTGACAAATAGGAATCAGCATTTTTGCCTCTCTTCAAGAATAAGGATAAAAATGTTTAAGCAATTAATTATCTGAATTAAATGACTAAAACATAATATTTTGTCACATTTTTATGTATAGATATGAAAAAATTCAGTGTTACAGAGGGTATATATTAAAAAGTAAGATGAGAAGGATTGTAATTCACACATGTTTAAACTTAGAAGAGACCCAAAGTTGTCTAAAGTAGTGGTGCCGGCTTCAACTTCCATCAGCAGTGTATTGTTTTTGCACCACATCCTTGTCAGCACTTGGTATTATTGGTCTTTCAATTTTAGTCAATTCTTTTATCTTACTGGGGTTTTAATTTGCTTTTCTCTAATTGCTAATGAGATTGAATAATTTTTTTTATATTTTTATTGGCCATTTTGATCATCTCTTTTATAAAATGGCTAATGTCTAGTTTTCTATGAGCTATCTGTTCTTTTTGTTGATTTATAATAGTTCTTCATATGTTTTAGATATGAGAACTTTTTCAAATATATCTGCTGCAAATATTTTTCTCCCATTCTATACCATGCCTTTTCACTCTCTTAATGGTATGTTTCTTGAACAGAATTTGTTAATTTAATGTAGCACGATTTATCATTTTTTCTTTTATGGTCAATACTTTCAATGTCCTATTTAAGAGAACATTTTCAACACTAAGGCCATTAAGAAATGTTATCTTCTGAAGCTTTATTGTTTACCTTTAACATTTAAATCTATAGTCTCCTCAGAAGCAAGGAGCAAGGTAAGGTTCAGATTTTATGTTTTTCATAAGGATATAGAATTGAACCATCACCATTGATTGAAATAAGCTTTTTCAGTGCTCTGCATTGAAAATTATGAATTGATATAACTGTGTCCTTGTTTCAAAATTCTTTTTTCTTTCTTGTTGGCCTATTTGTTTCTCTTTGTTCTATTACCACACTGTCTGAATTACAGTATCTTCTAAGTATGTCTTGATATCCAGTAGAATAAATCCTCCAGCTTTGTTCTTCAATATTGTCTCTGATTTTTTAGCCCTTGGCATATCGATGAATGTTTTAGAATCAGTGTGTCAATTTCAACCAAAAATGATACTGGAATTTAGATCAGGAAAACATTAAATATATGAATTAATTAGGGCAGAACTGAGATTTCTGCAATACTGAGACTTCTAATTCATGAGTGTGTGTATTCCTCATATTAAGGGGTTTTTTTAATTGCTTATTTAATTTATCTGGGAATTTCAGCAATATAAAAAGCATATAGCATGACATTTGTAAACTGAAGAATTGAAACAGTGGTAAACTGGGAAGCTTAGACCCTGGCTGACTGGGCAGTTACTTAATTCCAGGTGGTAGAAAAATTCCACCAGTGCCTTGCTCTCCAAACAGCCTAATCCATCATCTAAAACGAGGCCAAAGCCACAAGTATGTGAATCGAGCTGATGGAGAGATTCTCAGAGACAGATTTGGTGCCAGAGGAGTGGGTTGGGGTGACCTCACAAGAGGAGGACTGATTGCATCGAGGAGACAAGTAACCTACATAAACTGGCCTGGGGACATGGCTAGAGCTCATATAATCAGATCCTCTTCTCAGAACCAAGAAAAAAAAGATTGCCACTTGGACTGAAGACATATATTTCAGCCAGCAATAATTAAGAATCTAGATGCTTATCCATAAACGTAAACTGATAACCAAAAACCACGAGGAAGTTTCAGAAATCCAGCACAGCTCAGGGGACGGGCATTGTATTTAACACAAAAATAATTTAACCTTCTGTGAATATCAGTTTTCATATGAGAAGCAAAAGAAAACTAATTATTATCATTAGTATTTGATAAATTAGGGAAGATGGAACTAAAGGGCTGCTATGAAAGTAAATCAATTATCAAGTTAAATAAAACAAAATGTTAGTATTGGGATAAATAATTGAAAGAAAAGTTCTAAACATCAGCTTAGTCAACTGGAGGGTTAAGCTGCAAATTTTTACATAAACCAGTGCAAAGCTAAAAAGACGTGAAAAGTATAGAGGCTTATTACATTTGTTGCCCTTTATTTCGGGGGGGGGGCGGTTTACAGATTCCTCAGCTTCATGTGATTGTGCATATAAATTGTCTTTGGGAGACAGGACACAGGAAATGTTTGAAGTCATAAAGGGAACTGCTAGCAAGCATCAAGGATAACAGGAATAACAAACAAGGCACACAGTATTTAACTAATTTATGCACTTACCTTTATTATATTCTTCATCCTATTTTTATTGGGTTTAAGAAAAAAATAGATATTTTTCCCTCCCATTCTCCTTGCTCCTACAGTTAGCAATTTTTATTTATAGGGGTTTGGGAAGATGACATAACTTTATATGATACACCTATATCTCTACTAATTTAGTATCTTCAAGCATTATTGTATCCTCAGTATTAAGAGTAAGGAGTTGGCTAAATTTTATTTAATATTTACTATATGGCAGACTCTGCATTAACTTGTTTATCTTCACAACATCCCTATGAGTTAGGTACCATTGTCATCCTCATTTTACAGGTGATGAAACTGAGGCACCTAGAGATTAACTAGGCCAAACTGACGCCAGTAGGTAGTGGTGGGATCCACCTAAGCATGCTGGGCCTTAAGTGTCCTTTTATCTCTATGCTAAATGGCTTCTCCATGGGTTAGTGATACACCTGTACTACGTCTTCTCTTGAAAGATTACATTAAACAAAGGTACTTTCCTCAAGCTACTTAGCTATAAAGTTTTCAGTGACAAATTTAAGTATAAAAGTTTGTCATGTTATAAAATAAATTATCTCCAATGAGATGCTAATAGTAATGGTTCCAAAGTGCTGAAGCAAAGCAAACACTGGGTGGATTCTGGTGCTGTATTTAGCTTTTAATTAGTGACTGTGAAAATAATTTCTCAGTGCTGCTAAAGCAGCTTGATAGCGGAATAACTTCACACCATTAATCCTTACTTAAAAATAAATTCACCTTGGGAGAACAATACATTAAAATGAAATGATACCATTTAAGATGAACAATAGGCTTTTGTTAAAGTGTCTAAATGTAGCCGTAACTAAAGAGGTCATCTGGCAACCACACTGTTTTGGAAAGCTACTGGCTTCAGGAACAAAGTAATGCTGACAAAGTCACCTTTACTGTTCAGATTTGGACGTTTGATGGCAACCTATGTTCACTCTGCAAACAGAAATCTCCCAAGAAAAAAAGGAAACAAAATGTTTTCTCCTCATTCCCCAAATAGTACATTTTCTTGGCTATTGTCCCACAAATATGTTCATTGAAACAAAACCCAAAAACTAAAAACAAAAACAAAAACTGTAAAACCAGGCATATAACTAAAATTCTCCGTAAGAAAGCTGATTTAAAGGCATTCATAGGAAAACAACATGTCTAAAGCATGTTATACCTTAATAACATCATTCTTAAATAAAATATTTGTTAAATGTGATAATCAGAACTTGACTTTAACTTTTTAAAAACCTGATTTAATTGCTTTATGTCTGTATTGTATAAGATTTGAAGAAAAGGAGTTTAAATTTTCAAACTCTTTTGGAAGCTTTGTCTTCACAATTTTCCCTTTATCCTTTCGCAATGTTTAAATTAACATAATATTTGAGTGGAAATTTTTAAAATTCAGTGAAAATCCAGATGTTTCTTAAGACATTGATGAATTCATTCCGAAGAGTATTTGGATTCCTTCAATCAAGTATATGTAACCTGAGATTAACATGATGTTCAGAGGCAAATAATATATCAAAACAAAGGAACAGGTTAATAATCTGATCATTTCCTACCAGTCAAGGGTATGTCCCAGAATATATAACAGTTTGGAAAATATGGGAGAAAAAAATTTGAGAGATGGAAGAAAATTCTGGAGGTCCCTATTTCAAGTACACAGAACAGAAATAGGTGATGGAGGAGAGATAATAGAAAAAAATTATTCTTAATTTAGAAAGATAAATTATGCAGATTAAAACTCCCATGTAAAGTGATTATTTGATGTGATCAGAATTATATTCTATCTGGATGAATATGTGACTTTTGAGAGGATCTCTTTTAGGAAACTCATGCAATTGGCATGGATACCTTCTTTTTTCTTACCTTCATGTTGAAGAATTAACACACAGAAAAAAGCACAAATAGAGTATACAGATAAAAGAAATTTTACAAAGTGATCATACCTGTGACTGCTATCCAGGCCAAGGCATAAGAAAGACATCATGAAGACTGCAGAGGTCCTCCCTGGGCTCTGTGACCGTCCCGGCCACAAGTCCGTCTCACTTTCCTAAAGGCAGCCACCATCCTCCCAATCAGCCCTCTCCACATGAAAATACTTGTTGTTTATTCTTATGTATTCTCTGTGGCCTGGTTTCTTTTTCTTTATTTCGGTCAACAATAATGATCTTTGGTTAAAATATGTATGCTTTCTATTGAGTGGAATTGCGGGATTTTTTTAAGCAGTTAAAACAATTTGCACTCCCACCACCAGTGTACTAGAGTCCCATTTGCTCCATAGCCTCACCAACACTTGATATGATCAGCCTTTTTAGTATTTGCCATTCTAGTGAATATACAGTGGTGTCTCACTGTATGCCTAGTTGGTAGCTCTCAGATCATGTTTTCTAGCCATTAGGACACCCTCTTTTATATGCCTACTGGTCTCTCAAACATTCTCCTATAGAGTCTCTGTGTCAAAGTTTTTAATTATTCAGTAAGAGTTCTTTTACTATTCCAGATGTGAGCACTTTTATCAGACGTGCATGTTGCAATGATATTTTATGCCATGGCTTCCCTTTGCACTCCCTTAATGGTGTCTTTTGATGAACACTTTGTTCCTTTTCTGTGTCTCATTTAAGAAAAATCTTTCCCTATTCTAAGATCATGGTGACCATGTTATCTTCCAAAAGCTGTCTGGTTTTATCTTTCACATTTCAAATATAGTCTATGAACATTTTGTTAAAATTACTATTTAAAGAGTTCGAGCCAATTTATGTGCTTACTCAGATGTGTGCAAGCCCTCCGGCCGGCTCACACATTTACCAGAGCCTGCCCGCACTGGCTCGCATTAATGGCTTTTATGCTCACCGGTATGGTGAGCTATAGCTTTTTCTTGTTATTGAAATTTATGAGATACTCAAGACATACACAAATGATCAAAAATTGTACATATTAAAAAACACACCCAAATATCCCTAACCCCAGTTTTTCTCTGTGAGCATGGGCTAGCTGAAGTAGAGTCCTCTGAACAAATCATGGTCAATGGCCTAGTTATTAAGTTAGTGTGACGACAGATTCTAATAAACTTCCTGGCAAGGTAAATGGCTGTCTCAAATCATTCTGGGGATGAGAGGTTTACATGTACATGACTAAATGAAATTTCTCTTATGAATTAATTTCTAGGATGAAAATGTTGTTTCTAGGTGGAAATCCCTCAATTTAAAACTTTTGTTATTAAAGGGTCATAAATGTATACAGCCCAATGAAATAATGGGAAGGATAATCTCCAAAGAATTAAAAGGCAATAGATTGTATCTTGATGCTCCCCGAGTAACATGTAAGTCCTCGGCATACTTACCCAGTGTCGGGAACAAAGATTGGCCACAGATCTATTTCTTCTGGGAGCCACCAAATTCATTCTTTCAACATTCATTGTTAAAAGGCCTTCAACTTCTGGGAAGCTATGGACCTTTCTACCCATGTCTTATCTACTACTGTTAGGGGGTAGCTGCAGGTAAGCAAGACACCTAGTATTCCCAGCACGGCAGTGCAAAGACTTTAGTGCCCCCAGAACATCAGGAGTGGAAGCAGCTCCATCCCAGTTTTCGCTGGTAGGTAAGCAAGGGTAGGGTAAACCCTTTTAACCTGCGCAGGTTCTCCTCAAGGAATAAGTAGGTTTGGGTTGAGAACCCCAAAACCCAAAAGCAGACACATTTTGTGTAACATATGAATTCCAATTCGAGATCTCTCTTCAGCTATCACATATGATTGAAACTCCAGATGTGAGTGAAAAAAGTTTCTAACTGTCTTTGTTACTTTTAGACTTAGTGAAGTCATTAGAAGGATTTTGACATGGGAGCTTTAAACACCTTGTCTCTTAATGGTATCCTCTGTCTTCTAAGTGTAAATGCTCTTAGGTGTCATAATTATCAAAGGATCACCAAACAGGAAGGAATGGCAAGAACTCATTTGGGCAAACCTCTGCACCTCAGCAGAATTACACTTGAATTCAGAAAAATAGCAGCCTATTTTTCTTTGAAATATACAAAGAATGAAACAAAGTCTTTCCAATAATCAAATGTTTCATAATTCTTAAAGCAAGTTCTTTATTAATGGATTTTATTTTTTTCAGATTTTAAGACTAAATATTTAATATTTTCTTAGGGATTTCACTTTAACCTTTTATCTTTGGTTATCTTTATCTTTTAAGTATTAACTGGTCTGTCAAGCTATGTGACTTCAGAATAATTTTAATTCATTTTTTTAGTACTTTAAGAATGTTGAATAAATGAACCCCATGGTACCAAAAAGAAATGGATCTGGCATCCCAAGAATGGTTGTTTCTGGCACTAGGCAAATTGGATATTATTATATTTGACTTAGTTTTACGGTATGCAAGAGTAAAATAATATTAATTTTCAAAGCAGCTTAAGATCCTTAAATAGATCCTCTTTATAAGTCATTTGTTTTCTAACTCTTTTCTCCATTCAGAATATGTAATATATATTAAATTTTATTTCTTTTATCTGCTTTATTGATGATTAGCTGCTCAGTTATTTTCTAAGCATTCTTTGTCTGAATTTATCAATTCCAAATTGAACACCCTTAAAGAGAGGTAATTTCTCTCAAATTCCTTAACAGTTAAGTCCTATGAAGCCAATGATCATCCATCCCAGGATTAAGTTCATTTCCAGAATTTTACTTCCCTTTTTAAAAATTTTTATTAATAATGTTTAGTCTCCTCAAATGTGGTTCTGGCTTTTACCTTTTTATAACATTAAATCTTCTTGGTTTCTTGGTTCCATGAAAATTTATCTCATTATTTTCTAGAGCTTTAGAGAAAGCAAGGTATAACAGTATATAAAAAAAATCAACAACCTTTAAGAAAATGATATTTATCTTAACTAGTGTTGACAATTTATCATCTAAAGTGGATCTAACTGGGAAGTGGCCAATTCTAAGCTCTAGTGTAAAGAACATGATAAGCAATATCAGAGGTCAAAAATTACATCAATTTGCTCTCATTGAAATTGGAGTAATGGCCTCTTTCCTTACCCTGACTATTATTTTCCAAGGGGTAAAGTATTACATTCCCGTGACGACTCAAGAAGCATTGATTCTAAAATAAAACCAATGGATTCTTTCTTCCATAAGGTAACATCTTAAAGTGTACTCCTTGATTTAATCTTATTAGCATGAAGTTGATAAAGAAAAAACTCTTGATGAATTGCAGTTGCCTTATTTCATAAAAACCTAGAGTTTAAAGTCATACTTCATTTTGTAAAAAAGGCCAGGTCATGATAGCTTTAAGGCTCATTATTTTAAGGCAATAAACTAAGGCCCACACACCAAACCCAACTTGGTGCCATTTTGGTACCACCCATAAACTAAGAAGAATTTTTCCAAATGAACATTTGCAATCATATTGATGTCAGGGAATACTAAGTTTGAACCCTTGATAAGTGAAAAGTTATCCCTAAAAAAAAAAAAGACTTTCTTCTCATTAGGCACATATTTTCTTAAATGTTCTTAATTATTATATTTTGAATTTTGTTAATAAAGCAATTTATTCTTTGCATTTTGTTAGATTTTCTATAATGTGTTATGCTCTATATAATATCTTCAATTTTGTCACTTGACCTGCAAAACCTAATATATTTACTATCTGGTTCTTTACAAAAAAAGTTTGCCAACTACAACATTATTTTGAAATATATTACCTTCAAATTAAAAAGTGAAAAAGAAAGGAAAAATGACTTTATATGCTTAAAGAACATTCCAGTAGTTGAACAGAAAATTTTTATGGGGAGTTTTCTAGAAATAGATATTCATTTAATTTTTATGCAGGACACTATACTAGGGAGATAATAACTTTAAAAAGAAATAAAGCACAAAGACTTTTTTCTTGACTAGCTTAGAGATAAAAATAATTCTTCTGTAAAACAACCCAGGACTCGTCACAAGTAAATAGCGTAAAATGACTTACTAATAAGAGAATGCTTTGATACTTAATGGGCATGACATAAAGAAATGGTCAGAGTACGGTGGCATTCACCAGGGAAACTGGTACTTTCTCCAGGATCTCTGCCTTGCCCTAGGCCTATCCAGGGGGCCACAGTGAGCAGCCTCCAGCAATAAGCTGGCTACGCCATCTGCCTCCAGAACTGGTAGAGGACAGCGACCCAGGATATGAGAAGCTCTTTTCCCATTAGGCAGATGAGATCAGAAATGTTCATTGGGTGCCTTACACTTACGGGCTTGAGGGACCTGTCATCTGCCAGCCATTCCACTGTGTCGGCAACGCTAAGATTTATAACTTCTTACACGGACCTCAGCACCTCTCAAATCCAACATTGTTTCTGCCTCCTTCCCCAACTGAATGGATAACTCCACCTTTCACTTCATATTGCTTCCAGCCTGTTCTCTCAGGCTATCTCCTGTTTTCCATCTTTTCTTCCAAGTACTAGTGAGTTTCAAAAAGTTTTTAAGAAGTCCTTGATGCTCCTACAGATATATTCCTAATTTTAGAAACCTCCCCCACTATGTGACTCTCTTCAGATTAGGAAGGAATCAGCCAAGATGTATGAAGAGGACCAAGTTTAAATAGGACCATGAAATCCTAGGGAAGGGTCCTTCACAGAGAGTCAAAGTTCAATAGTGTTCCTTGCTGCAGAGGAAGACTAAGATAGACTTTGACTTAAGAAGGCCTCAGCATTGTTTTCCATTCTTGTCTTCCCATTTCTGATCAAATTCTGTCACTCTTCTCTGTTGTTGGCATTAGTCCTTTTCATTCTGCATTGAGATAATCTGCTCCATCTTGCTAGCACCAGACTGAAGAGTTGTGTAAGAGGTCAGACAAGGACCTCAGTCCAGTAGGATTGTAGAACTCTAAGGAAGACTTCCTTAACAGACAGTGTTTGGCACACTTATTGCTATCTGGGCATAGGGTTTAATGAGAGGGCTGTGAAGGGCAGGAGGGAGGTGAAATGGAAGAGATATTTTGGAGATAGGGACGACTTACCATCTGTTGTAGGAGAATAGAAGAGCCCACAGAAGAAATACTAGAGATGCAAAAGAGGAAAGGATTGGTGGAGGAGCATTTCTTATCCTGAAGCAAGGTTGGAAAAGCAGAACCCAAAAGAATTGGCTAAAACATTACTGGAGAGTTGGAATTAAGAGGGATGGCCTCCATTTCAGTAAGCTAGGAAGTGCTATCAGATTACATTTGTTTAGTTGCTCAAATAATTCAGGTAAATCAACATAGAAATTTATATACTAGCTTAAGAGAGCTGATTGAACATTTTGGCAGCTTTTATCTTTCCATCCTACTGACCAAAATTCCATTGAAATGACAGAAGAGTCATAAAACCATAATAAATCCATAACAACTTTGGAAAGCAGGGAAGGGTGCCATCAGAAGTACAAATTTTTGGAAGATCCAGAGCAGACAGGGCAAGATTGACGGCATACCCCACAGAGATGGAAAAGACCCCCCAACACAAAAGGGACCTATAAATAAGCCCAAGACTAAGGGCCACAGGGAGCTGTGGGGAACAGGCTAGTATGTCAGTTGGCCGGTTAATCACAGGGCAGTAGGACAGTAGCACTGGGGCCCTGCTCTCAAAGCAGTGGACTCAACTACAGACAGGATAAAGCCACAGATTTGGAAATCCAAACATGACGTGGAAAAATCTGATTTTGATGTGATAGGACTTCCCTGATTCATAGGCACCAGAAGACAACAACGTGTACCCACCCAAAAGACATGCTATGTGTACAAACCAATGACATTGTGGCCAGCACCATGTAATCAGCTTTGCTCCATACTTAGTAATCAAGACCTTTGCTTATAAATGTAAATAGGTAGCCAAGAACCAAACAATCAATAACTAACAAAAGTATTAATTCAACAAATAAATCAATTTCACTTTGTGGAAACAAAGTTGATTTGGAAAATAAAAAACTTAATTATTTTATTTAATATTTTAGTGACATTCGAGAGGATCATAGCTTATTTTTTTAAGTTGCTGTGACCAATGAATAATGAGTGATTTTTAAAACATTACTCGGGCTGAATTGTGGAAAGAACAGGCCAAAATCCATTTAAGAGCTGGAAGGTTGAATAGACTAATTTTCACATAACACCATGTAAAATGACAAAGGAGTGAAAAGTATAAGAATTTGTTGCATGTAATGTCCTTCTCCTTTTTGGGTTTGCAAATTTTCATCTTTGTTGCTATCCTTTCTCATTTTTTTTCTTTCTCAATCTTGCTTTATATCTTTCAGAAATTTTTTTCTTGTTCTTATATACTGGTACCTTACAGCATAACTGCGGATACAACTTTAGATTTATATTTCTACTGTCACTTCAGTAGGATTTGGAGAGGATGAGAAATAACAGTTTAGGGTCCCTCAAGGTAATGTGGTTCATTACCTTGAACCACAGTAATGAGAGGATCTTTTACATATTGATCGCCTTTTTTTTCTCTATTTTAGAAAACTTTTGCAAGTTGGTTTATTTACAATGCCAAATTTTAAGAGGTTGCTAAAGTTAACTGGACAATGAACTTGGCAGAAATCGCTTTACAAAAAGAGGGGAAAGCCCAAAATGCCACTTTCTATGTAGAACCCACAATTCAGTTTTATTCAGAGCAAAGAGAAAAGAAAATTTTGATCCTACCGGAAGAAACTCAGCCACAGGTCTGGAGTCTGTACCTAACTACACACACAATGAGGACAATACTCTGCTAATACAGTGATTTGCTGCTGCATTTGTCTGCTGTTTGTCTAATATTAACAATTATAAACAGAGCACTGCAACTAGTATTTGCAACAATCCTTACAGTGTCACAGTGTCAGGCACCACATTTCACTTCTCTTCGCACCACCGGTTCTCTTTGCGCACCTGGGCTTTCTCTTCTTCAGTAAAGTCGTTTTTGATGTTGAAGCTCTTCCTAATCTCTTCATGAGTTTTCCCCTTGATAACATTGGCAACAGCCTTGCATGTAACATCAAGCAAACCTTTGATGTCTAAACAGTTTGCAGCCAGAATAAGTTTGGAAAGTGTCCCTTGGTCAACATTCAGGAATTCTTGGTCCTGTACAGAGATATCATGGGTTCATTTTACTTTCTTCTCATCATCCTCACGAGGAAGAGGATCATCCTTGTGGTAGGTGCACCACTGAATGACCTTTCTTAGTATTGCTGCACTAACATTTGGTAGAGGAACTGGGTCATTGCCACCTTCATTATCCATTCCCAAACCTTCTAACATGGTCTTGATAGTCACAGATTGTTTGGCAATTTCAACACCAACTCCAAATATCTTTCCATCAGAACTCTACAACTGAATCGAAGGCACGGTGCTCGGTCTCAAGGAGAGAGCGGGTCAGAGGCTGACGAGAAGGAGGAAGCATCAGCAGATACACAGGGCAAGGCAGAGAACATGGCCCCATCCCCACATTGATCACCTTGGTTTTTTGTTTTGGTTTTTTGCTCTGGTTTTTTGTTTTACCTTGCTCCTTTAAATTTAGCTTATTTTTCAGCATATATGTAAAAACTATGTTGCCAGAAAAAGTGCTTTTCTCAATAAATTGCCTTGTCCACCATAGTGGCACAAAGATTGGTGATGGTCTCTCGCATCCCAAGGAGATTTTACAAGTTCAGAGTATTTCTCATTGGACAGCTGCTAGCAGTGGACTTTAGAGACAACCTATCAAGATTAGTAGACACACTGGCTCTTTTTTAATAACAAAGTTTTCACTTCAGCTATGATCTTTATCATATTAGTGATCCCAGGTATATAGTGGCATCTTTAAATGAAGAACTTGATTTATAGGCAAAATCAATTAAGAAAACACTTCCATATATTATTTCACATGTAAAAACTTAATCAAAACATGTTATCTAGATTTTTGGTATTCAACTGAAAGTAAATATAAATTTATCTTATAGTACATCATTAAATGTTTAAAAATGATTTCTGGATCAGTTTCTGCAGTGAAAACTTCTGGTGGTTCTTATTTGTTGCAGTCGTAGTTTAGGATAGGAAGTGACAATATTTGTTATTTTTTGGTTATTAGTCTCTAGGTTAATTAAATGGTGGTTAAAGAATGTACTCTAGATGATTTTAGTTTCTTGCAATTGGCTAAAGCTTGCTTATGGCCCGGCACCATATCAGCTTGGGTAAATGATAAACATGCACCTACAAAGAATGTGTATCCTGTCATTGCTGAGTGCAGTGCTATATATATACTGCAATTAAGGAAAGTTTATTAAAAATATTCTTTAGGTCTTCTGTATCTTTGCTGATTCTTTTCTTTCCTTTCTTTACCACTAATTCAGGGAGGTGGTGGTATGGATTTACCCTTTAAATTTTTTCAAATTTAGCTCTAGATATTTGAAGGTATGTGAAAGCAAAATAAGAATTGTTTTATTTTTCTGGTGGATTTTTTTTTTATCATACAACCACTTTAAAAGAATAACTGCCCCAGCTTTTTTGATTTGTTTTTTCATGGTAAATATTTTTCCATCCTTTTACTTACAACCTTTCTCTATCCTTATATTTAAAGAATATCACTGATAAATAGCATTTAGTTGTAGTTTAATCCAGTTTGAAAATATTGCTTTTTAACGAGACAATTACTTTTAATGTAATTACTCATGTATTTGTGATTCTACTTATCATCTTTTTTCTGCTTATCACAAATGTTTCATGTTCCTTTTTGTCCTTCTTTATGTTATTGAAGGTTAACTAGACTTCCTTCATTAATCTAGTCCTTCCTTTATTGGTTTGTTAGTTGTACATTCTTTGCTACACTTTAGTACATATGCTAAAGAATATACAATATAGCTTGGACTGGTAACAACCTAACAGAATTTCATACATTGAAAACTCTTTGGACAATTAACACTAGGATGTTAGAATATTTTAAGTCCATATATCACCATTCTTTGTTATTGTTTTTATTTTAGCCCTATGTATGTTTTCCCCCCAGAAGACATTATAATTACTGTTTTGTATAGTCAGTACTTATTTATATTTACCTACATTTTTACTCTTCATATTGAATTTGTGTTTTCCTATTGTCTACAAAACTCATTTACTTTATTGAGGATAGGTTGGCAATAATTTCACTTGTTTTTTATCTGCTAATATCTTTATTTTGCCTCTACTTTGTAAGGATAATTTGGGCAGGTATAAGGTCCTAGGATGACAACTTTCTTTGAGCAACATGAAAATATCATTCCATTATCTCAGTGATTTTCAATTAGTGCACCATAGCAGGCTACCTGGTATACTGCAAGAATTTTTATTTTTTATTTTTATTTTTTAATTTTTTAAAAGATTTTACTTATTTATTTTTAGAGAGAGGGAGAAGGAAGAAGAAAGAGAGGAAGAGAAACATCAATGTATGGTTACCTGTCGCACACCTGCCACTGGGGACCCAGACCTCAACCCAGGCAGGTGCCCTGACTAGGAATCAAACCACTGACCCTTTAGTTCACAGATCAACACTCAATCCACAGAGCCACAGCAACCAGGTATTATTTATTTTATTTTTAAAACTATGTTTATTGATTATGCTATTACGTTATCCTGATTTTCCTCCCCTCCACCCAGCATCCCCCCAGTCCCTCAGGCAATCCTCCCACCATTGTTTATGTGCATGGGTCATGCATACAAGTTCTTTGGCTACTCCATTTCCTATACTGTACTTTACATCCCCATGGCTATTCTGTAACTATCTATTAGTACTTATTAATCCCTTCGCCTCTTCACCCATTCTCCCACAACCCCCTCCCATCTGGCACCCTTCAATATGGTCTCTGTATCCATGGTTCTGTCTCTGTTCTTCATGTTTGCTTAGTTTGTTATTTAGATTGAATTGTTGATAGATTTGTATTTTTTGCCATTTTAAGGTTCATAAACTTTTGGTCATCTTTTTCTTAAATAAGTCCCTTTACCATTTCATATAATAATGGATTGGTGATCATGAACTCCTTTAGTTTTTTCTTGTCTGGGAGTTATTTATCTGCCTTTTGATTCTCAATGATAGTTTTGCTGGGTAGACCAGTCACGGCTGTAGGTCCCTGCTTTCCATAACTTTGAGTATTTCTTGCCAATCCCTTCTAACATACAAAGTTTCTTTTGAGAAATCAGCTGACAGTCCTTAGGAAACTCCCCTGTAGGTAACTAACTGCTTTTCCCTCGCTACTTGTAAGATTCTCTCTTTATCTTTAAACTTTGGCATTTTAATTATGATGTGTCTTGGACTGGGCTTCTTTGCATCCATCTTGTTTGGGACTCTCTGTACTTCCTGGACTAGCATGTCTATTTCTTTCACCAAAGTGGGGAAGTTTTATTTCATTATTTTTCCAAATAGATATCCAATTTCTTGCCCTTTCTCTTCTCCTTCTGGCACCCTTATGATGCAAATATTGGAACACTTGAAGTTGTCCCAGAGGCTGCTTATACCACCCTCATTTTTTTTGGATTCTTTTTTCTTTCCGTTGTTCTGTTTGGTTGTTTTTTCCTTCCTTATGTTCCAAATCATTGATCTGATTCTTGGCTTCATCCACTCTACTGTTGTTTCCCTGTAAATTGTTCTTTATTTCAATTAGTGTATCCTTTGTTTCTAACTGGGCCTTTTCATGCTGTTCAGGTCCTTATTAAGTTTTTTGAATATCCTTATAACCAGTGTTTTGAACTCTGCATCTAATAGATTGCTTATCTCCATTTCGTTTAGTTCTTTTTCTGGAGTTTTGCCCTGTTCTTTCATTTGAGCCATATGTCTTTGTCTCCTCATTTGGCAGTCTCCCTGTGTTTGTTTCTATGTATTAGGCAGAGCTGCCTTGACTCCATGTCTTGGTAGTGTGGCCTAATATAGTAGGTGTCCTGTAGGATCCAGTGGCACAGCCTATCCTATCACCCAAGCTGGGTTCTTGACATGCACCCTTTGTGTGGGCTGAGTACACCCTCCTCTTGTAGTTCAGCCTTGGTTGCTGCTGGAATATCAATGAGAGGGATTTACTCAGGCCAGTCAGCTGCAAGGATTGGCTGTGACCACTTACCACCAACCTCCACCCTCCACAGAGGATCAGCTCTGCAGGGGCAGGGTGGTGGTGCTCCAACCAGTGGTCTGTAGCCACTGGTGCACTGGCCCTGGGGTTTCCCAGATGCTATAGGCCAAGGTCATTACCCACCTGTGTTTTGCCTGGCACCATCCTGCCTGAACCATAAAGCAACCCGAGATGGCTGCTACTTATGCTGGGCTTAGATATTCCCAGGCAAGCTGTGAATCTAGATTGGCTTCTTCTAGTGCCTGGCCTGGTGCTCATTGTGGCCAGCTGTTGTTTGTTTGATAGGATTTAGGAAGTTGTGAAGCATGAGCCAAGACCAGCATTTCATATGGAAAAGCAGCTTGGGTAGGTCCTTAAGTTGGGTGGGTTGGAGTCTCTGGGGATTTCCAAGGCTGGTCAAACAGTGTTAGCCAGGTTGATGGAGTCCCAGATATGGCACCAGCTTGCCAGCTCTGTGGGGGAAGGGTTTAGAAAAGGGACAAGGCCTCTGCTTCTTTTAATATCAGACACATCTGTTTCTCTCTGTATACCGCTGGTGCCTTCCAAATTGCTACTCTGATGCTGGAGCTCAGAGGGAGTGAGTCGGAGTAGGTGAGTCTGTGTGTGGGTTATTTAAGAGGAACTGCTTGGGGCTCCTAAAGTTTCTTCCACTGAATCAATCCCCACTGGTTTTTGCAGCAAGAAGTTGGGGAGACTTATTTTTTTGGTACTGGAACCCTGGACTGGGGGGCCTGGTGTGGGGCTGGGCCTGCTCACTCCCAAGATATCCCCTCTGAATTTTTGTCCACCGTACATGGGTGAAGGACCAGCCAGTTCCACATCTGCACCCCTCCTACCAGCCTGGATGGGTGTGGTTTCTTTAATTCCGTAGTTGTCGGACTTCCATTTAACTTGATCTCTGATGGTTCTGAGTGATAGTTTTTCTATAGTTTAGTTGTAATTTTGTTGTGGTTGTAAACAGAGGTGAGCCATGTCTGCCTGTGTCACCATCTTGACTGGAAATCCTACTGCAAGAATTTTTAAACCATGCAATACCTATTTAGTCAGGGACACTGACCTCTTTTCCCTGAGGCTGTCAAATAAAAAAATGACAACAACCCACACAACAACAGCCATCTGGTGTGAATGAATCAAAATTATGCCTATTTTTTGGTCAGACTGGCAAAAAATATCTTTTTTTGGTGTTCTGTAGAATTTTAGTAATTAGTTTATGTGTGCCATGAGATGAGAAATGTTGAAAATCACTGCATTATCTTTCTTTCATTATTTCCATTGAGAAGTCAAATACCATTCTTATTTCTGTACCTGTGAAGGTAAGGTATATTTTTTCCCTTTGGCTATTTTCAAGTTTTTTTTTCCCTTTGTCTTTAGTTTTCAACAGTTTTACTATGTAACCTGGAGAGGTTTCTTTTGCCTTGATGTTTTTTACTTTAAAAATTCTTTGCCTTTATTTCTTCATTGTCTTTATTTTTTCAGTTGCATTCTGTCCTATTTTTTCTTCTCCATCTTCTGGGACACCACGTAAAACATACTTATTTCTTTTTATCAGTCTCATATTACAACTACAAACTTTTTAGCATTTTCATTCTTTTTATTCCTCAAATTTCAGCCCAAATACTTTCTGGTATTTCTTCCAGATCACTCACCCTCTCTTCAGTTTCCAGTATTCTATTTAATCAACCTACTGTGTTCTTAATTTCAGTTATTATTTTTTCATCCTAAAATTTCTATTTGATCCTTTTTTATATATTCTAGCTGTCTAGAACCCATAACTTTTTCATGTCATTTATTTTGAATGTATTAATTAAAGCTCTATTTATCCAACCTGGTAATTCCAACAAGTGGGTCATATGTTAATCTGGCTTTGTTTCCTGTCCTGTTTTGTGTTATGTCTGCATATTATGTTATTAATGCCAAATATTATGCTTGCCAAACTGTGGTGACTCTGGATAATGTTATCTCTCTCTATAGATTTTATTGACCAGTCGGGTGTTGACAAATGACCTTATTGTACTTCTGGGACTCACCTGCAGATTTGATAATGCTCAGTCTACCTCTCATTTGTCTCCTCTTGTCAAGTATGTGAATACCTGGATTCCTAATTAAGGTCCTGGGGCCTTCTGTCTCTGTCTCTGTCTCTGTCTCTCTGTCTCTCTCTCTCTTTCTCTCTGTCTCTCTCTCCCAGGTTTGAAGTTTCTGAACTCTAATTTTTGTCTCCATAGGGCTGTGAGACTGATGAAAAATTTTCTCAGCCCTTCATTAGCTTTCTGCTTAGCTTCTTATCCACCAGTTTTGTGTAGTTCAGTAATTCAACAAGTGACTTCTTTTCCTTTAGTTCATTTATCTTTTAGAAATGCATGCTTTATTGTTTGCTCTAAATTTTATAAAATAATTGCATGCGTCATAAAGCATATACTTTTAGAATGCTGTAACTTTCTTTATCTCAGCATTAAAAGAAAAAATGTCTTTATATAGTCTGCTTTCCTTAGAAACCAAGTAAAGTTACTTTGGGGTTTTTTTTTCCTTCTTTTTTATTTTAACAAGGCCTCAGAGTTTGTATCATTAAAGTAGTTATTCATGTTTGGAATAGTCATAAGATTATAAAATTTAGCACTGGAAGGAACCTAAGACATCATCTTCTGTTGGCTAACCTCCCACACAGTGCAGAAATGTTTCCTGCAGCATCCTTGGCATATGCTCATCCGGTCTCAATTTGGATATCTTTAGCAAAGGAGCTCATCATTTCCTAAAACAATCCATTCTGTTGGACAACTCTATTTTAAAAATCCTTATGTTGAGCTAAAATATGCCTCTTTGTAACTTATACTCATTTACTCATTGTTTTAAGTTTTCCTTCTGGAACGAGTCAAAACAAGAGAACATTTCAGATAGCTGCACTTAAAGCAGATCTGAATGCTATTCCTGTCTTTTCAGTTTTTAATTTTTTTTGCTTTCTTGTCCCAAAGCATTGAACATAAATTGCTAAATTTGGATAATAATCATGAAGAAGGCCATCTACTTGGTAATGATTAAAAAAAAATCTTTATACAAATTTCTCTCCTATTTTGAAAACAAAATTCTTTTGTAATTATCTTGAATTATATTTTTGTATTAAAACAAGAGTAGAAAGCTGCTATCTATTTTCAGATGTGATGCTACATAACCAATTGTGGGAATGTTGCGAAAGCCTCTAAGGAGGCAACTGTCGCACAACTAGTTTTCCTTAGGAGTAATATTATATAATAATCATACGAAAGCAGCTCCTCTTTTTATGCTATCTTTTCTAATTTATTCATTGCCACAATCAGTCAAATTACCTGTCCTAGCTCAAGGACATGTTGAGCAAAATACTTTCTCACTTTAATATCAAATATTCTTTTTCTTAACGACTTTACATCATTTTGTGCTTTACTCTATTTTTTTTATCTATGTATGATTTTCTTTCCTGAGTACTATGTCCAAAAAAGGTAAGCTACCAAGTCACGAATTTGACCCATCGATTAGATATTTCTGATTCTACCTACGAGGATGAAATGTATCTCATATGAGCCAGTAGCTCAGCTCTCACACCAGACCCTGGCTCATCACACTGCCAGAAGGCTGACTGCAATCAAACTTCAGTTTTGAGAGTTAATAGTTTCCTCACGCTCCTCCCTCTGTCAAGTATATTTAGTTGAGCTTGTGCATATGACTTCAGTTCATAAAAAGTTTACAAGTGCAGCTGGAATGCTTAGCATTTGATTGTTACATAAATAAGTATTTGAGAACATATGTAAACTTGACAGTGTTAGTACCAGATGTTCCAGTAACACAATAATGTACTTTGAATGTCCATTCTCACTTTCAGCTTGTTTATTTTGGCAGTATCTCTTTATCTGCTAAGTTTCAGATAAGTACATATTAACGCTATCCATAGTGTTGATCCCCTTATTGTTCCATTCAAGTTACACTTATTACATTTAGTGTATAGAAATACAAATAACATAGACATTAATACACAAAGTCAATTTTTACACATCTCCATAAAATGTAAATATTTCAACTCCTAAATGTTTATTATCTTCTCCGGACATATGTATGTACTCTCCTCTCTAGAGGAATTGCCTTTCCCATTAGGGATTATCCAAGTTTATTCTTTCCCTTTTGGACTACCAGGTATTTATATTAAGAGACTTCTGTCTACTGCACAGACTCTCCTGCCTGCCTCAGGTCTTCCCCACCCTGCAGCCGCACTGTAGCGGATTGTATCCTGAAATGGTAGAAGCTATTGGCCTTCTCAGCACAATTTTTGTTTCTTCATGGTTTTATTTTACAGTTATTTTACTGGCAGAAGAATTCCAAGAATAAGAACAGTGCATGGAACTCTCATATATCCTCTGCGGAGATTCGTCTGCTGTTCACATTTTGCCCCATTTACCTTATCAGATGTCAGTGAACTTTCTTGCTCTCTCTCTGAGTATGTGTACGTGTGTATAGATATCTAAAACATGTAAAACTTATGTGTATGTTTATGTATATGTACACAGGTACACATACATTTCTCCTGAATCATTTTAGAGTTAGTTGCACAGCCTTTTACTCATAAACTTTGGTGTGTGTTTGTTCTAAAAATGAGAATATTATCTTACATACAAGTAAATTTGAAGTTGATATGTATCTCTAATCTTTTTTCCTGTGTTCCAATTTTGTTAGTTGACCCATTGAGATCATTTATAGGGCACCCAGATCTTACTTTTGGAGCCAGGTTAGACATGTTGGATGCAGGGGGCTGTGTCGTAGCAGTGACAGGGCCCTGGGAACCGTCGTGGCCTGGCAGGTAGTGAAGGAATGTCCATATATGGTCAAGAAGGAAAGCAAAAGGTTGAAGGCAGAAACTCAGTTCTAAGCCTCCTAAAGAGAGGTCATGTAAGGTCCCAAAAGGCCAATCAATCGTGAGATTGGTTAGGACACACGGTACAACTTGTGTTAATGCAAGAGGTTTTCAGTTGATGCCCCAAGTTTGATGGAGGTCTGTCTTCATATGAAAACATCTCTATGGCAAGGAAAGAGACTGACAGCCTGAAAGAGCCAGTGGGTTTGGACTGACAGAAGGCTGCGACTCAGGGCACAGCTTCTGCGAGATGAGAGTTACCATCAGTGATCCTTTGGGGCAGAACCTGGAACGGCCTTCAGGTATAGGGCAGTCGAAGGCTGCGTGCCTCTGATCTTGAGGGAAGGGCTACAGCGGCATCCAAACAAGGGTAAGTGTAGTAAGGGATAGTAGAGAAAAAGGAGGAAAAGGCAAGAAGCTAAATGATGTCTGTTTTTCAGTGGGCCTAGGAATCATGCTTTAGGTTTGCAGAATAGATACATGGCACAGCTCTGGAGGGAAGAGAGTCAGCTGAGTTCACTGCTCGAAGTGTTTCCCTTGGTGGGAAATGTGTTTTATTTATATGTAATATTGTAAAAAATTATTTTAGAAACATGCTGTGTTATAAACTTCAAGCTCACCTCCAAAGAGCCAGGAAAACAAGAAAAATGTGCATGAAGTTAAGTAAGAGTAGATCAAATTAGCATTCTTATAGAATGAGCTGTAGATTTACTGGAGACTTACTAACGGGAAAAATACCAGAGCACCAGACTAGCACATCAATCATTTGAAATTGTCTGACAGTCTTGAAGAGGATATCCTGGCTGCAGAAAGCACATAGCTGTCTTAAGGCTAGGGGCCCAGGTCAGAAAATAGTAAGAACAAAAGATGAGCAATTTTGAGAGGAACCAGCTGGCTTAAGGTGATCCAAAGTGCACAGATGTTAAAGGATTACTGTTCCAACAATGCCATTACCTAACGCAAGAATAGCAGAATAACCATTAAAAAAAATTACAAAACTTCATTTATCACATTGACCCTTGAGGTCAGACTATATGTGTGTTTCTTTTCCATCATGTTAATTTTCTATTTCTATTTTAATGTTATTTTTGTGTCTTCTGGTTGATGGCTATAAGAAAGCATAGATATTTTTTATAAAAATTGAAAAATAAAATGTAACCTATCTTTCTTAGAAATATGTATAGAATTCTGTTGATGTGTGACCTTTAGTAGGTTTTTAAAAAATGATCTAAGTACAATAACCAAGAATCTATAATTTCTCCTATACCTGCATCGAAATTCCTCAAACTGTAACACAGGTGGTTTTGTGGCACAGAGAAAGATGGTAGATCTCAAGTCTATTATGAAACCTCTGGTGTGGTAATTGAATGTAAAAAGAAGTAATCTAAAGTTTACAACCTAAGGGGGCTTGAATCATGGGAGTAATCAGGAAATGAAAACAAAAGGAGTTTGGAAAATTGCTATTGTTGCGGAGTACAGTGCAGTTAAAGCCATGAAAAGTAGCCCTCCGCTCTTAAGACCATTGTTTCCTATTTAATGATACTGGATACTTTGTGAGTTTAAGGAATGTTTCTGATAATTATTTGGAGATATTACATACCCTAGAAAGAGTCACTCATTATAAAAAATATTTATAATGAAGTACCCACCATATATATTAGAATCAAATGCATACTGTCTGATTCAGAGGTACCCAAGTTTATTTATTCACCAAGAATTATTAAGTATTTTAATAAAAACCTCTTCATTTATCTCTGCAGCATTGCAGGGTGCATGATCTGACCGTGTGAAAAACTCCTTACTGCACGCACCGTGCATACAAGGAGGCTTCCCCATTCGTTTTTATACGATTATGTGAAAACAACATTAAAAGTGCTCCTCTGTGACCAGTAGCCTCTATTTTCAATTCTAGGACACAATAACTGTATAAATAAGCAGAATTTCACCTTTGATTCTCAAACTCTGTAAGTACATCACATTTATTTGTTATTTGTATTCAGAGAACGTGAGGGCAGGACGATCTCATTTAGCTGCAGCTTGCTTCCTTTTTTTTAAAAACCCATCAAAATAGCTTCATGGAGATGAGGCTTGAAGAATGGCTTTAACATACCCTTTTTTTCTTTCTTCTCGAGTTAGTGTCACTTCAAAAATAAAAATAAAAATAGACACTCTTATTGGAACTTTAGGAGTAAGACTGGGTATAAACAGGCTTAGAATATACTTAACTGTAGTAATCCTTCCTGACACCCATAGAGATGAATTGATAACTGGATTTGGCATTTCAAATATTTTTTACCCAAGGCAAGAGCTTTAAGGTGTTTTCTTGGTATTAGAGAGTTTAGAGTTGAAACAGGTGCCATTTATTATTTTCTCTTTCTGTCAGCTTAGGACTTCTCTTTGCAATCATGTTTATAAAACTGGGCCTTTCTGTTCTTAAATGTTTTACCTGTTGAAGAATGTTCCATCAGAGGATGTGCTAACATCTTGTGCTAAGATTTTGGTTGAATAATAAATAGTCTGATACAATCAGATAAAGTAATTTATTAGAAGAGGCTCTTGGACTTGGAATCAGAAGTAATGAGTTCTAGTCAGGGATCTGCAAGATAATTTGTATATGATCGTGAGCAAATCGCTTAGCGTCTCTCAGTTCTCCATCTCCTCATTTGAAATGTGAGAGCTTTTGGTTAGCCTGTTAAGATTTCTCCAATGTGAAATACATTCTATAAGTTAGGGATCAAATAAGTCATTTAATCATGTTAACCACATCAACTGGTCCATTCTGCCAAAATATTTCAACCATTTATCGTAAGACTTTGAACAATCAGAAAACAACGTTGTTATAGCTTAAGAATGTCAATATCTACTTCCTTAATATTGATACTACTTTGCCAAGTAATGACAGTTTTAAAGATCTTTCTCTTAAATATGGTAGCACTTTACCGTTTTGCTCTAGTATTATCCTCCAGAATAAAATCACAGCTTATCTATTGCCAGGACCATAGACTATAAAAGAAAAAAAATTTTAAATATTAACTTTCACATGGGACTATCTCATGAGACTGAAGGAAGAAAATCATACTTTCTCATTGAACTACTTGAAAAAGACAACTGTATTTCCATTCCTCCAAAAAGGAGACTATCCAATGAAAAGTAGGTAGTCACTAACCGCCAATTTTTAAAGCTTGAAACCCCAGTTTTTTGAATACCTATCTCTTCACCAAAACTGATAGAACACTACTATATCAATGGGTTATTTATGATTGAAAAGATATAATGACAAAAGTGTAGGATTTCAAGTCAGGAAATATAACTTCAAAAATCTCCTCTACTGCCTATTATATAGCTATGATTAGGGTAATTTCTTTAACACTGCTGAGCCTAAGTTTCCTTATTTTTAACAAAGTGGTAGCAATAATACTTGTCTTTGGAGCTGTTGCCTGGATGAAGTGAAATAATGAATGTGAATAGAAAAGGCTAGGATTCATTATTATTAACATTAACTTAAAAATATGTTTAAACATTTGATATTTAATAAATTATATTATTGCTACCTGATTACATACAGATAATATACATTTGCATAAAGTATTATTAAACTCAAATACTAAGAGTGCAAAGAGGAAAAGGGAATGGAACCCACATTTCTCGAGCACCCTGCCACAGCATCAGGAAAAGCCAGGCAACGGCTAATTTTCTGATTCCTACATAACATACTTTCTCACTCCTACGTAAGAGTCAGGGCCTTGCCGTGTTATCACCGTATATGAAGAAAGAATGTGGTATCTTTGTGGGTGCTGTACGCTACGGAGCAAAGAATAGTTGCTCAAACATGGAGCAATTCCAGGTTTTTGTTAACCACCTCACTCCTGTACCATTCCTCTAAATTTTATTTTCTTAATATATAAACAAATCAAAAGTATAGAGCTCACAAGTCTGATGGATGTGGTTCCACACCGAGCTGTGAATTGATTTATGTATCAGAAGACTGCTATTCAAGTTTGAATCCAGGTAGATTTTTAGCTGAAATGCCATGACAGCAAGAAAATGAAAAAAGAAAAACCTTCTTCATTAAGAATATGAGATAATTACTTTTCAAAAATCATTGCAGCCCCAATCCAAGAAGGGGCCACAAGGTTTAATTGTGGGTGTGCTATTTTCAGATTAATTAGGACATTTAACTTCATTTTTTATACCACAGAATTAATCCCATAAAAATTAGTGATCTCGAAGGAGTCAGTTGTCAAATCTGACAGGATCTCTTTGCCATAATCTATTAAAATGCTGCTTTTATCTTGTCTTGCCTATGTCATATTTTATGGATTTTTTCATAAACACTGCCTATACTTCATAAATGTCTCAATTTTCTAGTCTATTAACATTACTTCAAAAGCAATTGATAAAAGAGTAGGGCATGCATGAAATAATACACCAATAATGTGAAGTGCTGGAGGCAAGAACAGTGGGTAGGATCTGCACAGCTTGTGAGCTCAAACAATGAAAGGATTTTTTATCTACTACAATAAAGAAACAAATGATCATTTTTGATAGTAGAAAAAAGATTGCTAGTAATTGGGCAGATGAAAAATGGCCTGCACAGAAAATACAGCGTATTTTGAAAATGAAACTGAAATGAGAAAATAAACATCCCCAAGTATATATTTACATCATGGGAAACCTTTTCCCTTTGGTTACTAAAAATTTGATATTGAGCTTGATTTAGCTTAGACACGATAGTCTTATTCTTCTATATGCAAATATATTTCCTTTGTATACATTTATTTAACAAATAATATATGTATTCTATGTATTCACTGCAATAGGTGTTGGAATTTATTTTTTAATATCTATAATTTTTCAAAAGTTAGTTTAATTTTTCTTTTAACATACAGATGTTATAAGTTTGTAGCATCCTTTTTATACCTTTCAAGCACTGATATAGGAACTAGGTTGATATAATGGAATGAGAATCTTATCTGGATTTGTACCACAAATTTAATTCACAGGTATATAAGCAAACTGACTTTAAAAACTTAGTCAGTTATCATGTATTTAAATCAAACAAATTAAAAAACAAGAGAAGAAACATTAAGTAGATGTAGAATTCTTGCTCTTCCCTTCATTTTATTCTTCATATTTTACCACCTGATTTAACCAAACAAAACCAGATACTGTCCTGAACTTTCATTCTCAAGATACCCTGAGGCTCCCAAATGCTTGGGCAGTCTCAATGTTTACCTGTAATTACCAAGAGCTCCTTTCACTCTCGAAAATGTACAACAAAGTACAGGATCACCTATTAAACTGTGGTCCAATGAATATTCGGAGTTGTTTCAGTAATATGTTTAGTTTTCAGTTTTTTTAAACCTACGTAGTACATCTGAAAGAAATAGTATGATTTACTTTTAAATTTAGAAAAGTCTTTAGTTACTGACATATTCTTTTTTTCTTTTAACTTTGAAACAAGACTATTATGTTGTTACTCGGGTCAAGAAATTATCTTGAATAACTCTATTGTGATTATTTAATTCTAACACTTGGAAAGTGGATGATTTTTCTCATATTTGTTGATGGATGGTGGTAGAATAGGTTGTGGAATTATAGTAGTAGTTTTCTATGAAGCAGGTAATGCCATTGAATAAAGTACAGAACCCAGAACCTTACAGGGACTTTGAACTTACAGGGACACAGGAAATCATGATCAAGGACATTCTTTAGTCCTCAAATGTTCAAAAGAATATTTGAGAGCCCCAATTGTCAGTATTAAGCCAAAGAAATAGTCACCAGAATCACATCAATAATATTCTGATTTACTATGTGGGGTGAAAGGCAATAAGCAACTCTTTATTAACTTGACCTAATTTCTACCCATTTCTAAACTTATTTCTCCTTCAATCTTCCACTTCACAGGAAAAAGCATAAATATTCACTCAGTTGCTCAACCCAAAAACCTAGAGATTTTCCATGTTCCCTCTTTCATCCACTATGTGCACCAACAAATTCTGCCACATCTACTCCCAGAAACCAGTCAGAATCGGCCTGCTTTTCATCCCAACACTTGCAATCCATGCCCAAACTACCTTCCTCCTTCTCCAGGGTTTTATAATAGCCATGTTATCTATCTCCCCACTTCTCTTCTTGCCTCCTCCTCTTTTCATGCTGTACCTCCTTCCAAGGTAAACTCATCCATGTATGTGACTGCGGTCACCACCTAGGTTTATACCAATGACTCGCAAATTTGTTTCCTTAGTCTAGATCATTCCTCAGAACTCCAGACTTTTATATCTAACGGCCATTTGTCATCTCTGTCAAGAGGAATCAGACTTAGCATGCTCAAGCCACAATTCAGGGTTTTTCCTTTAAACCTTGGCCTCTGCCAATGTCCCTAAGTCAGTGTCTCATGAACACAAATCATTGATGACATCCTTCAAATCTCCCAGTCCCATACCCTCATTTTCATATCCAGGTGCGATAGGACATCATGTCATATTCTTCCTAAATATCTCTGGGATCCATTCACTCATTCCCGTCTCTGCCCCTGCAGTACATGTTCCCATTGTCACTCACCCATACTGTTCTAGAAACTTCCTCATTGGTCTTGGTATCAACTCTGGCTCTCTAGCCAAAGTGATATTTCTTAAAAGTGTGTATCTGATCATATTGACTTCTTTATTCCTTCTCCATTACCACTCTTTCCATTCTGACCTAACTTTCAGCTTCCATTTATTCAGTTAACCTCATCCTAGCTCAGCATAACAGCCCTGTCCTTAAAGAGTTTATATTTCAGTGCAAAAGTGGACACAATAGCAAACAAACAGAGTAATTTAAGATTCTTCTAAGTACTGTGAGGAAAGTAAATTAGGACACAGAAATAGAGAATAATTAGAAGACGTACTGACCTTCGGGTTGGAGAGTCTTCGTTTTCCCCAAGGATTAACGATGTGAAGATCTGGGGAAATAGGCAGGAAGGAGCTCGGGTGGGAGGAGCATAGCAATAAAGAAAATAGTCAGAGATAAGGTTGGAGAGGTAGGAGATGGTGGAAGGAGATAAAGAAAAGGCAATGATTTGTCACATATTCTAGAGGTGATGCTAATAGAGTTTGCTAATGATGGATAAAAGGAAAGTAGGAGTTAAGGATGATGCCTAGATATTTGGATTAACCATCAAATGAATGGTAGTCTCATAAAATGAGATGGGGAAGAGCAGGGAAGGAGAAGGTCTGATGGGGGTTGGATGTGGGTAGGGGGAAATTAAATTTTTATTTTGGCTGGAGCAGGTTAAGTTTACCGTGTATGGTAGATATCCAAGTGACTATATCAAGCAAATAGGTCATTATATGAGACTGGAACTGAAGATAGAGGTCAGGGCTGCAGATATAAAATTTAAAGTCATGGCACATAGATAGGGACTAAAGTCTAGGAACTAATTAAAGTCACCTAGAGCGAAAAGGTGGAGAAGAGGAGAGGCATCAAACCTGATAACACTCTTAATAGGTTCTGTTAATCTCCTTTAGTGAATCTCTATCTGTTAGAGATAGAAACAAAGCTGAGACAGTGTGGTATCTCAGAAGTGAAGAAAGTACTCAGAATGAGAGAGTGGGGGAAAATACAAGAAGAGAAATATAGACGAATTTGCTAGTGGGAGAAGTGTGGGTCAGAATAGAATAAGATGAGAACAGGGAACTAACATCTGGATTTGACAAAATGGAGGTTGTTGAGAACTTGGACAAGACCAGGCTCAACAGACGTGAACTGGTGAAGATAAGAATCTCTTAGCTATTGGTGTACATGGGAGAAGAGGGAGTGGTTACAGACTACACTTTCAAGGAATTTTGCGATATAGGGGAACAGAGCTAGGGCAGTTGCAAATTGGAGTCAAGCGATTATTGCTTTTATGGTGGAAGTTAACTAAAGCCTGTTCTTATGTTAGTGAACATAATCCAAATAGAGGATAAAACTGAACATATAGGACAGCAAAATAGTAATTTCAGAGTCCATGTCTCTGTGTTGGCAAGAAGGATGGGGACTTTTAATGGAGTGGTTAACCTTAAATAGGAACAGGGGTGTTTTTTTTATTTTTTTTTACTGGAGGAAGCAGCTTTCATTGATGAGTTACCTCCAGAAACCAAGAAGACTGTGTACCCACTTTCCATCACCCCCTGCCCCTTCAGGACCTCACATTGTTCCATTTGGGGAAGGGATATATACCAGTAATGGGCTTTTGGTTTTTCAGAGCCCCAGGCTATCCCCTCCCTGTGTCGCCTTAGAAATTCAGCAGCAATACTACTTTGTTTTCAGGGTTTTTTCCCCCAGTAAGGCCTGCTGCTGCTACTTAGTAACAATTGAAGGTGGAGGACTGTGAAGAAACCAGTTAGATGAGTTAGGAATGCACAGCGAAACAAAAATACAGCCTATCGAAGATCCCTCTGTCCAGTCGCAGGGGCTTGATCTTTCAGTTGCATTTCTCTCTATGCTGAATAATGCCTTTCTGAATCAGACCAGGGATCTCCACCGCCAACCAGCCCCAACCCCAAAGCCATGGGTTGAGCTAGTCCAAACTTGGGCATGTTCCTGGCCCACAAAGGCTTAAAGTGATCGATCAGACGTATTTTGCCACCACTGTACATCTTGGCTGTTTTTCCATCCAGTTCAGGGGCTGCAGTTTCTGGAGCAGTAGTAGGATATGTGATAGGAATGTCAAACTGGATGTCAAGCTCATATTTGAGAAGATCATAGAGGTACCCGCACTTTCTAAACCACCGAGTCCGTTCCTTGTTGGATCCCAGTTGGAACCAAGCTGGGAAGGGGCAGGCGCGAGCGGCGTAAAAAGTGGTGGAGCTAATGATTTGAAATCGGAATGAGCATTAAAATCTTAGAGAGAAAAGACTAGAACGAGTAGGCTCTAACATTAGAAGGAGTAGTTAGCAAATGGGACGTCTAAAATATAGATTTTAGGAGTAATGTGGTTATTGATGATGACAAAGTTGGTGTGTTTCTCACACTTTTTGGACTGCACAGTAAATAATATTTTCAAAACAACTTAGTATGCCCCTGCATATCTGATACTCAACTGAAAGAGTTTTTCATGAAACTGTGTTTACCTTACTTCATGTAGTAAATTAATGTTTAAAAATCTATTCTGAAAAAAAATCTGGTTATAACTCATTAAGTCGAATCAAAACTCATTGATTTTTATGGTTACTAAAGGGCCAAAGCTTAAAGTTTGAAAACACTGCTCTAATGACTATGGGAATGAATAATTGAGGTAAGATGGGGGCATGGGGAGTTGCTGGAAATTGGAATTCAGACACCTGAGAGTCCACAGGGTCAGATATATTATCCATCTCGATGTGGAAGCCACCAAGGAGGACAGGAGTAATGACATAGTGGAAGACAGTGAAATAGATGCTAATTTAGCCCCGGAATGAGTACAGGGCCAAGGTGATAGGTACTTGACAATATGAGGTAGGGGAAGTGTTGGTACATCCTGGTGGTGATTTGTGCTTCTAAGAGGCCAGTGATTTTTAAGGAATTAAAGAGGACATATTGGCCCCAGGTGCTAGAATGTAGGGTGGGAAAGGGAAAAAGCTTCTATTTTGAAGGCCTCAGGGGAAAATAGGGACCCGGAATATATAACCTGGTTTCTCTGTGACCAAAAAGGTGAAGAGAAAATTGAGAGAAGGGATTGTGGATACGGGGGATTTTGTGGCCCTAGGGTTGTTCCAAGTTTGGGCATTTTCTAGGCACAGGGAAAATCAGTGGGAGGTCAGAGATGGGTGAAAGAGAGAGAGTCCAATGAAAATAAGTTGGGAGGTTTGATAAGATTCACATGGACCTGATGAATCCTGACAGTAACTCAGGGAAAGGTGGTGGTCAGTCCACATGAGCCTTCTTCACAGGCTTGGTTTCCTAGCCAGTTAGCAAAGGCGAGATGGTGGTGCTTAGGTTGAGGAAGAGTGACCCACTGGGAACAAGGGCATTCCGGGGGCTTCTCTTCAATACTGTGGCAGCTGATCTATCAACAGAAAGGGGGCTGAGGGCTGTGAGGAATGGGAATTTCACCCAGCTCTTTAAACTCAACCATGCTCCTTCCTGCAACAGTACCTTTGCACATGCATCACCCTGTGCCTGGAAGCCAGCAAACGTCTGTCTTCCCTCAGATCTCTACACAAGCCTCATATCCTCAGAAAAACCTTTCCCCGCTCCCTGGCCTCCCTGACTCTTACAGCACCTTGCAGGTCACCTTTAAATCTGTTTATCCAGATATCACGGCTGCAGTTTTACACCTATCGGTGGGATCTTTTTTTACCAAATATGACTCCTTCACTAGACTAAGCTCCACACAAAAGGGATGGCTCAAGCACAGTGTAGAACTTATAGTAAATGCTCAGCAACAATAACATGAACGAATTAAAGAAATCAGAGCTAGCAGATGCTGATGAACTCCCCAAAACGGGGAGGGTCGTATGGTGCAAAGGGAACCAAAGAGAACCAACAGGGGATACTGTTGAATTTACAAGGAGGACATCGTGCTGCAATTAGTGGGGCTCTGCTTGAAGGGCTGCATCTCAGTCCTCGTGGACATCCCTGTGCTGTTCTTGAGAGCACAATGCTGTGAACCTAGTACCTCAACGCAAAGGCCTATTGAAAGATTGTATTAAGTGCTGCAATAATTACAAGAGAGGTGTAAGATTGAAATTTTGGGGGACAGTGGAAATCTGGAGGCAACTTCAAGGGTAGCTCCTGCAAGAACCCAGTCCTGACTAAGAAAGTAACAACTGTCAGAGCTCTGTGCCTGAGGGAGCAGGGTGGGTCCAGGAGACAAGAGATGCTTTTGGGGTGTGGGGGTGGGGGGCATGAGAGGAGAAGAGGATAGAAAGTAGCACTGAAAAACTTTAAAACAGGGAAGCAGTTGGCCATATTTAAAGTAAATTCAGGAAATGGGGTACTTTGGGGAGTGTGGCCATGCCGAAAACAATTTACACAGGAAAGAGAGAATTATTCACTTAGAAGCAAATGACTTAACTAGCTGGAATACAGAGTCTTCTCCCAATTGAATAGGACCTGGAGTCTAGAAGTTGGAATGCCAGCAGTTTTATGAGAACTGTGCCCTTCCCTCAGGCTACCAAAATGCCCCCAGACAAATGTCATAAGACGGTAATACAGAGTAACAATAGGTCATCTTGGACAAAAGTCGTAACAAAGTTGAAGAATCACCTCTAGGGGAGATTTCATTCTGTTTCCATTTTAATTTTGTACGGGTCAGGAACACCATTACATTCCTTTCACACCCACCCCCTCTGTTGCATTTACAGTGCATAGTCTTCATTTGTCTTGTTAAGACCTGCTTGTGAGAAGTGATTTTTTTTTTCCTTACTAGATCATCATTCAGTGACAGAGTAGGACACCTCTGAGCAATCACCAAGTTTCATCTTTCTGGCACAAAGATAATCAGTGACTCACCTCTTGCAACTGCATTAACTCCTTCAGGCCAAGAGGCCACTGGCCAGAGTTTTGGAGGAAGTAATTTACTAAATGCAGCCCTTGTGGCCAGAAAGGCTTAACACGCATAAAAGAGAGAAAACACAGATTCCATTTCTCCTCTTCAGAGTGTTGGAAACGATTAGGATTAATTATGTGTTCTGGGGTGGAAGTGATGATATGAATTTCAATAGCATGTAGGAAAAGGAGATAAGCCTATTTTTTAAGGGAAATAGTTCCGGTTTAAGTCCATTATAGCTACACAATGTCATTTTGAGATATGAGGAGATAACTAAATTATCCACATTATAATTTTATTTGTATTTTATTATTTTTTCTTCCAGTAAAATGTTCCTATTTGTTATTAAAACTAGCATGTTTTGTAAAGAGATTTATGTTAATTACATTGAAAGATGCCTTAGTCAGAATAGCAAATTCTGTAGTGAATTTCAGTCCTTTTTAATGTGTGATCTCTATGGTGTAGAATATTTCTTGCTAATGGTTCATACCATCTATATATCTAGTGATCTTTGAACCCCATGTTCATTATTATGGTTATAGCTGTACCCAAATGACAACATATTATTAAAATATGAGGCACTGATTGAAGAATCCAGATATAATTATGCTTGTAAAGGAAAACAAACCTTCTAGGAGTTTTTAGAAGACAAAACAATATCTTAAAAATGTTATATGCAAAGTAAACACATTATGGCAGATGACAAATGCCAGGTTTTCAAACAAAGAAGGAAAGAGACTGATCACAGTATCAAAGGCCATCTCAAAGTTATTTACTTCAAAAATACTTTTTGTTTAATAGGAAGTTCCCAGCATTTCTTTTTGATAGATTTGAAATTTCTTATTGTTCAAATGAATAAATATAAAATCATTTTTATTTCAGCAAACTCTGAAGTCCTGATAAATGTAGTATCATCACTAACTTAGTGCTATTAACTTTTAGCCCAGTAGATTATTTCTGTGTCATGAACTCTTGGAGCCTAAAAACATGATAATAATAAAAACCAGTCACATCACCAGGTGAACCAGTTCCGTTATTGTATTAATCTTAACAATTAAGGGGGAAACTCAGGTATCAAATTCTCTCATATCAAGATTCAGAAATATCTTGTCTCATAACAGAGACCCACACTTGAAGGGTTAATCTTAACTAGATATCTTAAAGATTGGACAAGAGTTGATCATTGGTCTATTAAAATTCTCTCTAGAAGGCAGTATTTTCACTATCGCTTAGGACACATAGACAGTTTGCATTAGTAGCATATTTTTAATGCAATAATGGCTTAATAACACTTCCAGGTGTTTGGAAAGTGTGTTTATTTTGGATACCACTATAAGGAGTATGTCTTTTTTAGCATTATAACCTTTTTTCCTAAGTATGTTTTTATCAAAAAAATTATTTATGAAAATGAGTTTGGGGGTTGCATGAAAATTTAAGTGTTTCTACTGATTCTTTTAACACTAGTACTCCTTTTAGGGCTCAGTTCTGAAAGCTTTCCTGAGAAGGGAAAAAACATGCTTATATTAAGAAACAATAAAGCTAGTAATGAATAGAGCATTGGGGGAAGGAGTGGTAATGGCTAAGGTCATTAAAAAAAAAAAGAATGAGCAAAGGAAATTGTACAGAATTTTTAAAAAGAGAAAAAATTTTTAAAAGTCTCATATACAGTGGTATATGAGATAGGAAATAAAGAAGTAAAAAAGTATCTTAAAGAGAAGAAAAAATAAGACCCAGAAAAAAAATGTATATGTCATAAGAAGTTACCACCCTGACAACATGATTCCCATTAATCTCTACCCAAATACCTTTCTTCACATCTGTCTGGTCATTCCTAAGCAGACAAGGCTGAGCTATCTGCCTTAAACCCTAAGGTATTGTAACACCATCTTTTGTAGCTGAGATGCTGGAAGTAAATCCTAGAAAATTGGGAGGGGGTGTGAACATTAAGAGATTATAAGAAAACATATACCATTTACACTCTAAGTCAGTTTCCCCATCATAAGAATATCTTACCCAAAAAGCAAAAAAATTGAAAGAGTCAGAAAATAACAAATTACAGGATTTATACATTAAAAACAATTTAAGAATGCAATACCGTGGAATTTTATTGTAACATAAAAATCTGTAGGCTGAACTGTGTTAAATTACCTTGTTTATTATTTACCTGGATTGTTAACCAGTGTTTAAAATATTTTTCCTCCTTATTATCGATTGTCAGGTTATAGCATGTAGGTTTTTATTTTAAATTTCTATCAAATGATAAAAACAAAAAAAAATGACAGTTCAGTGATTTTCTATAATGATCCTCTTTTCACTTGTTTGAGAATTAGGTTAATTTTATTCTCATGGTTTTGAACCTAGGTAAGCAACTTCCCTTATTGCCTCCGAGTAACTTATGTGGTGGGCATTATTCCTTTTCAGAGAAATATGACTTGTTTTGGGAAATTTTAATGTTAATTAACTATGTGAGAATGGGATGAGTTTAATTATTTATTTTTGCCTTCTAAAATCCGTTGTAATTAATTAGTTGGGATGATATGTGCTGCCAAAAAAAAAAAAGTATCACATCAAAAGTGAAAACACCCTAACTTTGTAGTAACAAACACTATGGCGTGCACAAAGGGTGGGTACGCTAAGTGGAGGAGGGACGGAAGTGGATAATTATTTGTAGCAATGCTTTTACTGTTATTCCAATGAGACAGACTAACAGTGGCAGCAGTCATTTTGCTGAATCAAAGTCCATGTTAGTCGCATTATACACTGCCACAAAAGGTTGTTAAGGCTGGTATTAGCATGTACCACTGAGGACATTGGAAGGACTCGATCTGTCACACTAAATCGCCTTCTTGCCCTCAACCATTGAAGTCTCCAGCTCCTCTGACATGTTCTTTCATTAATGGCCTGGCCTTGACAACTGATCCTAATTGCCTCTGAACCGCACTTCATGTATTATTGGTGCCTGCCTGCCCTGGTTCATGTCAACAAGCCGCAGCACGCACAGGGTGTGCCCAGTGCCTTCACCGGGGCCATGCTCACATTCGTATTCCTCAGAGGGGCTTGGGCCTCGCAGGGAGCAAAGCAGACAGCCAAAGATCTTCCTGCCTCTTCTTGGTAATACATTAATGTCAGTTTGTGCTGTGTACTTCTGATGCTTATATAAGGACTCGCTAAAACATTAAACCAATTATGCAACAGTCCATTAAAGCACAGGTGATGTAAATGCTGACATAAATTTGCCCTTATTTTAGCAACCAGTAAAATGTGTTTATTGTAAAATCCTTTTTTAACTTTAGACAGTATGGTTTACATTCTTTTTTCTTGATAATACATCACAATTTCAATGATAGTGAACAAAATGGTCTATAATATTACATAGTTTCCAGGTGGAAGTACAGATTACACCAGAATTCCCCAAAAGTAAATTATTGAAGTTAGAATTACACTTTTTTACTCCTAACACATATCAACAGGTTTATATATACTGCATTTTCTAGAATTAGTTAAATAACCAATTTTAGTGCATTACATGTATTTAAATTCCTGACAATTTTAGAAGGCACAGGACAAAAGAGTTTAATTTACTGTACGGTGAGTTATTGGCTTATAGAAAAATATTTTAAAACTTAAAATATAACATTAGAAATGTACCTTTTTTTTTTTTTTGGAAGTGTCTCTGAGATTTAAAATGTGCCTCATTCCAATGACAATTTTTTACAATCACATCTCTGAACAATATTATGAGATTCTTTCAATCTTTTCATCCTTTTTATTTATTGAAGGCAGTTTTCTGGTGAGCCTTTTAAGCATGCAAGTTCTACGCGTGATCATAAAAAATAAATCATAGAAGCTCTTCGGTGCTAGGTATCATTTAGCCTAATCTAGACAGTGACATTTGGGCCACTAACAGCATAATCATGGTTATTGCTACAAATTGCTCCATGTTTGAGTTTTAATGTTATAAGTAAATTATGCCACCGGATAAAATATATGTTTCTTTGGGAATTAAACATGTTTATTTCAGGAATGTGGCCGTGGAACAGCACGTAGACTTTAGCCTTCTTTCACGTAGTAATACTGCCACCTTCTGAACCACAAAGGGATTGTCCTCAAGGTTGGCTGTCTCAAGACTTCTCAGGTGTCCATTTGCAGTGATCCAGCAGCAAAACACTTCCAGTCGAGAGCATTCAAGTCTAGAAACTGTCTGGCTTTATCACATAAATGATGAGTTTTATATGAACTCTTCCTTTTAAATAGCTAAAAATGAATATGCGTATCCAACCGCCAGTAAAAATACTATTTCCTTGTTTCGTTTTACCACCAAAGTGCCTTTTATTTCCTGGACTTGAGAACTACCTTGACTGGTGACGCGTAGCTTCCTGGCAGAGAGCTCAGCTGACATAAAGATGACCCTGGTCTGGAAGTCACACAGCAAGAACAGGTGTCTGGCAGAAGTGGGACAGCGGTGGCCGCAGCCGGGTTTGGGAGAAGGGGATGGCAAATGTTGTTTTCCTATCATTCAGTCAGACAGTATGCCCTTCAGCAGAAGAGCAAGCCCTCCTGATTCTTTAGAATTAGTGAGATTAGCATGAAGTACATAATGCAGGATGATGGAATTTGTCATAATTTGCATTGTCCTGGAAAAATGCGGGTTGATAGAGCGACACATCTTGGAGCATGTCATGTCCCACGGGCAGGTCACAGAGGAAGCTTGGCAGAAATAATTTTGTGATACGTGCATCAGTTGCAGATGCTTCATAAACAATTTGTCAAAACAAAATAAATAGGAATAGGTTAGGAAGGTATAGAAAGTAGGGTCATTGCAGAAACATCTCAAAGAATTGAATATGCCGTCCTCCAGCATCGCATTTGAGAAAATGAAAATGCATAGAATGGATGACTTCATTCTCCTATTGAGTTTAAATCCCCAAAGCCTTACTGGTAAGTCTCCTTTTTCCCATGATCTAAGAGTCAAATCTTGGAAAATACATGTGTGTTTCTGCAAAGTTTATTTATGGGAGCCCCTTACAGAAATTACCAAACACAGCTACATTAGAAAAGGTTTTATGAGAGATTGCTTCTGATCTTGATAATGTTACCTAACTGGAGATAGGAAAGGATAATCAGCATGTGGTTGACAAAACGAACATGACAGTGTTACTTATCTGCAGCAGCATTTCTGGAAATGGGCATGTGGAGTTCAGACAGGCAAGGAGAGCGTGCTTACTTAGCATAGCATTGCAAGAATGAAAGGTCCGATGTCAGGAACTGTCCACAGTTTATTTATGGAGCACCTGACAGTGATACCACTGTCTTTGATACTCAAGAATTTGTTTTACCCAAAAACATTATAACTGGTGTGTGCAGGTTATGTTATTTATCATTTCAATATCTGCTTCTACTTCACAAAGACATTTTGCAGTATCTCCTTGATTTGTCTTTCTTTATACATTTCAAACAAAAGATTAATGCTGGCAGTTCGGTAACACTGATCTTTTATGACAGTTGAACATTTGTGGGTTGAGGGTCTAATAAGAAAAAAAAACTAAGTAAGTAGTTTAAAGAAAATGAAAAAATAATCACTTGTGAGGATCAAGCTTACAATAAAAATGTTTCTTCTTACTACAGTGTTAGATAGGAAGAATACTCATTTTCTCAGATGGTTATAATTGTGGAATTAGGTTTTATGAAAACTAAAATTACCTTAGGGCACAGCTCAACGTGAATAAATCTTTCAACACCCAGTATCTGGAAACATGATACACATGAAACTAATAATGCCCTACAATTACAAGTAGATCAAGAAAAACTGTGTGAAGTTTTTTAAAAGTATTATTTATTGAGTTCTATAACATGAAAGTGACTCCAAATAATTGTTAGTTCAGACTATTTTAAATCATTTGTTGTTTGTAAAATAATAGCCCTCTATATAAACCTCATGTGTTTTTAAACCTGCCCTCCTGTCTGTATTCTTCAAAACTGATTGCTTTCAAACAAACTGTTTTACTAATCAGAAATAATAACTGCTTTATGGTGCCAATTGTCAAAAACTAAGTTTTTTATAAACATTATTTTCCTAATATATCATCTCTTGACTCATAAAGGGGTTGTTTTTAATGAACTCTGTTTGCTGGGTTGTAACACTTCAGCCCAATTTCAGCATTGTAGCTGTTAGTGGATATCTGGTACAATATTTGTTGCATTAAGAGTTGGGATTGTAGACTCCATTTTTATTGTCTACACCACATTTTAAACATTTTTCCATTGTCTTCTGTGAGTCCTACTCTGAAAAAACAAACAAAACCAAGAGATAGGCACCTGTTGCTTCTGTGACATTTCTTTCCTCATAGGAAATATACAGTGCCAGATAATTTGCCTTGGTTAGAACTTTTTTAGTCTTTTCTCCTGAGTGACAAAGTCATAGTACTCTTAGGTAACCTTCAGGGCAGAAATCAACCAACCAATAAACAAAAATTTTACTGAGTTTCTTTGCAGAAAATCATGACGAGTAATAAAAAACCTTTTTCAAATAAGTATACATCTCACCACCCACCTCTCAGACTTTTTAAATAAATAAAAGTTTAAATTGTATTTTTTGTACAGAGTTTTCTAAATTGAATAAATAGGGTCATGTAGTAGATAGATCAATTTTTGCCATGTCTTTAAGCTTTATTATTTTGTTATTCCTATCTAGTGACCACTAACCTAACAATTCTGGTTTAACTCTTGACCTCTTATGAACTGTTTATTTAGCCATTTGTTCACTCAGTCATTATATGCTCCTACCGTTTATGGTGCCATTTCTGTGTCCTATGAAGGATGCTGTGTGAGGGTTTATTTCCCAAAAGGATAGAGAGTGAAGTGAATGGAGAAGGCCCAATCAGCAAATTTAATCAAGAAGTATTTATTGGGCAAAGCACTTCATCCAGAGTTAATGGCATGGCCACCCTGAGAGTAAGCCTCGGAGAATGAAGAGGTAGCTGAAGGAATTAGCTTATTAATGTGCTATCATCACGTCTAGACTGGGCCCAGTTATTGGTGCTTGCCTGGAAAATTCATTGCATTTATCAAAGTACTTGGTACCCTTTGTGTTAACAGGGGAATATCCAATCCATGGTTCTTTGTCTACCTACTCCATGGTGCAATCCAAACTGCCAATTTATTTGAGAATAAAATGGTACTCTTTTTATTTTTGCTGAGAACAAGTGACTTGGAAGCAAACTATACTTGTTTTTCATTAACCTGTCTTCTTTAACAAACTTAATGCCTCAAGGATTATTAATGCTGTTTGGATGCTTTTTCCATTTTGCCTGTGCTTCAGTAGCTGCCCCTATTAACTCTATCATTGTAGAGGTGTAATTTAGGTTCTCTGTGGTGGGCAAGTAGTCTCAAGAAACAAAACAAAGATTTAATGATGACTGAGTCAACCGAGAATGCCATAGAGCCAATATAGCTTAAGCAAGAATACGACATAAAGAAATCTATTGTATAAGTGGAAGCATATACTGTGTTCATGGATAGGAAGAATTTACGTTATTAAAATGTCCATGCTACCCAAAACAATCTATAGATTCAGCACAATTCCTATCAAGATACCAATGGCATATTTCACAGAACTAGAACAAATTTCCAAAAGCTTATATGGAACCATAAAAATCCCTGAGTAGCCACAGCAATCTTGAGAAGGAAGAACAAAGTTGAAGGAATCACACTACCAAATCAAACTATGCTACGAGGCCATAGTAATTAAAACAGCATGGTACTGATATAAAAACAGACGCATACATCAATGGAACAGACTAGAGGGCCAAGAAATAAACCCATGCCTTTACAGTCAATTAATATTTGACAAAGGAAGCAAAAACACATAATGAGGTAAAGATATTCTATTCAATAAATGCTGTTGGGAAAATTTGACAGACGTGCAAAAAAAAATGAAACTAGACCACTTTCTTATACAATACACAGAGTAAATGCAAAATGGATTAAAGACTTAAATGTTAGACTCAAAACTATAAAAATCATAGAAGTAAACATAGGCAGTAAAATCTCAGACATTTCTCATAGCAACATTTTTTCTGAGATATCAACTCCAGCAAATGAAACAAAAGAAAACATAAACAAATGAGACCACAATAAACTGAAAAGTTTTGCTCAGCAAAGGAAACCATCAACAAAATGAAAAGACAACCCACGTAGCCCTGGCTAGTGTGGCTCAGTTGTTTGGAGTGTCATCCCATACGCTAAAAGATTGCGGGTTTCATTCCCAGCCAGGGTGCATACTTGGGACCTGTGTGCCCTCCCCAAGTTGGGACACATATGGGAGGCAGCCAATCCAAGTATCTCTCTCATGTCAATGTATCTCTCTCTTCTTCTCTCTCTAAAATAAACATTTTTTAAATTTTTATAAAAATAGAAAAGACAACCCTCTGAATGGGCAAACATATTTGCCAATGATACATTTGATAAGGGGGTTAATATCCAAAATTTATAAAGAACTTATAAAACTCAATACCAAAAAACAAACAATCCAATTTAAAAAATGGGCAGAGGACCTGAATAGACACTTCTCCACATAGAACATACAGATGGCCAATAGGTATTTGAAAAGGTGCTCAACATCACTAGCCATCAGAGAAATGAAAATTAAAACCACAATGAGATATCACCTCATACCTGTCAGAATGGCTACCATCAATAAATCAACAAACTACAAGTGTTGGCAAGGATGTAGAGAAAAGAGAACTTTCGTGCACTGTTGGTGGGAATGCAGACTGATGCTGCCACTGTGGAAAGCAGTGTGGTGTTACCCCCCAAAATTAAAAATGGAACTGCCTTATGACCCAGTGATTCCACTTCTGGGTATATGTCTGAAGAAACCCAAAATGCTAATTCAAAAGAATATATGCATCCATTCATTGCAGTGTTATTTACAATAGCCAAGATTTGGAAGCAGCACAAGTGCACATCAAAGGATGAGGAGATAAAAAAGCTGTGGTACATTTACACAATAGAATACTACTCGGCCAGAAAAAAGAAGGAAGTCTTACCCTTTGCAACAGCATGGATGGACCTGGGAGAGCATTATGCTTAGTGAAATAAGCAAGTCAGAGAAAGACTAAAGTCATATGAGATCAAAAAATGAACTATTAAGCAAAATAGAGGCGAACCTATACACAGAGAGCAGGCTGATAGCTGTCAGGGGTGGGGGGCTGGGTGGATGGGGGTGGAGGGATTGAGAAAAAAAAGAAAAAAGACTTATGGACAAGGACAACAGTGTGGGGGTGGGGGGAGGTGGAGGAGGATATGTAGGGGAATAATGGTGATGAAAGGAGACTTGACTTGGGTAGTAAACACAGTAGAGTGTACAGATGATGAGTGGTAGAATTGTGCACCTGAAACCTGTGTAATTTTGTTAACCAGTGTCTCCCCAATGAATTCAATAAAAAGAAAAAATAAATCTATTATAGAAATTTCAGCATAGATGGGTAACTTTCTTGAATAAATAAAAATGTTAGCTAAACCACTTCCCATGGACTTTAATGCTAAGTATTTATTTCAAAATATAAAGGAAGCAGGTTAAGTAATTACTTAATATTTATTGAAAATTTTAACTTGAAAGTTGTTATTTTAAAGAAAAATATTTGGTTACTGTAAATTCTTTGAAAAGTTGTTGGTAATGGAAAATAACTGAAAAGAAATCAAGGCAAGGGGTAGAATATACCTATTTTAAATAGTTTTCTTTTTCCCCACCAGTGAAGATGTTTCTAATACCCTTCAATGGATGTAAATTTTGGAGGTTCGCTCATTAAGGCTTCCTTTATATCTCTCATAGTTTTGCTTCTTTTAATACAACAGTCATGTATAATACTTGTTTCTAGTTCAAACTTGCCATGTAAGCAGGTTCTTTTACCAGATTATGGGGAAAAGAAGGTATTTCTTCCTGATCCCTTTTCACTTTTCCAAAATCACCATCCCTACCTCCTGAAAAGAGTAGGGGATCCACTGATTGTTATTAAATAAATTATGTGTTATAATTAGAATTTATAAAATATTTCTAAAATTATTAAATAAATAAATAAAGTTAGTTCTCTCACGTTTTTCTCTTCATTAATTTGAATCCATCATTTTTATAGGCCAGGGAAGTTTGGAAGTCCATGGACACAGGCAAGGCTCTTTGGAGAATTTCAGCATAAGCGTTTAGCCAAACATCATTTTACCCTAGGGAAAGAAAACATCACTTCATTTCCTTCACATACATGGTAATTTTATTCCTAACAGATGATTCAGAGGATTTCTTCTTGCATATATTATATGGGGACTATATTATTTGAAAATATGTGTTAAGACTATACTGTACAATTATAGGGTAAGAGGACATCAAGCTCTCAAAGTTTCTGAAAGTACAGGGCATTTCATAAATGAGAATAGATGACAAAAGGAAAAAGAGGCACTGGTCTGACTGTGGGCGATGGTTAAATTGTACTTCAAATGGAAAGCTTCCCTGTTGACAGAACAGAACTGTGCCCAAAAGAGGAAAAAAATGTCCTTATGTCCTGTTGGAACCTTGAAACTGGATTAAAACTAATGGATTCCAAGACTTGGGTTCAGTTAAGAAGAAAACATATGAAATTACCAGAAGAATCCATAGAAAGGCAAAAGAACCACTAATGAAACTATTCTTGCCACCATGCATTTACATTGCCATAGCACACATCTTAAGTAGGATGTTACAACGAGCTTTCCAAGTCAATCAAAACTCATCTAAGACTGCATGAATGCTCTCTATCTCCCCAGTGAATAAAGGTAAACCATCCTTCTTGCTAGAAATTGTGGCCATTGTTTTTACTTCAGGTTGAATGCACCTTGGTGTTGATAATAATGTTTTATAGGATCTTTCCTTGGAATTGGAGAGAATGGAAGAATTATACAACAAACAACAAGTGCCAGCAAGAATGTGGAGAAAGGAGAACCCTTTCGCACTGTTGGTGGGAATGCAGACTGGTGCAGCCACTGTGGCAAGTAGTATGGAGATACCTCAAAAAATTAAAAATGGATCTGCCTTTTGACTCAGTGATCCCACTCCTGGGAATATATCCAAAGAAACCCAAAACACATTTTCAAAAGCACATAAGCACCCCTATGTTCACTGCAGCATTGTTTACCATCACCAAGGTACTGAAGCAGCCCAAGTGTCCATCAATGCGTGGGTGGATAAAACAACTCTGGAACATTTACACAGTGGAATACTACTCAGCTATAAAAAAGACAAAAGATTTACCCTTTGCAACAGTATGGAAGGACCTGAAATAAGCCAGAGAAAGACAAATACCATATGGCTTCATTCATATGTGGAATCTAATGAACACACTGAACAGACATGCAAAAGAACAACAGACTCATAGATGGAGAGCAGATGACAGCTAGTGGGAGGGGAGAGGGTTGGGGGGTATAGAGGGATTGAGCAAAAAGGAAAAAGGACTCTGGATATGGACAATAGTGTGGTGATTACTGAGGTGGGGGGCATAAGGGGACTAAATGGTAATGGAAAAAATACAATAAAGATTAAGTTTTTTTAAAAAAATTATGTGAGAAATGAGTTATTTAGTAGCACCAAGAGAAGTGGGAAAGCATGGTTAACAGGAAGACACAGAAAGCTTGCTTCTGGCCAGGTAAGGGAGCTAATGTGACAGAGTCAAGTGCCAGGAAAAGACAACATTCCCCTCCCAGGCCACCTGACTACTCTGAGGGAACACCCAGACGCAAGTGAGAACAGGATGTAAAGATGCTTGGCTCCACTGAATAGCAGACCATTCTTAACTGCGAGTGAGTTCAGGCCTAAAGGAGAAGCTGGTTGAGGGTCAGGGGCAGACCCACAGAGACACAACATATTCCTCATGCTAAGCTAAACATGTATCATTTAATCCTCAAAGCCCTTCTTTTAGATACATATTATTATCCTATTTTTAGGTATGGAAACTGAGCTCCAGAGAGGCATAACTTGTCCAGAAGCACACAATGAGTAACGGATAGAATAAGGGTATGAATCTCGATTCCATCTGACTTCAAACCTATGTTTTAATCACCCATTATTTATCACGTTTGGGAAAGAAGAAACTCAATAAAAAATGTAAATACTAAGTTAAAGGCTCTTTAAAACCTATCTGCAGAAACTGAATCTTGCCTTAGCAGTAGTAACAAAAGCAAGTAAATATCTGGAATATTAGTTTTTTATGAGGAGAGAACAGAAGAATTTCAGATTGTATTAGAAGAGCAAGGACTAATAAGATGAGTTGAATATTATTAAACTCCTGAATATTGTTATGTTGTCTAAATCATAATGTATTTTCATGAGAATAATGCCAATGTTTTTTTATTAACTGAAGACATTACACAAGGAAATGAATTTAAGTAAAAACAAGCAAACAAACAAAAAGAGCACTTGTTGCGTGTGAGAATATCTTGACCACTGGGTATGGAAAGGCCGATGTAGGCTAACTGAGAGATCTACAACGGCTGTCCCCAAAGCACATTCTTCCTGTATTGGCTCTATGAGATCCTTCCCTTAATCTCTGGCTGACACATAAAAAAATAGTCAATATATGCTTTAGGAATAAACAAAAGAATGAATGAGTGAATGCTTTTTCTACCCAGCCTGGAAATTCATATATACCTTGCTAAAAATGGGTGACATCTGAATAGTAGGCCAATTTTTTGAAAAGAGGAATGACTATTGAGAGGTCATGGCTTTGTTAAAAGCCACAGAAAAGAAAATGACTCCCCTGCCTTTCAGCTGCCTGTTCAGGTCAAAAGGCACGTCTCCTCTCAGACATCTTAAGTGACACTAAAAAAATGTGTTATTAGCACATGTTTTCTGAATTTAAAAAATTATTTGGGGTCAGAATATGTCAATGCATACTCAAATGACTACTCAAATGACAACATTTAAATAACAGTTTTCAGGCAATGTCTTCTTGAGTCTTTAATTTTAAAAGCTATTTGAGGGAATATACCTGATAATTTTGTTTTAGAATGGGTTGATTAACTTTAAAGTTTTAAAAAGGAAGTAGGGATGAAATTCACCTCTGAGATCTCCTATGACCAAAAGTTTTCTTAAGTGAGCAAGACTTTGGAAGCCCTTTTGATTCTTACAGGATAGTTCACTCAGAAATGTAAATGAAGTAGTATAATGGGATATATAGGCAATTATTTATCTATTTTAATATTACATTTGACAAAGCACTTACCAGTAGAAGACATAGAAAGATCTGTCCAATGAAGACCTAACAAATGTGCTATAAAATCTGAGAGAACTTGGACTTTTATGATTCTTTGCTGTGATAATTATGAATAAAATTGAAAGAATTCATAGGCTTGCATCCTCACTGAACATAACAAAAGAGATAAAAATAATTTTACCTTACCTATTTATCATGCCTTAGGTTTTATTAAAGCATATAGATATTTAAATTCGAATTTTGTACCTTTATCTAATGTGTTTAAGACACATTGATACATGGTTTTCTATAGCTATGAAATCTTAATATAGAATAATCCAAATTTCATATTTGTGTTATTGTCACCGAGCCTGATATGCACTGTTGTGATATGCACAACACACACAATTCTATGCTCTAGTCTCAGTTATTGGGGCATTTTCTCTCTCTCTACCTTTTAAAAGTCTAGCCATTTTAAAATTCCAGCTTAAATCTCATCACTTCCATGACACTTTCATCATAGCCATGAGCTACAACTCTGACCTCCAATATCACTCATTGGTAAGACTCTTTGGTTATCTATTACAGAAGCCCATTTTAGCTATTTGAGCAAACAGTAGGAAATTTATGTTGATTCTGCACTACCTCCTAGAACTTCAAGGTAGGAATTGACTATGCCTCAGAAAGCTTTCAGAAACTAGAACTAGAACCAGGAACTAAAACCGGAATGATGATGAGAGCAAAGATTTATATCATGTGTGTCTGTCTGTTCAGGCTGCTGTAACAAACTACCACAGACTGGTGGCTTAAACAGCAGCAATTTCTCTCTCACAGTTCTGGAGGCTGGGGAGTGCAAGATCCTGGTGCCAGCCAATTCTGTTTTCAGTGTGGTTTCTCTCCCTGGCCTGCAGACAGCTGCTTTCTCACTGTGTCTTCACACGGCCTTCCCTCAGTGCATGTACATAAAGAGAGACCTTCCTCTTCGTGTAAGGCCACCAATCCTCTCAGACCAGGACATCACCCATAGGACCTCATTTAATTACCCGCTAAACACCTTACCTCTAAATATAGTTACATTGGGGGTTCAGGCCTCTACAAATGAATTTTGGGAGAATGCAAGTCAGTCCATAGCATCATACTTCCTAGGAACCAGGCTTTATTATAGGCACTTTACATAAATTAAGTCTTTCAATGCTCACAAACATCCTATAGAGCAGGTACCATTTCAGAGGGAACAGAAAGCAGAAAAGGGTTATGAAACTTGCCCAAGGTCACATAGCATACAAATGATGAAGCCAAGTTTAAACTCAGCTGTCTGGCTGTAGATAGAGTCTGTGCTCTTGAACGCTGTGCTTCTGTTTCAGGGTTTGCTTTAACTTGCAGCATAGTGGCCTCTGCTTCTTCAGTCCATGTGGAGGAATATGTCCTGTTCCAGCCCCAGCCCAGAAGTGTCCATCCTACAGTTCTTTCCGTCCCCATCCCCTATGCCTCAGCAAGAGGCTTCTGATGCAAGTATGAGCCAGCTTCTGCCCTGCATAGTGCTTAACAATATTGATTGAAGAAGTGGAAAAATTATCACTATGTGTTTCTCTGGCTGCTTATAGTCCAGATACACGTGCTGCTCCAAGGGGCACGACGGATAGAGCATGCTCTCCCTGTGCTCGCATAGCTGCTTTTGCTGTTGTCCTCCCCTGAAATGGCGCCTTGGTTCAGATGCTTTTCTTTGAAGCAAGTTTAATTATTGAGGATTTTTTGTTAAGTGTTCGTGCTTAATCTCCTTGCCTAAGAGAATATTTGCAAAGGATATATATTCCTCCTCTTTTTCTTCAAGTTGTGGGTACAAAGGTATTGGAAAAATTAAAAGGATGGGTAACACTTATTTGTTTGATTGTGTAACTCAATTGGCCTCTGCTTGAATCCCTCTATTCCTAACGGGGCAGTCTGTGGTTTGGGTAGCGTATGGTAGCTTTGTGGGAGTAAGGGTTAGTTTCCTGATGTGAGGGAAGTTTGGCTGAACTAACCATTTTGTGTGGGAGTTGTGGGGGCTAAAAATAATAATACTTGTCCTCTCACCTCCAAGCTTTTCTAGCTGGGCTAATAATCAAACTGACAGGGACAGATTAACAGTAGAAAATCATAGTTTAATGTATGTGCACAGGAAATTCACATAAGCATAAAAATTCTGAAAACAATGAGGAAACATTGTGTAGATAAGCCATTTTGGACAAGGGCGAAGGTGGAGAGAGTGATGGGAACTCAAAGAGAGCAGGCGGCTTATAGGTAGTTGGACAGCGTTGGAATACACACAGCAGGTAAATCCCTGCTTCACTGGGACACAGGGGCTGATCTAGCTGCCAGGTCTCCCCTTGGCACCTTTCTATCTATCATACTTAATTAAAATTAGGCTAAGGTGAGCATCCTAAGATTTCCTGCCTAGAGCAGGCCTTTCCATCTGAATCTGGCAGACAAGGGGGAAGGTAAAAGGTTCTTTCTGGGTCTTTTGTTTCTTAATAACCAGATTAAAAGCAATATCCCAAAAGTCAAAACTTTGGTCCTTTTCAGAGCCTTATGTTTGGCTGCCAGTGGTGTCATAGGCATGTTCATACTCCCACTTCTGCCATTTTGTAAGGGATGAGACCTTTGGCAAGTTACTGAACTTCTCTGAGTCTATTTATAAGCTATAAAATGGAAATGAACCTTAATATCATAAAACTGCTATCGGAATTTAATGAAAATGTATCTAAGTATTTTTTTCCGTGTTAGAAGCTCAACAATATTGACTTTGTATCCAAGTTTCTTAATTAAGAAAATATGGCCATAATAAAAATATGTGCTGGGCTGGATCCTTCTAGGCAGTTGCCGTTTCCTACGTGTGTAACAGCATTTGGAAGAGCATTTAGTACTTCAGGATATCAGAGGGTATTGGAGATATAACTCAGGCTGCTCCTCGATGGCCTTAAGGGAAAAAAATAGGCAAAGTTTCCACTATTGCAGACTACCTGCATTAAGTCCAATAACTGTGTAGAAATAACTATTGAAAAACACCCATAACTATATTATCAGCATAGTACTACTTGAGGTACAATTTGTGAAGCCAGGAAAAAATGTGTGATCATCAGCCTTGTATACTTCTGTCCAAGATGTGGGAACCAAAGCCCAGATGTTTCTACTCACCATTGAAATTATCTTACCTGTAACTTAACAATACAAATAAAAAAAAATAGCTAACAAGATTAGCAGAACTGGATGTACTCTGTCCACAGTATTGTTTCTCTGAAAATGACTTTTCACTTCCACATAGCACACACTGAGGAGTATAGCTAGTGCTTTCACTTCCGTTGTTTCTTTTTATTTCATATTTCTTATTTTACTAGCTGGTGCCAATGAACATCATTCTTTTGGTTGCTAATGGATAGCAGTTCCAGGTATATGGATTGCATCTTGTATTTCAGTTAACATTTTTAAGAGTTTAAAAACACAGCCTTAATAATGCTGGAAAAAATACATAAAATGAGGTCCTGGAATTCATGCAAGTGAGTTTATACTTACTGACTGGAACCCTTAATAAGTCTAAACACCTCCTCGTGTTCAAAGATGTCAGAGGTTGCGTAAGTTCTCCCTACTCCTATAGATTTAGACAAAAACTGTGGCCAGATATTTTTCCTTAGGCACAATGAATAGATAATAAATCTGGGAGAGTTCACAGGATAGCAGTGAAAAGAGTATAGGTCTTAAGGAATCAAAATCATTTAACCTAGAAAAGGATGACTTCGAGAACAATTAATAGTGTTCAAACATAGGAAAGAATTTTATTTAGGTGGTCCTCAGAGTATGCTTTCTACTTTATAGAATGATGGAAATCATCTGGGGATTGATATTAAGGATTTATTTTAAATGATCCATCAATATAATTATCTGCTTAGAGAATTATATAATCAAAAAGGTAGTTCTTACGTTGACAACATCCATCTTGACATTGCTTTACATGTAACCTATTTAGTATTCTTTACTTTAATTTTATATTGTTTTCCTTTACCTAATGCCGCTTCCTGGCCCTCCTCCTACCTGCCCGGTCTCTTTTTTTCTCTCTTTTTCTCCTCATGTACCCTGCCTGTGGTTACTCCCTGTTCTTGGCCCTTTGTGCTTTTTTAGATCTATTATTTTTTTATAACCATCTATTAATTAGCCTATCTGTCTTTTCACTTCTATAACATGTCTTCATGTATGACTTCCTTCCTTCTAATCTTATGTTTAAAAAAATGAAATCGAATATATCCAGTAATCACCTCACCTTCACTATGGTTTTTCATCATTCTCCTTGGGGGTAAAGGACACGCTCCTTCTGCAGTGTAATCCTCAGTGCTGTGAAATCAGCAGTCTTTCATGCTCCCAAAATAGGGACTCTCAAGTCACCTTTCAGTAGCATCAGCTCATTGCCAGTGGAAGTGGAGCTCTTTCATGGGATCAAGAACAAAGCATTTCACCGATCCGCCCATGGGAGATTGTGGTGTGGCAAGATTTATTTGGGTGGAAGGCTGCCCCTGTGTCCCATCTCCATCCATCCTGCCATGGAAAAATTCCAACTGTGTCTTTCGAGGCCAAGACAAAGGCCCATGTTTAGAGTTTCTGTGCCACATTAAAGCTTAGTTCAGTCCAACCTTTATCATCTGGCTAGCTTAACTTGTGTTCCCAGCTGCAGTCCATTGCTGTGATGTGGGATCCAGGCCCCTACCTGGAGACCGAGCTTGCCGCCAACACAGCCATCGGCCAGCCACAAGCCTGCTAGAGCCGTCTGGTTGTGGAGAGAGCATGCACAAGCATGGGGGGTGACCACAGGTCAGAGGCTGAGAGGGAGAGCTCCTCATTGTTCCCTGCGATTCTATTATCTTGAGCTTGGGAAAGACCAGGAGTTTTTTTCAAAATAACCAACCAACTTTTCAAGCTTTCATGGGCTTCTTGTGGGTCCGCCCTGACCTCTATGGCCAAGAACCTCCTCGTGTGCCATGTTGACTTCTATTGCTCATGTGCTTATTTCTCCCAACAGTTCAGTACTGGCTGGGGGCAGGGAGGGGTGTTGATCCTTGGCGGGGCATTGCTGTGTCCCCCGGACGCTGTGAAGCTGTAGCCCCTGGCTACTCAAATAGATGTATGCTCCCCAGCTTGTTAAGCTCAATGTCTAATTCCCTTTGCTTCCTTTCTTATTAATAATTGGCTAACAAGTCCTGCCATTTTTTCTTTAATAATCTGCTCAGATTTATCTTTCACCATCTTTTCTACCGTTGCCATTTTTACCACCTTTTATCTAGACTAAATGCAATTGTCTCCTATCTGGCCTACTTATTTCTGCCTCCCTCCTTCCTTATCCTTCCTGCAAATATGTCTGCAACACTATTATTGTTACTCTACTGTTCAAAATCCTTCCGTTTCCTTTAATACACTACATCAAGTTCAAATTATTTTGTCTTGCTCCCAATAGATTATATCAGTAGTATTCAGATCCTATTAGAGCACTGAGCTAAGGGCCCCAGGAGTCCCTATGTCCTGTCCTGCCATGCACCCCCTCCTCATGAGGTTCCCAAAGGAGATAAATATACACCAAGAGCAACGGCAAATGAAAATATGAGTTATATGTAATATTAGCAAGGTATCTGAAACCCACAGATTATTCTAGAAAACTGATGAGCACTTGGAGATTTGGGCCTAAACTCAGCTTCTCCACCCTACAAAGGGCAGATATTGCCATAAACAAATCGCCAGGCCTGAGATAATAAGAACTCCTGGGAAGCTAAATGCTCTTTGGATTGGGCAAGACAGATAGAGACAGACAGACAGAGTCAGGCAATAAACGGGTAAGAATAAGTGCCTGCGTTGGGAATGGCTCATCCCTCAGTCTGACGGGTAAGAAAACAGCAGAGAGGAGAGAGCCAGCTGACCCAAGAAGGCCTTAATTCTTGCACCGATCTGGTTTCAAGGGTAGACAAGCAGGACGGAGCATCTCTCCCCGCGGGTGACCTTTTGGCATGCATAACTCAAAGTGGCCTTGTCCAGGTCAAGGCATCTCTCCAGATTGGATTAGCAACCCCTCCCTGACCATTCACTACAGTTTACAAGGCTCTTTAGAAGCACAAATCCTGGCAGCCCTATTTTTCACTGCTCTCAGTTTTTTGTTTTTCACTGCACTTTGTACTGTCCATGCACATTTCCACTTCCTGGGTTGTAACATTTCCTTCAGCTCATCTTTCATTTGTCCTAATCTTTACATTCTTTCAAGACCAGTTTGTGACTGTCCTCTTTGTTGAAATCAACTTTGCTTATAAATTTCTCTGACCTGCTATGATTTTTATAATTATTTCTACCAACTTTGACACTTAACTGTGTTCTAATTGTTTTATGTATCTTAGTAAATTTCTTGAGTGCATAACCTGGGTCTTTCTTTTCTTTCAAGCAAAGCTCCTAATACAGTACCTGTTACATTATAGGAACACAGAGCTAGAAAGTACAGTAGGGAATAATTATCAAGGATTGTTGTTTCATGAAATGGTATATTTCTGATTCTTGATTTATGTGTATATGATACTGTTAAAATTATAGTAGAAGCATGTGGCCTGGTCTGCCACCTTCACATATTTGATCCCAGCAAAGAATAATATTCAAAATATTTAGCAATCATTATTGAACAGGCACTGACCAATCAGAATGGATTCTGACTGGCACAATACCAAATTAATATAATTAATTGAAAGCACAAACTCCAGCTAGTTCAGAACCAAAATTAACTAAAAGTTTAATCCCTGCTTTGCCAAAGATTATTGGTTGATCTGTAGCCATATTTTACATATCTTTAACTGTATTTTTATTAGGTCTACCTATAAAGCCAATAAAGGCCAATCTAGCTGATTTAATACTTAACCTGACCGTGCTTTTTTTTCCCCTTCTTGCTAACAGAGCTCTCCTGCTTGCATGTACTATAGGGTGATGGCTTATTTTGCACACTATTTCAAACTTTTGTTAACCTGTAAACACCATGTGTGGAATGTCACCTTCCACAATATACAATAAGCATCTCCACTGGCCACTCCCATGACTGTGAGGTTGATGCAACCACAAGCACCACGAAACCGCAGCCCCTACCTTTTGTGACATGACGAAGTGTTTTCACATTACTTCTTATGCAGAACTTACTTTGGGCCTAGACGTTTTTATATTACACATACTTTTATAAACACATATTACTAGCATGTGTTCTGAAGTCCTTGTATTCAGAGTTGAACAGTTGGAACTATAAATAAAATGGCTTGACAATAGAAGTAGCCACCTACACTCTTTCACATTAACAAGGCAAGAGTTGTTTTGTTGCATGGAGTCAGTCACACTTTAATGTTGCTACAAAACACCGATGAGGCCACGACTGTCACATAACTGCAATAGAAAAGAGAAACTGTGTTGTTGTTTCAACTTATCAATTTACTTTTCTTTGTTGTTTATTTTTGGATAGGTTCCATATTTTACCTGTCAAGTGGTGAAAACCAATATTTCTAAACTGAACTCTAACATATTATGGGGATAAGTGTGTGTGTTTTTAAAGATAATAGATTAGTCTCAATCCAAAAATAAAAGCTGCGTAATTTTTTAAAAGACAGAGAGACAGTTGTGCTGAGTACTAACACCTCCAGAAGCTATTGTCACTGTGTAACAGAGGGACTGTCTTGCAGATGGAGAGAGTAATGTTAAGATTCCCACCAGAGCATGTCCTTCCATGCCTTTTCCCCCTGTGCAAAGACTCTGTCCGGTCATATTCCCTTCTTTGAAGAACTGCCGAAAGAATGTCACTTCAGTCTGGCTACACTTAGGCATCATGCGGAAGACCGAGGATGCTTTCAAGAAAAAGGGACATATTCTGAAAAATGTAATTTAATTTAAGGATTATCAAAAGGAAGGTTTTTTAGGCTTTCTGTAACTGGGTTGAAAGTTTATTCTTTTTTCACAGTAATGGTTTCATACATTTGTATTGTATTTTTTCTTCTCACTTTAAGATCTTACTTGATTCTCATTACATTCTATATTTAATTTAAAATTATCTTACTATATTTGTAGTAAAAAAACAATGCCATTATTTTGTGTTTTCTGACCACTAGAACCTGTAATTTCTGTTTGGTTATATTTCTAGCGGCCATGATAAATTATTTTTTACTGTGTGAACTACAGGCAACCTGGCCTGATTATTTATCTCAATGATAGTTATGAATATTGGAGTATAATTTACTCCATTTCATTTAATCAGTTCTGAATGTCCAGGAGGATTCTCCACACCCTGTTTTGTATTTTATGCTCATCGTTGGCCTATGGAAACCAAATGTCTCATCAATCAAGTCTTTCCTGACCCCCAACAGAGTTAGGTCCTCTGCCTTTCTGCTCCCAGAATAACTTGCATCCTGTGCTGACATTGCACTGGGGATTCCATTACAGCCTTGCCTAGGGCATAACTGTCTGTGTCCTCCATGTCTCGCTCAATGCTTGTTGAAAGAATGCATGCACAGGTGAATATGCGTATTGCACTTTGGCTTCATTTAAAAGCTATTCCACGTGGCTACTACTAGGTCCCCACCTACTGAGTCTGAGGGTAAGCTCAGCCACATGACTGGGAAATGCAGGAGCTACCTAAAGAATATCTTTATTAACTGCAATTAAAATTAAAATTTGGGTTTTTCAAACAATACTTGTAGAAGAGAGATGCTTGTAAGGATCAAAGAGGGTCTACTATGGTTTATATATGGCCACAGGATAATGTAGAAGAGACATTAAAGCATTGGGTCAGGTCAAAGAAGAAACTTTAAATGCCATTTTGAGCCATTTGGAAATATTTGGAAATATTTAAGGGAAAAGAGTGGCATTGCCTGTAGTAGAAAAAAGAATTATAGACAAAATGAATGCCAATTGGAATCTAATTTGTAATGAGCAGGTGAGTACTGAAGAAAAGAAACAACACCTTATTTTTTATTTTGATAAAGCATTTGAGAAACACACTGCATAAATTCTTGAAATAGATTGTGTTCCTTGGTGTACAGAAAAAACATTTACAATATCTAAGAAGTACTTATTTTAGTATTGGTGTTCTTCCTTTTACCCTGAATTTAAAAGTTAGGCTTGAGCCATATAAGTGGGGATTCAACATAGACTAGAAAAACGGCTTTTAAAGAAATTATAAATTGTGGTGTTACAGTTAGAGTACTTTCCTGGTACTATTCTCTTATGAATATAGAGACAATATGGAAGGATCCTTCTACAGTTAATTTATACCTATAATATTCCCAGGTAGCATAGTCTCCCTGAGGGTTTGTGAAGATTAATGAGATGTTTATAAAATGTCTGAGATCTCTAGATGAAATGTGATACATAGTTAGAGTATTATTATCATTTGGTGTGACAAACTAGTGAATAAAGCATCTCTCTTAGTTATTAACAGTAATAAGTTCAAATCTATTCAGATGTCTCTCTTTATTAGAGAGTTTTCCTGTCTTTTTTCTTATTATGTCAAATAGAAATCTTACTTTTGGCACTTAATTATTCACATTGAGGTAAAATTCCCCAAGACTCAAACTTTTTAAAGGCATATTCCTTATTGGAGAATAAAATTTTAATTTCCTAATTATTTGTAAACAAAGGCAAACTTTCGCATGGTTCTTCCATTTTAGTTTTCTGCTTTAAGACATATAAACATGGGAGCAATCTAGTGCCAGGTTCCTGGAAGTTACCTTGGTAAAGATCTCTTTACAAAGTCTGGCAAGAAATCAAAGAGATATTTATACAATTAGGAAGTAAAGAAAATCTTGTATAAAAGGGTATGCATTAATAGTTCTTAAAAATCACTTATAAAAAATGTGGAATAAACGTATTCTGAGTAAATATTCGAATAAGGAAGTTTTATACAATGTGTTGTCTTATTTTTGCAGAACTTTGTAGATTACATGAAAAATTATGACATCACTTTTCCAATAGGAAATTTTAAGGAGTTTGAAAATCTAAATCTTTAATGAAATGGGGGAAATTGTACACATGTATATAAACTTGATTACTATAGAATAGTGAGTTATAAATAGCCTTTGCAATATAGCCATTAGTCACATCATACAAAACTCTCCGGTAGTGAACACAGTGGAAAGGACAAGGGCCTTTCACTGCAGCTCTCATGACTCAGCCCCACGTCACCCTTACATGCGCATGGTACTCGCTTCTCTGCCGCTTACTGTAAGTTCAGTTCCAGCTACTTCAATTCACATTTTTAGGTCGCTTTAACTTAAAATTTCTACTTGTTCTTCTGTAATTCAAAAGCATTTTCTTCTTCCACTGACTTCCTAGATTTACATTCCTACTTCATCCTGAGACACCAGTTTACCTAAGCACGTAAAGCTTATGCCTAATGATTTGGAGAAATCAAATCTATATTTGTAAGTGTATTAGTGATCAAAGTGGGACTATTAAATACAGAGGAATTATGCAGTGGCACCTTCAAAAGATAGTCAACAGGAGAAACAGTTGTTATAAAAATAATTAAGTTCAACTTGAACTAAAAGATCTTCAGGAGGAGGGCGGGGGAAACCCTTAAAGCCAACAAAGACCTCTAGATAATAGTGGATTTCAGACTAGCTGAATGTTCCCAGTTCTGCATGAGAGCAGAGAGAGCGCTGTGATTATGGGCACGGTGCTCAGAGGCAGGCTGTGCCGCTGTGCTGCATCAGGAAGGATAAAATCTCCATAAAAACCTGGTGAAACTGCATAAGGAATGTATTTGGGGCATCCCATTAAGGAAAAAGGAAAAAAAAACTAAGTCATCTGGGTAGGAGATGGGGCAAGAAGGACTGAGGTATGCAGAAATGATTTCCAAGAGGAAATGATTTAATATATTGTGGGCTTCGACTTCTGGGAATTTCTTTTCATAAATCAATAGTCAAGACATGAATAACTGTAAGGATGGGTAGGTGTTAAAATGTTATATAGAAAATATATAAAGTGAAAGGAATGACTTAGGGTTCTTCCAGAAAAATTAATGAGTATCACTAAGTAACAATTTTGCTGGAATCCTCTACAGATCATATTGATGTCCTTAGGCCCAGTGCACCCGGAAACAAAGGAAAGGGTTCTCTGAAGGAACTGAAAGGCTTTCTGAAGTGCATTGCCTACAGTCAGAGGCTAAAAAATAAGAAGCAGAAGATAACACAGTTGTTGTAAAGAACTCTCCTCCTGAGATAAGAAAGAAGAAAATAAAAAAGAACAAGGTAAAATAAATGAAAATTAGTATCTGAATTTTTATTACAACTAGTGAGTTGAGGAACCATTGTACAAAATACTACATTTATCCTAAATTCACAGAAGAAAAATACTCTATATAAGTGAAATAGTAAAATTACTTATGTTATTTAAATATTTTGAATAAAAAGTCTTTCCAAAATATTCTTCGGTTTACCATGATGTTAAAAAGAACATATTTACTTATTCTTAAAGATTTTACTTGTTCTTAAAGAATATTAACTATTTTACTCTAGCATAGTAATTCTCCCAAACGCTATTGAGGTTAATAGGACTATTTATCCCTGCTTGGATTTCTGAGTATTGTACTTGGTTTATGTTGTCCTTATGTCTCTTCCCCGTGTACTAGTTGACTTGCTCTCACTTCTTGGTGTTATCCACAAGCTCAAGTGTAGTGACTTCCTCCCAGCTTTTTCCAATCCGTTGCCTTCAAACTTACTGAGGGCAGGAAAAAAAAAAACAGACAAGAAGGTTGGTGTAAGCCATAACTAAAGTGCAGTGAATTTTGAGGAGACATTTGAGATACTGGGCTTAAATTGTGTGAACTTAACCATGTGGCTCTTTTAAGAACAAGAGTGGCTGCTCAGTAGCTTTTGGAGAGGAAGGTGGGAAGGGGCTTGTTTGGAGGCTCCTGACTGCATTCTGGATAGTACACATTGTGACGTGCCTTATTTCTGTATGTCAGCTAACTTGTTTGAAAATCATCAGTGTCTTCATGATAGTGAATATAAAAGGGGGATGTACAGCCTGTTCCAGAAGCTAGTCCTGTGAAGCTGGGCTTCATAATTGAGATGTTATTATCTGTTCTATGTTACTTGTGAATAAAAACTATCAGCAATTATAGGAATCTATCCTTTCTTTATATATGATAGATTATGTGTCAAAGACACCTTCTCCTCATGGGAAGTGCAGCATACATGCATGGTCATAGTTACATTTGCATCAAAATCTTCACTTTGAATAATTCACAGTTAAGCCAATAATTCTCTTCATTCAGTTATTTCATAAGGTTTTGAGAGAAGTGGAGCAAAAAGTGTTGGCTTAAGTTTGTCATCATCTGTGGCTTTTTGTCCGAGAAAGGCTCAAGGACAGTCCTTCCATCAGTAACCCAATGGCTTTATCAAGTGGCTAGGCACAAACTAAAATTCAACAAGTATGACATTCTTCCCAAAAAGATATAGACTGGGCTAGTATCAGGCTGCTAAGGTGAAAGGAATGCATAGAAGGTTGTAAAACAGGAGGGACAATGACGTTCCATAGGACAAGGGAAGCTGTAGTTCCACGAGAAACCAGAACCTGACAGGTGGACAAGTTCTGTGGCACGGCGGATTAAGAAGGTCCCTGTATTGCTTGCGTTTATGTTCTAAGGATAACGCGTTTAAACTGCTTAGGAGTACCACCCGTCAATAAATGCACTGTAATTATAGAAGAAGTGAGAAAGCACATACCAAAAAAAAAAGCTGAGACCAAAAAAAACCCCCCCAAAAACAAAAAACTGTTACACTGTTTTAATACTACACTGAACAACTTTTTCTGAGGTTCTTAAAACTACTTCAATTCAGAGGAAGAGTTTAGTTCCAGTACTCATGAGGCATTTTTCCAAAATTCTGTTTCATATAATGCCCCTCTGTCTCTGTCTTTACATAAATTCCCATTTCTTGAACTTCAGCTGCATATAACCCAAAGAGCGTACTTAAATAGTTGTTATACTTTCCAAATCACTCCCACATCTGCAAAGTCTTGCAACAACCCCTTGAAGTAGGTCGGATCCCATTTCATGGTTATGGAAACCCAGAGAATGTAGAGGCCTACCAAGGCCTTTTGACTCTAATTTAAAGTTTTTCAGGCATATAGTTAGGCAACTGTCTAATCTGGTATATCTCTCTCTGACAAGGTCCTTTCCCCTGTCAGAAAAATCCAGCCCTATCATTCCTTCTCAAAAGTGTTACATGTTGCTAAGAAATAGCTTATGTAAATATTCAATATGAAGAGCTAGTACTTGTGACTTTTTTGGAGCTTCTACTACTTGTCTTCTCCTTTCCTGGATTGCTATACTGATGTTGTCTTTAGGGGGGTGATACCTACCCAGGTCATTACTAATGGTAAATAAGGGCACTAAACTTAGCCTAATGGTACTCAATCTTTTCCAAGTTGCCAAAGTCCTGTGTAACTACCAAACCACTGATATTCTGATCGGTGCTGAAGTAGCTGGCACTAGGGCCCCTAATGTCTATCAACCGACTCTCTTTAATTTTTCTTTATGCTCTCTTAGCATACTCCTGCCCTAAAATTTAAAAATGATGTAGTCAAAATCACCACTATCCGCATTTGACCCCTTGACACCCACCCATGTGCGCACGCGCGCGCGCGCGCACACACACACACACACACACACACACACACACACACACACACACACGAATAAGCTTACGCATTGGCCCGGAACCAAATTTGTAATCTTCTCTTTTCCCTTCGGCCAGGGCGTGTGTTCTTACACTCCCACTTCTGGCTTCCTGACTCCCTCTCTTGTAAATGGATCTGTAATAGACTCGGACTCCCAGACCTGCACACGTGCCCAGACACGACTAAATCCTACACTGCGTACGTACCTCGACATCTACTACACTGCTAATTAGTAAAGGAGCACCTTTCTGTTATATCCATATAGGCTCTTTTGCAGATTATTACTGATACGTTAAATAACTTACTTTTTACTTCTAAACAAACAAAATATTATATTCTAAACACAGTGAGTGTCCTGAGAACCTCCAAAGTTAAAATATATTACTTATGAGAATGGCACCGTACTTCTGTGTTCTGCCTCCCCAAATTCTGTAACCCCAGTCTGACCTTGAGAAAAACATCAGACAAACCCAAATCGAAAAACGACTTATAAAATACCTGATGAGTATGACTCAAAACTGTCAAGTTCATCAAAACACAAGGCCAGTCCGAGAGACTGTCACAGTCAAAGGAGCCTATAGAGACAGGATGACTAAATGTAATGTGGGGTCCCAGATGGGATCCTGCAATAGGAAAAGAACAATAGACAAAAACTAAGGAAATACAATTAAAATGTGGACTTTACTTAAAACAATGTACCGATATTAGTCCACTGGTTGTGACAAATATAACTTCATAATGTGAGAAGTTAACAATGAGGAAAACTGAGTGTGGTTTACACAGGAATTCTGTGTACTATCTATGCAACTTTTCTATAAATCTAAAATTATTATAAAATAAGCAGTTTATTAAATATATATTATGTATATGCATATTTATTTGATTGTATATATTTATATGTGTAAGTATAAGTAAATATATACATTATATTTTATATATAATATAAAACATTTTATATATAATATAACATATATGCATATACACACACTAAATCTTTTGTGTGTGTATTACATACTTTTAGGGATATATATTATTGCTTATTTGGACAAAGATTTCTTTTAAAAATCCTAACTGACAGGATGAATAATTATCTAAGGGTAGCAATCAAATTGTTGAGAAGTACCCCCATGCAACTAATAAACTCATTTGATTAACTATTTAACAGCAGGCAATGATTTAAAAAGTCAAAAAAATTTTAATACAGTATTTACTGAAGCTAAGGAGAGTAAATTTGCACATTCGAGATCTTTAGAACACGTTCAAATTCTCCAGGCTTGCTCCCCGAAGTTGAGCAGCTTCTGGTGGCTGGAAAAGCCATGCCTAGATAATGATCATAGAAAAATATCTGAGAACAAAGTAACAATCACCTCTGGGGGTTAGCAGCTTTTTTAAAAAATCAGTGTTAATTCTGCAAGAGGTCATAAGAAGCATTTGAAAGGAATCTTTCCATGTTGATAACTATTAAATTTCAGATCATTTCTCATGAAGTCTTCTGTTAAGCATAATTTCCAGCCCTCATTTATCTTCACTTTTACTCTATTGATTCCCGAACTGATGGATGATTGAAGATTCCAAAGTATGGCTTCAGAACAGCAGGTCCATTTAAGTAGATTTGAGTAAGCTCCAGTGCAACACTAATACATAAGCTTCTTTTCATTATGTTCATATTTATTTGCTAAATATCTTGTCATAATGGATCATTTGACTATCACCTGAGGAAGTATGATACCGCCTTGTTTCATATTTCTGTTTTCAGAAACCCCAAGTAAGGCAAGAACGTTTCTGTATCTCCTTTTATACCTCATATATTCTGGACCAGCGATGCTTCTAGAGTGCAACTGTAAACCATAGCTGCAAATTGAGTTGCAAACACAATTTGCTTAAGGTGCAAACCATAAATTAAAGTAATGATCTTCAAGATGAAACTTCAAGATGAAACTTTTTTTGTGTGTCTTTTAAAATCAGAATGAAAGTAGGTCAATGAAATTTAGGGTATTTTAGAATATGTACAGTATTGTATTGTTTGCCAGTACCTAATTTACAATTACAGAGCTCCATGAATATTGAAATGATTCAGCTTCCCATTATAAATGTATGTGGCAGTTTGGTTGTTGATCAGTTTATGAAGTTAATGCAAATGGAACTGTCTTCCTGTCAGCATTTGAAATCTATAATGCAGTCATGTTGTATATTCAGGGACAGGCCATTGACAGTCAATTAACAAGTTTGATTGGTATGTCAACTTATTCCTTTGAATTGTTAATAGTATGTTAATAGCATTCATTTCTTTGTGCAGTCCCATTTGCAGCTTCACAGTTACAGCTATTTTTTATAATTCTGAGTAACCTAAAATAGTGCCTTAATAATAGATTATTAAACACCTGTCTAGTGTAGCTTAGGGAGGTTTTCCTAGACTGGGAGTTTGCAGTGGATCCCTTTGATATTCAAATCAACAAATGATAGCCTTTTTATTCAAAACGTAAATTCTTTTGATGGTTAGCTTGTTAAGAAATATTCAGCTCTAGTCTGACCTGATCTGGTTTCCCGTGGAAAAGATCTGATGCCCTTTGAAGGTTCATAAATGGAATGCCAATGACAATTTGTTGTTGACGTTCTGCCCCTCGGCCCTCAGATGCTGCTGGTTGATGTGCCGCTTTAGCTTCACCAAATAATCCTTGCAGGTAAATGATCTATGGATTGATCAGATAGTTTCAAAGCAAAGAGGGCTCTTCTGTGGTCTGGATTTTTAGGCTTGGAGGGGTACTTAAAAAGATTCATCAAAGTTGACAGATGACTCTTAAGGCATAGAATGATGGGAGAATGCAGAAATGGGAGAATATTTTTAAGTGACTGGAGTATTACTTAGAGTTTTGAAAACCTTCACATGTCGATCAAATCTGTTCCCCATAGCAGATTTATTTCTACCTTGGTTTTTGTTATGGTTGTTTTGTCTGTGTGCACAGGTTTACTCTCACTTTTCTGGGGAAGTTGATGAGACATTAAACGTATTATTCCCGAATGGTGCTTTGGAATAAGGTTGCGAGTTCATTTGCACAACCATGTTTTATTCATATAGTTCCTGTACACCAGAATATAAGAATCTGCCATTTCTCTAGCCTCAAAAAAAAAATTGTCTTTACCAAGGAAGCAGTAAAAATTTTATTACTTTTACCTCCTGTTCTTTACTTCTCTTGATGATGCTTTCTTTCCACAACCTACTATTTCTGCTTAATTTCATCGGCAGAAGTTTTTTTATAATATGGCGGAAAAACTCCCACCAATGTAGTTTGAATATTTATTTAATTTTTTCTGTTCTATGCTTCCGTGAATTTGGAGGAGCCATTTGCATGTATTTGAATTAGATGGTGCTTGACAGATTGCTATTCAAATATTCTTAATATACAGATAAGGAAACTGAGGTGTATAGTAAGACCACACAGCTGGTTGGCGCAGACCCAGGTCTTGTTATTCCTAACTCTGCACACACCCCGCTCGCTGCATTCAGAAACAGGTAGAAGTTCAACTGAAGGATGAAACAATTGTAATGTGCATTTCTCAATTGGACATCGAAAGTTGAAGTCTTCTAGCTGTAACATAAAAACATTTCTACTATAGTTTACAATTAAGAACTATATGCAACACCAATAAAAAAATTATAAAGAATATGTATTTTAATATGTAATTAAAGTACCCGTAAGTCAAAAGAAGTTAAGGAGAAAAGGACATTAACTACTGCCTTTGACAGTTTATTTGTTCGCCTCCGCCCATGGGCAGGAGCACAGAGCTTACGACCTACCTCAGGATCGGGGAGGGAGAGGAAAAGAAGGAGGTACGCAAGTATTAACTGATAGCAGATCTTACTGTGTCACCTTAAACAACCTTCCACCAGTGTTTTTCAAAGTGCATTTCATGGATCACTAGTTCTGCAAGATGCTTGGCCACCAAAAAGATTCTGTGTCTGAAGAACCGGGCATGTTTGCCTTGAGGGAGCTTCATGTGTCACAATACCTGTGGGCGGAATAAAGACTATAAAGTCTTGTAATAAACTTTTTATCTCTATTTAACCCAGGATTTCCAAAAACAATTTTCACACAAAAACTTCATTTGTTTTTATGTATGTTTCTTTTGGAACCATTGAACATCTTTCATGGAAATTTGGGGGATGAGTGACCAGTCTTGGGCAACTTATTTGGTTTCTCTATAGCTCAATTTCCCCTTCTATAAATGTTATAATAGTACTTATTGGCTTGAGAATTACATAGGCTACTCTATATAAAATACTTAGAACAGTGTCAGTCACATTGTATTGTGTAAGTGTTATAAGTTTTATTATTTATTTTTCTATTTTATTGACTTTACTGGTGTGACACTGGCTAGCAAAATTATGTAGATTTCAGGTGCACAATCCTACAACTCACCACCTGTACCCTGTATTGTGTGTTCATCATCACAATCAAGCCTCCACCCATCCCCATTTATTCGCTCATTCCCTTTCCCACATTCATAGTATTATTTGTTTACAGTGATGTTGCTTGTGTTACAGCTGAGAGCAATGAGTGCCGTAGTTTTGTTTGCCTTGTTTTACTGAATGTGCCTATGTATAAACTGTGTACGAGCATTGGGGTGAAGCTACAGATTTTATGAGTTGATAGAATAAGGTAGAAATAAGATAAAGCAGACATGTAAGCTGATAAATTAGAAAGCAAAATGGGTGGTTGTGGCACACCGGCAGGGTAGATTGGAGCTAAAGGATAAAGGACCTTGTATCCAAGCTAAAAAATTTGAGCTTCATCCTGCAGGCAACAGAGTGAGTGGAGAATCTTTATGCATGAGAATGAGATGGTCAGCCTTGTTTTTCAGAAAGAGAAACTTGACAACTGGGGCTGGAAAAACAAGAGAGAAGGGACGCATGAAAACATGGTAAGGGTATGGACTGGACCAGTAGGAATGGAGAGGACATGCATAGCCTAAAGAGACATTTCTGAGGAAGAGTTGACAAGAATCCATTGACAAATTAGTTGGAGGGGAAGGAATAGAAAAATGGAGACACTAAGGATAAGACTGTTATGTCAAGTTTGGGAGGTTGTGTAAATGATGATTCGAGTTAGTTTTATAAATAAAGACACTGAGTGTTTCAAAAAGAAAATTCCATGTGTCCACAGCCTGCCATCAGTTTTATAACAATGACCTTCTTCTCAAGGTAGATTAATTGGACATATGTGTAGATTGTTTGGTACAACTCATGAAAACTACAGGTAATGCAAATCAAAGTGACTAACTTACTAAGTAACATACTGGAAGCATATGGGAATATACATTTAAAAATTAAATGTAAAACTATATGTGCAAAGTTTAAAATCAGTGAAAAATTAGCACCATATCTGCATGCTCACGTTTTACACATAGATCTGCTAAAGCACTTCTAATATCTTTTTGCATTTATTACTTCAATACCTTCCTCCACTCTCCTCCTTTCTCATTCTAAGTTTCTTGGATCCTGGATCTTGTTTGTCTTTCGATTTCCAGATCCATCCACAGATGGCACATAATGAGTACTTAATGAATGGTTTAGGTATATAATACTGGAAACACCATTACTCTAATTTCTTTCTAAAAATAGAAATTCCGAACTTACTCAGCAATGTTAGGTATAAAATATCACATAAGAACTTTTGCAGCATGTGTTTTGTACCTTCAAAATCTTGAGATTTTATTGGCCTGCAACATAAAATTGAACTGCCATGTTGCATGAATTTAGTTGGGGGCAGGGGAGCCCAAACTCTTAAGTCTGATGTTTATCAAATGGCAGCTTCTCTGATTCTTATGGCACACTGTGGCGATGACATCTTAAGTGATCTGTGCTAACGATAAGCCCCTCCTCTCTGCTGTGGAGCTTCTCGTTAGCATGGCGTTTGGTTTGAAGCCACAGAACTCTAGTCTTCTGGAGATGTTAAGCCATTAGGTTATATCTTATGAAATTTTATCAGAAGTTGGCTGACTGGTCTTCCTGTTACCTCATGTGGTGCTTGTAAGTATTTTAACCTACGTCATGTTGTGCCAGTTTTCTCCATTCCCTAACACATCACACAAACGTATCTGATAGTAGAAAAGGCATTATCAGCTCCAAATTCAAAACTAATATGCTATTTTAAAAGTGGTTTCAAATGCTCAGATTGGAACAGCATATTCTTTTCTATTCTCTACTCTATTTAAGCAATGCCAAGATTCTAAATCTGTCCTGCAAAGATTAAGGAAGTGAAAAATAACCTATATAAAGACTAAGGAAGGTTTTTAAAGTTTCAATAATTATTCATCCCACCATAAAGAACTTTATCTAAAATAACTTGCCCATGCCTTTGTTACCCCCAGGAATGTCGATTTATACCATGTATCTCTAAGTATGTCTGAGGTTTCTTTTTTGGGAGGAGAAAGGAAGTTAAGGGAATGTAATCATGAAAATTCTCATTCCCAAAACTGTTTTTATTGAAACACCCATTTTTTTTAACTGCAGTTATTTTTCTCTAATCACAAGTCTTTCCTAAGTCCCTGTATAATGGCATATTTTCTCCGGGTTGTGGAGTAATTATATCCACACAAATAAATATGTTTCATAAGGGGCTGCTTTCCAAAGAGACAAGTTCAGGGACAGTAGCCCCCGAAAATACATGAGCCATCCTGTTGTTCAGTAAAAGGTGCACATTCCTAATTTGTTCAGCCATATAAACCACTTCTTCCCCAATTAATGACAAAATATTTCAAAGATCTGGAATTCTGTAATATAATTCTACAGTTTTCTCCAGTCTTGCAAGCTCTCAATCTTTAATGATTGTTAATTCTGATACTTTAGACATGTTTTAATTAGAGATATTAGAGCAAGGAAGAAAAGCTATAACACAAAAAACTTTTAAGTATCATTTGCCCTTTAATTATATAATCATTATTGGTAATTATATTTATTGCTCCTCTAGGTTGGGTAACATTCTAAAAATTTCATTTGTATACATATATTGTGTTACAAAACTCTTGCCAATTAAATTTAAGATCTTTGTCACTTGTATAGCAAACACCTTCAGTTACACATGGATTCCTAACGTTTATTTTTGTACATAAGAACTGTGTCATGGACAAAGTGACATGGTTATGCTTTTTGCAGTGTTTGTCATTGATTTGATACTCTCATCCACACATTTCCCCTTTAAAATCAGCAAACTGTAACTGTTGCATGGTCAACCCAGGTCTCAGGTTTTGCTCTATGAATGTGTGATGGCAGAAGTAAGAGGGTATATGCAGCGATGAAACCTGGCCAAGGTTTCATCACTTTGGTTCCTCTGACCCCTCTGGCCACTCTGCCATGTTAACTGGTTTTAATTTTTGCTTTTATTATTACTGTTTTTAAGCTAGCACAGTGAAACCATTTGGAAGAATCAAAAACAATATTTCAAGTGGGCAAAAAGATAAAGATTTAGAAACTGCATGCATGTTACTTTATCTTTGGCATGGGAATAATTGCAAACTAGAGAAATAGTAACAGGTCTGCATTCACGCATTTCCCCTCCTCTCCCAATCGAAGCAGATCTACTACAGTCTGGAAATTCCTATTAATTACTTGGGGCTAAAGAGATTCATTTTCAATAAGTTAAGAAATCCAGATTTATTTGGTGACTTGGTAGAAGTTACCTGGTGGCAAGAAAGTGAGTTCCAGCAATGAAAGCTGGCAGGCCAGGATTTGTGCTCCACTCTGTTGGCGTATGAAATTACAGCTCATCATTCAAACAAAATCAATAATCCAACTTTTATGTCCTTTGCTGGGTACAGCGAAAATTTTATTATTCTGAGATCATTTCGTTCTTCCTGGATTAGGTCGTGTGCGGTAGCAGTAAGAAGCAGCTCAAGTAGATAGAATATGCAGGATCGAAACTTGTGTGTTTACTCACATACCAAAAGGATCATATAATATTCAAGGAAAGATGCTATGAAAGTCAGACTCTTATTTCCTTAACTCATCCCTGTGATCTCCTGAATGATATTTAGAGGTTCAATTTACCTAAAGAAAGGAATTTTGCCCCTTGGTGTGGAATGAGGTTGATAAGCTGTGGTATTCCTTAATTGAGGCAAACAGAACAGCAAGACATAGTTTGTTTCATCATGGAATGCACTCTACATAAGCAAGGAGAGCAAATCCGGTCATATTCTCGCTCTTTTGATTTAGCTTGTTCTGTGTCACTCTTTTCTATGCAACAAGAGTATTTTTTTCTAGAAAAGACGAATTGTTCTTAAGGAAGGTCTACATCGCCATAAAAGCCAGGTAATAAATTTACTTTAAAGCATCAGCTCCTAAAGTATGTTTGCATAGTAAAGTATGGACCAGGCCAAAATCCAGGCTTAAACATTTTCTCCTTGTTATCACCTCGTTAAGCTCCCCACGTCTGAGCCATGCCTCCTACAGTCACAGGTATGGTGCCACTAATTAATAAGAAGGGGCTCATTACCAATTCTCATTAACATCAATTGGAGTTTTAAAGCCAAATCCCTGGACTGAAAATTTACCCCCTTAATGTTCAAAACAGGTGAATGAATAAAATCATTTAAATGCCTGTATCATGGGGCAGTGCAAATGTGCTCTCCAAGGATGAACAAATTGCTTACTGCAGTCTGGCACTAATCCCAGTGCTCAGTAAAAGGCAGACAGAGCTTTGAAGAAAAATACTGTTCAAAAGGAAAACCCTGACAGGGAAACGGGTAGGATATGATAACTGATATGACAACGTACACATTATCATCTAAATATGTGTCATATTTACTGGAGTGTAAGGATATATGGATAAACAAAATTAACTAAAGATCGTGCCTGACAATTATGTGCTCAACAAATATTATCTGAATTAATGAATGAAGAAAGAAATGGTCACCACTGTGTTTTAAACTTCTGATGAAATTTAGCCTTTAGACTCGTAGTATTTGCTTCAGAATGTCCTGGATCATATCCGTTAAACCCCCTTCTGTGGTTGTAATTTTTTACAGAAAACACTATAAATTATTTTATTGTGGATGGCCGTGAAGACATTTCAAGTGCATAATTTCATGAAAAGTTAAAATATGTTGATTTGGTTGATTTGAAAATGCTCTCCTACAGTTCATTGAAGTGATAAGCCACGTGGAAATAAGTCTCCCTGAAAAACAAAAGCAACTCTTCCCTTGCATCAGATAAGGCCTTCTCTCCTTTGTAAACCCAAAGGTTAACCGCTTTTTGTTTTTATTATTGTTTTTAAAGATTTTATTTATTTATTCTTAGAGAGAGGGGGGAAGGGAGGAAAGAGAGGGAGAGAAACATAAAGGTGCGAGAGATACTTCAATCAGTTGCCTCTTGCACGCCCCCAGCTGGAAACCTGGCCTGCAACCCAGGTATGCGCCCTGACTGGGAATCAAACCGGTGACCCCTCAGTTCGCAGTTGAGCACTCAATCCACTAAAGCCATACCAACCAGGGCTGATTTTTAAACTAAATTTCTATTCTCCCTCATAATTTCCCTTCCTTACCCCAATGTAAACTATGACCCAGGAATAATTATAAGATTAATGCTTGCCCCTAATCTGTATGTGGATTGGAGAATTTTTTTTTCCTGGTTTTATAGAATCTTGACTTACATGATAGATTATTTTATTTATAAATCACCCATTGTTTTCCCAGAGTAGGCAAATCATTCATATTTAAGTTGGTGTGTCCCATGGTTAACATTCCTCCAAAAGTGTAATGACTTTGGTCTAAATTTCTCCTGAGTGTCTAGTTTCTTCATGATGTTTCTACCTGTTAGTGAAAGTTATGGAACCAGAACACTGTAGCTAGTAAAAGCCTTCCAAGCCATCTAGTTCAGTCCTCATGTTTTACAGATAAGGAAGCTGTAATCCAAGAAGTTTAATTGCCTTTCTCAAACTCACAAGCAATGATAGAACCCTAAGTAGAATTTTGGTCTCCTTATTCCCTTGTTTGCCCAGCTATTAATTGCTGACTCAACCCAAGTATGTAGAGGCCTACGGCCTTACTCCATGCTGTCTGATTTCACAATTCCAAAGTTGTTTTTAAATTTGTGATTAATCAGAGTAAAAGAAACCCTTGAGGAAATATTCTTCTGGATATATGGGAAGACCAGATATTTTACTTAAAATAGGCCTGCCTGCCTTATAAGCCTTACAACCTTATAAGCGTTAAGTTTTCATCTTTTCACCTGCTTAAAAATTGAAAGACAGTGATAATGGATGCATAAGTGCATCGTGGGATGAATAAATTGTATGATTTAGAGAAGAGAAAATGAATGTGTTCGTGAAAGAGCGAGCACATCAATCAGCGGTTGCATGGTGTTTGCACCAGTGTGTCCAGGGGACACCTCACCAATCAATCATTCAGGAAGCTCCCTCCAGCTTTCAGAAGGAGGAAAAGGATTTCACACTGAAGTGCTGTAGAGAAAGTATAGCATTTAGCGAGGTCATTCCAGGGACTCTTCTAGTCCCCAGAGGAAAGGAAAAAGTGGGAAGGGGGCAAAATACCATAGAAAGCCTAGAGTTTGGAATTTTTTTAAATGCTGGTTGCGTTATGAACCATTCTCATTTTATACTGATTAAAAATGTTAATTAAACACAATTTTGTATATCTGAGCATAAAAATTGACATTTGTATATAGCTTCTGCCTTCAAAAAGCTTAAAAGCTGAAAAGTATTTACTCTTCAAAGCTTTCATTACTGTACTGAATTATAATCCAGTACTGCTGTTTTTCTTGTGCATTAAACATACAAACATTCCCTGGAAATATTTCAGTTTTATGAATCATTCATCCAATAATTATTTGTCACGTGCAAGATACTATTTGAGCTACTGCCTTAACCTAGCTTTTATGTTGGTAAGGCAAATAAAATTAGTTTATAAATAATCATGATGCAACATAGAAAGGAATTAAGTGACAGAATTGTTTAGGCAACATTGTTTATTCCTAAATTCCCAAGGGGTTCAAGAGAACCATAGAAATAAAAAAAAGTTTGCCCAAGGTAATCTCATTACTGGGTGGGCGACCTGGGCATTCAGTCACCAAGGGGCTTCCATCCTCAGCAGTATTTGCTTGTGAAGGTGGTGTACTATTTGTGTAGCTAATTAAATCAAGAAACGTAATGAAATGTCTTAAAATATTACCCACTAGCAAGGAAAGGCAGCTACCGCCAATGAAGTGATTTTGTAAGCAGGAAGTAATTCTTGCCACACAGCTCTTGTCAGACTTCATTTACTGTTTATGGTCATGCTCTATGCTGGCTTTTCAAGACAGGAAACTGGGAGAAACTCTATGTAAGGATTACCATTAAAATGGAATTGTAAACAAAAACTCAAGCAGCCAAAAAATAATCAAGTGTATGCATTCCAAACCAAGAACACCACTACGTGTCAGTCATTATATACAATATGAAAACTACAGCATCTAAGATAGTGTGTGGTGTTTAGAACAGAAGTTGAAAGTGTTAGCTTGGGGCTTGAACGGATAGACTTTGAATGCAGTGTCTGCCATTTGTTAGCTGTTTGACTGAAGATCTCCCCTTATTTGTGTTAATATCACAATAAAAATGGTACTAGTTACTGCTTTCTGTCTTCTCCCTCCTTTATCACTCAAAACAGAGAATAACTTTCTTAAATACCTGAGCTCTTATCATATTTTGTCTTATATTATAGTTCGCAATCAGCTCATCTGTTGCCCGACTTGCTTATAAATTATTTGGGGACAAAAATCTCTTCAATTCTTTTAGTGTTTAAATACTATACACATAGAGGCACTGAAAGATGGCTATTGATTTGAATTTCAAGGATGATGACAAAGAAGCCAACTGAATCTAAAGCCATGTGAGCAATCCATAAATCCTTACCAACCATCCCAGTTTGATTAGTATCACTATGGATCAAGAGCAGTATTTAACCCATAAGTAATTTTCTAATCTTGTGAGTCTTCTATCACTGACAATAACAAGAATAGCTATCAGTTATTGAAAGCCAGTTATAAGTCCAGTGTTTTCCATACATTAACTCACGTAGTCCTTATAATCATTCTCCATAGAAGACATTTTACTCTCATTTTTAATGTAATCAAAATAGGACTTAGAAAGACGTTAATGAGGTAGTCCAAGGTCACAAGCCTGAAAGTAGAAAAAGAAAACAACCCTGGAATTTAACTCAGGTCTAACTCTAAAGGCCTATGTTTTTTTCCTCATTATTTGTTTTATATTTGTAACATAATGGGTCTTAAATGAAAATTTTTTCTTAATTGTATTTAATTGGAAGTATGATATCCAATAGTGAAATTCAGAGGTTGTAAAACATTTATACTGCTTATAAGTAGCATTTTATTTAAATCTCCTTAAGACTTTCTTAACCCCTTAACTAGTTATTTCAGAAATCCCAGGTCCCATGCCCTCAACAGCTCACCAGATGATATAATTTGCATGGACCACTTATTACCTACCCATGAATTTTGACCACTGTGAACTACAAATAGTGTTTATTGATAGAATATATGTGTGTCATGGAAAGCAGTGTGTAAGAATTCAGGTCTTGAATAACTAAATGACTTCCTGATTATGTTATTTAATTAAAACACTATTCCTACTTCTGGTTATTTATCTAAGTGCATCGAATTACCCCAGCTTACAGGTAGTGATGGTCCACACGAAGGACATCCAAATCCTCATTGATTATCATTATAATACATATAAATGGTAGATACCTTAATATCAACAGCACCTAAGTTTTTCTAACATATAATTACAATAAGGCAACTTCCTTCAAGAGATGCCACAGCCCATAATTAGAATACTTCGATTTCAGGGTACAGAAATTGACTAGAAACCACTTCAGATGTGGCTTGATCTGGTGTTCACGGCACATCATCAGGTTCCATCCCTCAGCTCTACTTCTTCTGGGTTCACCCCATCCTGATAGGACCTCCTCACAGCTCTAGTCTCTCCCCATTGCCATGACAGTTTCAAGCTTTGTATCTCCATATACTCAGCACAAGTGGAAATGCAGGAATCCACATCTCATTTTTCACTGTAACAATATTGGATTATTTGCATTGATCCAGTTTAGATCTCACACTCAATCCAACTCAAATTGAAAAGGCTATCGAAATGCAATGTGTTCATTGGCTTAAGCCTGTGTTACCTACCCATTCCTAGATCTGGTTTAAGTCCATGAGTGGAATCAACATTATTCAAGTGGCATAGTTTGGACATTCAGCATGCTATCAGAGAGGAATAAAAAGAAAGTGCCTGCTAGGAAAGAAATTAGTAAGTAGCCCCTGGTCTCCTGTTCTTACTGTAAATTTGGATCAATTGTGTTCTAAACCTAACTAATTTCAAGCTCAAGATGTGGAAACGTTTCAGCCAAGTTGTGAACCCAATTAGATGTAGCAAAATTTGTTTCAGTGGAAGGAGAGATAAGGAATTCCCAGGAGTTAGGGTATGTGAAGCATGGAATACTCCACTGTTGCTCTCACTACCACCACCACCTTGTCACTTCACCCTACAAACAAACAAAGAAGCCTGTCCTGGCCGGGTAGCTAACTTGGTTAGAGTGTTGTCCCTATATGCCAACGTTGTGGGTTCAATCCCCAGCCAGGGCACATGCAAGAAGCAACTAGTGAATGCACAGATGGGTAGAACAACAAAACCGATCTCTCTTTCTCCCTCTCTCACTCTCTCTGTCTGTCATCAATCAATAAAAAAATTAAAAACAACACAAAGAAGCCTTACTACCATCCTTACTCAGTTGGAACAGAAATTTACCATTAAATACAGCTTTTAAATTGGATGTACCAGCAATTTCTTATAGGCCCAATTTGAGGCAAGCCAGAACAGTGAGACATAGTCACTTAGACAGTGACTATCTCCTAAGCATTCCTTCATTCATTCACTCAGTATTTTATCTTTTTATTTTATTTATTTATTTTTATTGAATTTACTGGGGAGACATTAGTTAATAAAATTATATTGGGATGACATTGGTTATTAAAATTATACAGGCTTCAGGTGTAGATTCTATAACACATCATCTGTTAATTGTAGTGTGTGTTCACCACCCCCAGTCAAGTCTCTTTCCATTGCCGTTTACGCCCCCTTTATCCTCTTCTACCTCCCCCTATGCCCTTTCCCTCCTGTAATCACCTCAAAGTTGTCTGTTTCTATGAGTTTTTTTATCTTTTTGTTTAATCCCTTCACTTTTTTCACCCAGCTCCCCTAACCCTCCTCCCCTCTGACAATTGTCAGTCTGCTTGCTGGTACCTGTGAGTCTATTTCTGTTTTGTTTGTTTATTTTGTTCATTAGATTCCACCTGTAAGCGAAATCGTATGGTGCTTGTTTTTCTCTGACTGGCGTATTTCAGTTAGCATAATATTCTCCAGGTCCATCTATGCCATTGCTAAAGGTAAAAGTTCCTTCTCTTTTATAGCAATCTACCAGAATCACTCAATAAATTTTAAGTACCTACTGTATACCAAGTTCTCTCCTGAATATTAGAAGTACGGTCATGAGCAAAACATACTGGGTGCCTACTGTCAGCAGGAGATTACATATAATAACAAATAGGCAAACAAATAAATAAGAAATCTTTAAAGAGTGTTAAATATTATGAAGAAAATAAAAGTGAATAAATTGGGAGTCAGATAAGTGGAGCATTTATCCAAAGAGGTGATATTTGAGAAAAGACTTGATTGACAAGAAGCCATCCATGCAAAGACCTCTAAGAGCACAAAGGCAGGAAGTAGGAATATATTTAGCATGTTTGAAAACAGAGTAAGAAACAGTGGCTGGACCACGGTGAGTGACAAGGAAAGAGATAGATACAGTCAGAGTGCACCTACGGCCAGAGCCGTGTGCCAGTCCTCTGTGTCTGTCTCCAAAAGCAGCTGGTGTTCACCTGGAGATAAACTTCAGATTTTTACTGTCTTCATTGTCCAACTCTTCCCAAGTCACTGGAGTGTTAAAAAAGAAAAAGCAAGCCCTGATAGTTTAATGGTTCATTCTGTACAGCACTAATATCTTTCTTTTATTGATTTTGTATTTGAATATCTTTATTTTTTTAATTTTAGAATGTACAAGCTTAAATGGAGATCACATGGAGGGCTATCGGGGGGGAAAGAATGGGGGGAAATGTACAGGGAACAAGAAGCATAATTGGTAGGTAGAAGATAGACAGGGGAAGGTTAAGAATAGTATAGGAAATGGAGAAACCAAAGAACTTATATGTATGACCCATGGACATGAACAGTGGGGATTGCTGGGGGGGGTGGGGGGAGGTACCAGGTAAAGGGGGGCAAAGGGGGAAAAATTGGGACAACTGTAATAGCATAATCAATAAAATATGTTTAAAAAATAAAACTAAACATGAAGGGAAACTTAAACTGTCTCTAAGCATTGGATGCCAAGAGATGTGGAGAAAGTATGGCAGTCCTGGGTGCTTGCAACTTTGCTCCTGGTAGGTTCTCATCCCTGTCAGGCACAGACTTGACTGACTGTGTTTCTTCCCCTACTGTATCTCCAAAACCAAAGCATAGACTACTGGGCTCTCAACATTATTTGAACAAATGAATGAATATACTTTTTGTAATACTTCAGAAAAGCCATATCCCTCTCTTAGCTGGAGAAGGCTGCACATCGGATAGGAAATGGTTTTAAGGGTTAAAAAGGCAAAACATGTTTCATGACATCCAAGGCAGTGTTAGCACAAAGAACCATCTCAGAGAGGAGGTTGAGAGAAATCAGATGTGAGGGATGAATGGGCTGTTAGATGAGTTGAAAAGGATCAGAAATATTCTGTATGTGTGTTTCAACATTTTATGGAAATTATCATGAAAAATAAAAAGTATGCCAAGTACATCACGGTAGCTGCCAGCCATCTGCTATGACACCACAAATTTTCTAATTCCCAGGTGCTCACAATGGACAGGAAGCACCAAGGGGTGCACAGGGCCAGCTGTTTAAAGAAAAAACAACAATGTACAGGCTTATAAAATCCAAGAATCTTAACATGGTTTTTAACAACACAAGAACTTACTTTGCGCATACCATTTTATATCCCCCCAATTTAATGAAATACCATGTACACTCTTTCATGTCTATACTTCTACCACCCCCTGCATTATTTTTCATGGGTACATGATTTTTCATTGATGAGTGTATGATAACTTCTTTCACTGATTGTCTATTGAAGTCCATCTAGGTTATTTCAGTTCTTTGCAACTGTAAGCATTTCTGTAGTTGAGCATTCTTCTACAAATATCTTTACATTCTTGTGCAGCTATTTATGTTGGATAAATTTTCTATAATGAAATTGCTGGGAGAAAGTATGAGACTAATGATAAATATTGCCTGGCTGCCTATGAAAATGTATCAGAAGTTCTTATTCAGAAGTTCCCCCCATTCCTTTCATATTTTAACTCCAAGTTCCAGGTCAATTCCTGGTGATTACGATATCTTTCCAAGGTAGAAAAGGTAGTCATTCCAATGCCTACCTAGTCGTCTTCCTCCACTGACGCTAAATCTCACGGTCATGCACTGAGCCCTTTTATGTTACTAATAACAGCAAGAACTCCATGATCCCGTTGTGAGTACCTTACTCTCTGATTGCCATCTCTTACCTTTCTAGTTCACTCCCTGTAGTGCTCTGATTCCACTGGGACCTATAGTCATTCATCAATCCTACCATTTCTCAATGCTTCTTAGTTTCCTCTTGTCCTCCCTTTTTAGCCTTCCTTCCTCCCTCCCTTTGTTTCCTTTCTCTGTCTCTTGAGGAGATGGAGTAACCTATCATTATGATCACTCCAACCATGCATTTGCTTTTGTCTCCCTTCCCTTTTCTCCCTCCTCCTTCCATTACACTCACCTGACAAAACCCCAACCCTGGTTAAATCCAGTCCACTGCCCACTCTTTGCCTGCACCTGGGCACCAAACATGTCTAAAGAAAAACTACAGTCATGCTGACTGGTCTACTTTAAATCTGTGAACTTTTATCCTAACTGGGCATTTTGTGCTAACCCAGCATTCTTACTATATATTCTCTAATCCATTCACCCTATGGCACTCCTTGATGACTAGTTCACAATTTCTCCTCTCATCCCAGACCTCCAACAATTCCCCCCTTTTTTTGTTGTTACATAAATTAATCCATTTATTATAGGCCTAGCAATGTGTCAAGTTGTGGAGCTTCCGTTGGTCTTTTGATCCCTTCAGTCTCCTGATGACAGACTTTACTGTGAGGGCGGAAGTGGTGCTTTAGGTCCAGGCTCCGCCAGCCACGGTTTTCATGCAGGAACCACAGTGCCAGATCCCCAGAGTTCCTCTCTTCATCTTGGTTTGGCAACAGAAGGAGGAAATGTACTTGGCGTGCTGTCTGGTTTCAATTTTCTTCACTACTCTTCTGAGGGAGGTGCCATACAGGTCCTGTATTTAGTGACAATTCCAAGCTTCCTGGTGCTTGGAGCACCAAGCTAAGTTAGAACCAAGAGGGGAACAACAATTCCTCCTTTCTCTTGACTCTCTGATAATGATCTTGGTTCATGGAGATAATGAAGCAATCAGAGGAAAACCTCCCCTACACTTAATATTCTACCTACATCTGCCTTCCTCTTGTTACTGCAGATGAACTGTCTGTGCGTATGTCTAAGGCCAGTTTTGAGGCAAGGGAACTTGGAGTCATAAACAGGAATACTGACTATGGAGTAAATTAATCTTTGCCTATGGACTAGGCAAGGTAGAGAGTGCCATATTTGTTGTTCAGCTTTTTCTGTATGTTGACATTACAGTGAACAAACATGCTCTCTTGATTCATGTCATCTTGGAAATAGAACACCATAAGTCATTTTGCTACCCACTCATTTTACAAGTTAAGATATAAAGAAGTAAAATTACTTTCCCAAGGAGATATATGTGTGTGTGTGTATATATATACTTTATATATATATAATATATATAATATATATATAATTTTTTAATGGCCAATTAGAAGAAGGATGACAGGCCACGAAAAGGTAATTTCACATTTTTTTTGGTGCAACTTACCAAAAGTTAACAACAGAACCAAAAAAACTATGATCAATGCTATAATTAGGGAAGGATCAAATGTATTATCCAAACACAGAATCTGCACAGAATTCCTTTCCTAGAGACTAGTAATGAGGGGGAGATATGGAATAAAGTTGTTTAAGAAGCTCACTGGTATTTTCCCAATTTTATCCTAAATTTGAAGGATAGAAATAAGAGTTAAATAAGGCTAATGAATATATATTCACTGATCACTTGGGAATACCTGTCTCTTTTGTTTCAATACAATAACTTGGAGGCCTGGCTTGAAGAGCCACTGCGCTCAGTCATTTCTGTTCTGGGTCCAGGAGGAGAGAAGGAGAGAAACGAGGGATAATCTTTATGTAGTGATTGGCTTGGTTGAAGATCAGCAAGCAGCAGCCAACAAAATCAGGGAGGCAGGAGAGAAGGTGCTGTCAAACCATACAGACCACATGGGAAAATATCTGGGTTTTGCTAACATAGGAAAACAAAGTGAAGTCCAGAGTGCTTACCCACCTCTGAACTCTACTGATGTACTGTTACGGAAAAACGAAACGACCAGACACTGAGGGGTTAGGAGCATGATCTTTATTTACGTGCACGGGCCCAGAGGAGACAAACTCCAAATTCTGAGCCCAGAACAATAGCCCTGCACTCCTTTTATGCTGGGCCAAGTGGGGGAGGGTATTGGGAGGAGTGGTATAGATTTGGCGCGAAGGGACCCACAGAGGTGGGAGAGAAGCATTTACATCATAAGTCAGGGCAATTAGCATTTCATCTTTGGTATCAGCCTTGATTTCCTCTACAGTGCGAGGAGAATGAAGGAGGGGCTGGCAAAAATAGAATCCCCTCACCCCCTCTCCCATCCCTTCTGGTATGATATCTGAGATGCAAAACAAACAATACTCTACATGGATGCCTGGCCAGGTAACTCAGTTGGTTAGAGCATCATCCTGATAGGCCAAGACTGCAGGTTCTATCCCAGGTCAGGCACATACAAGGAGCAATGAATAAATGCATAAATAAGTGGAACAACAAATCAGTGTTTCTCTCTCTCCTTTCCCCTCTCTCTAAAATCAATAAATAAAAATTTTAAAAAACATTGGCATATGCCCACTGCATATGTTCTGACAGAGTTTACTGAGTTACCAAGCAGTCAAGAAAGAAAAAGCAGGGGAATACACCCATGCTATTTTAGAAGGAGGAAGGCTTGGATAGAATGGCCCCATTCAGAAATGAAAGCTATCAAATACATTTCGCTTCTACCAAAAAGAAAAAAAAGAAAGCAAAGTAATAGAGCATGTATAATGCAGATAGAGGGGATACTTTGTAAGAAAATTCACTTAAAATGATATAAAAATTTTGCAACTGCTTTGCACACTCAAGAAAATTGAAAAGAACTTTGACTTTGTGAAATCATAGTCTTATATATGGGATAAAAAAAGGAATAAGTGAAAAGGAAACTGGCAGAACAAAAGAAAGAAATCAAGAGGAAAATAACACACAAAAATATTAAGGTATTAAAAACAGCAAAGAAGAAACACAGCAATGTAGAAAACCCACACAGGAATGAGGACAGGATTGTGAAAAGACACACAAAAATAAGAAGCAGATGTGAAGAAAAGTGAAAAGTGGAGCAGAATAAATGAAATTCATAAAAATTCAAATAGTCTCCAAGAGTGAAAAAAAATCCTGAAATCTATACAAGTAGATCAAAAAGCTTCAATTGGTTTTGGTTTTAGCAAATGCCTGTAACTAATGACCAATATCAAGATATATATTTCTCCTTTAATTTTTATTTATTAATTTGAGAGAGAGAGAAAGAGTGACAGAGAGAAAGAGAGAGACATCAATTTGTTGTTCCACCTACTGATACATTCATTGATTGATTCTTGTATATGACCTGACCGGGGATTGAACCACCAGCCCTGGGGTATTGGGATAATGCTCCAGTCAACTGAGCCACCCTGTCAGGGTGCAAGATATATTTTTTAACTTATTAGGCTACCAGGGTATTGAAGGATTTTAGAAAGATGATGATCATTTAAAAATGGGAGAGAGACTTAGGGACTCAGATTTTTTTTAACTGCAATTGTGAAGACAATGGAACATTGTCTATAAAATCCTCAGGTTAAAACTATGTGCATCAGCCAAATTGATGTATTTGAGAAAAATTTACATTTTCAAATGTGTAATGACTCAGTAAATGTGTTACACATGTCTGATTTCTTGAAGCCATACTTAAAAAATAACCCAGACTTTCCAACAATATGATGGATTAGATTCTAGAGTTGCTTGATATAGCAAATACAAATAAATAATTCCCAGTCAAATATAGATTTCAGATAAACAATGAATAATCTTTTAGGGTAAGTATGGCCTATGCAATGTTTGGGATATACTTATACTAAAAGATTGTTCCTTATTTATCTGAAATCTACACTTAATAGTTGAAAGGGTTAGGCCAGTTTTCCAAGCTGCTGGACTGCCCGTGACTCAGTTATTCCAACTTGCTGATAGCCCGCGGCTTAATCAAAACTCTCTCCCACTTCCCACAATGAACATCTGATGCCAACCATAACTGTCTGTAGTCAGACTGACCTTCTTGTACCTGGGAACAGCCCAGCCCTTTACCTTACCCATTGTTCTGACTCACATCCTGAAACCCTGAGGCAACCGCCTAGAAGAACAAGAGACTAACCTCTCCCCCATCCCCCCACAAACCCTGTGCTTTCTCTTTTAAAAACCCCATTCCTGCCTCCCCTCTGGGGCTGCAGTCTGTCCAGACTCAGCCCATCTGTAAGCACAGCATCAAATAAAGGCACTTGGATCAGATCATCCAGCTCCTCCCGCCTCAGTCTCTCGTGCATTTCTAACAATTGTGACATCCTGATTTTCTTGCAACCCTATGTGGTCTGAAAATATCCCAAAACATGCAACTAGAAATGCTGAATTAAAAAAAAACCAAAGCAAACTAAAATACTTAAATTATGAGACTGAGCTCATAACAAAGTAAAAAAAATCTCTAGGGTAGCAATTTTCAACTGCTGTGCCCCAGGAATTTTTCAAACATGCAATACCTTTGCTCAGAGGAGAGAAAATGGTGGCCAAGGGTGGAAGCCAAGTCCGCTTGCTTTTGTCCCCAAGTCCAATACTTGGCTGTTCTTCTGAAAAAAATTAATTGATCATTCAGTGGAATCTTAGCTGCCATGAAGTTTGGAAGCCAAGGAGTACAGAAGATGCTTCACAATGGCTAGTAAGGAGATTTTACAGGTTGCAGGGGAAATACCCCGTGCATAGCACCTGCAGCCACAGAGAACCTGGTCAGAGATCGCAGCTCTGTGGTTTCCTCCCCTCCCAGGGCAGAGAACCCCCAGACCCAGGCTGGGAGTGACTTGGATACATGAAGTCGGGGAGATCCAGGCTACACACACACACAGTGAGCAGCGTACCCATAGCTGCACCGGCAAATGCCAACCTAAAGGGTGCCAGAGAGAGAGAGGGATTCTATCTGCACCTGGGTCGGATGGAGACAGGCCACAGCCATCTGTGACTGTGAGAGACTTTTGGCTTCTTGGAGAGGTGATGTGTCAGGAAAACCGGTGTGTCAGTGCTGCAGTGGGAGTGCCCAGAGAGACTTTTGAAAAGTGGAGCCGAGGCCTGCTGGGCAGGGACCCTGTGCACAGCTGCCCTGCCAGCAAGGGGGAAGGAATGAGGGCGTGATTTGCTCCCACCGAGTACAGCTGGGCAGAGAGATCAGAAAGGTGCACAGCAAGGGGATTTCTCCTCCCCGGCCCAACACAGCTGGCAGGCCGGAGGCAGTGCGAAGTGTAGAGTATGGGACTGTGTCTGCTGCAAGGGCAGTGGGCTGGCAAGTGGACAGGCAGTGGTGAAGCACCTGAGATTATTTACAGCCAGACAGAGTCCCCTTCCCCTGTGGAGATGGAACCACAGGGAAGGGAAGGACAAACCCAGCCCCCATCTCCTGCATGATCACAGGCAGGACCGGCTGGAGCAGCCCCTGCAGGGTGCATATCCGCAAGAGAAAGACAGAAAGAGAAATGCCTAAAGGGCCCATGTTGAACTTCTCTGAGGGAGACAAAACACACTGGTTCCTAGGGCCTCGTTCCACTGAGGCCAGCAAAGCAGGGAGATCAGAAATCGGTGCCACGAGGGGGAATCAGGGCCCTGCCCAGCCTGCATCACCGAGAGCTGCCATCAGCACCAAGCAGGAAAGAGCTGACCCTCTTACACAGATTGGCCCCGCCTTTAAACAGACAGCTAGTTCAGCAGAAACTGTACAGTATTAGAAATAAGCTGGGACAGACCAAGACGGGTGGTGCAGGGGAAGGGGGAACACACCCACAATTTTCCCAGAACTGAACTTTGCCTCCCAGAGGAGACTCAGTGGTCCTCCTGATCCCAATAGAAGCCCCCTCTAGAGGCAAGTGAAGATGATACAGGCAGTGCTACCAGACGGCCAACCCTGGGACCTTGAGCTGATAAAAAGCCAGAGGCAGATCCAGAAAGAGAAGAGGAATTCAAATTCAGCTGAGATGAATTCCACCTCATTCTTCTTCAGAATTTGCATCACTTTTTTCTTTCGCATAGCCTTTTAATATTTCTTCTGCATCAGTTGTATTCCAGCTAATCACTATTCTTTTCTATTTCTTATTCCTTTTATTTGGATTTTTATATATTTTTTATTTTTATTTCAAATCTCACATTGCACCTTTCCCTTATCTTACTCTATTTTGCTTTCTTCCTTCCCTTTCTTATTTTCATTGTAAATTTTATTTACCCCCACACTATGCCTTGTTCCTATTCCTCACTCTTACTATTTCTCCTTCTTCTATCCTCTCAAAATCATTGTTCCTTCCTTTAGTCAGCTGACATTCTTTTCCCCTTCTCATAATATACTTATTTTCTTTCCACCTAAATTGTGGCTTGTTTGGTGTGCATATCATGGTTATTGCTGTTCTTCTTCAACTGTATTCCTATTTGTTCACTATTTTTTTTCATTTCAAATCTCACAGATCACTCCCCCCTGTCTTATTCCACTTACTCCACTTCCCCCTGCCCTTGATTATTTGAGTTTGGAATTTTATTTTTTCCCCTCTCTTAGCCTGGATTCTATTCCTTACTCTTATTATTTCTGCTCCCGCTATCCTCTCAAAATCATTTTTCCTTACTGTAGACATTTATATTATTTTCTCTTTTGTATAATATTCTTATTCTCTTTCTACCTTTATTAATCTTTGCTCAGCTGTTGTTTTTATTGACCTTGTTGTGGTTTTTCTGCAAGTTTTCCCCTTTGGTTCACTACTTTTTAAATTTTATTTCAAACCTCATACTATATGCTTCCTTTTTCTTACTCCATTTTGCCATCACCCTTCCCTACTTTACTCAAATTTTAAATTTCATTTTCTCCCTTTCTTTGCCTTGTTTCTATTCCCTACTCTTATTATTTCTCCTCCTTTTCCCTGCTCAGAATCATTCTTCTCCCCTTTATTCATCTCATATTCCCTTTTTCCTATCTTATAAAATTCTTAATCTCTCTCCAACTTTAATGATCTTTGCTCAGTTGCTGTTGATATTGCTGATGTGGTAGAGGGTATTTTTGCTGGCATGGGTGTGGTTTTCTGTATAGTGTTGCTTTGTTAACCAGCACCTGTAAAATGACATACAAGACATGGCAGGGGTAGTGATTCCCAGTCAGCCAACAGGAGAGGAAAACCCACCAGCGAAGGACCCATCAATAATCAAAGCCTAAGTACAATAAGAGAGCCCACATAAACTGAATAAAGGGCAACCCTAGAATATCCAGATCAGGAGATCAAAGACACTACACCACTGAGTCCCAAAGAACTCCTACCACGGAAGTCCGCCCCACAAAGACAGGCAGGCAAAGCAGAGCACCCTGAGGTGCAGAAACTAAGAGAGTCACCTGAAATGGACAGACAAAGAAATAACCCCCAATTGAAAGAAAAGGAGGCATCTCCAGAAAAAAATAGCTAAATGAAATTGAGATGAGCAATCTATCAGGTATAGAATTCAAAATGATGGTTATAAGGATGTTCAAGGAACTCTGTGAGAACTATAAGGAACTCTATGGGAGCTACAGGGAACTTAGTGGGAACTACAGCAGCATGAAAAAGGACATAGAAACTATGAATAAAAACCAGGAAGAAATTAAGACTATAATACCTGAAATGAAAAATAAACTAGAAGGAATTAAAACCAGGCTAGATAAAGCAAAGCACTTAATCAGTGAGTTGGAAGACAAGGCAGAAAGAAATATCCAGTCAGAGCAAAATGAAAAAAGACTCAAAAGGAATGAAGATAGTTTAAGGGAGTTTCAGGACAACATGAAATATAACAACATTCACATCATAGGGATATTAGAAGGAGAATAGGAGCAAGGGATAGAAAACCTGTTTGAAAAAAATAATGGCAGAAAACTTCCCTAACTTGGTGAGGGAAAAAATCACACAAGTTCAGGAAGCACAGGGGGTCCCAATCTAGATGAACTCAAAGAGGCCTACTCCAAGACACATCATAATTAAAATGGAAAATTTTAAACACAAAGAGAGAATCTTAAAGGCAGCAAGGGAGAAATAGCTAGTAATAAAAAAGGGAGTTCCTATAAGGCTATCAGCTCATTTCTCAACAGAATCACTACAAGCCAGAAGGTACTGGCACAAAATATTCCAAGTAATGGAAAATAAGGACCTACAACAAAGACTGCTCTATCCAGCAAAGCTCTCTTTTAAAATAGAAGGTGAAATAAAGAGCTTCCCAGGAAAAAAAAGAAGGCAAAAAGAGTACTTCTCAACCAAGGCAGCAGTGCAAGATATGCTAAAAGGACTGTTATAAAAAGGAGAAGCAAGAGAGAGAGAGAGAGAGAGAGAGAGAGAGAAAGAGAGAGAGAGGAACATGGGTATGGTAAAAATGGCAGTGAATAAGTACTATCAATAATAACCTTAAACATAAATGGATTAAATGCTCTAATCAAAGACATAGGATACCTGAATGGATAAGAAAACACAACCTACATATATGCTATCTACAAAAGACCCACCTCAGAACAAAAGACCTACACAGGTTGAAAGTGAAAGGATGGAAAAAAATATTTCAAGTTTACATACATGAAAAATAATCTGGAGTAGCAATACTTATATCAGACAAAATAGACTTCAAAACAAAGACCATAAAAAGGGACACAGGTTACTACATAACCCAATACGACAATGTAACCCTTGTAAACATATATGCACCTAACATAGAAACACCTAAGGATATAAAGAAAAATCTTGGAGGACTTCAAGAAAGACATTAAGAACAACACAGTCATCATAGGGGATTTTAACACCCATCTGTCAACAATGATTAGATCTTCCAAACAAAGAATTAACAAGAATATTGTGGCACTGAATGACACTCTAGATCAAATGGACTTAACTGTTATATACAGAACATTTCACCCCAAAGAAGCAAAATATACTTTCTATTCAAATGCACATGGAACACTTTCAAAGATAGGCTACATGATAGGAAACCAAACAAGCCTCAACAAATTCAAGAAAACTGAAATCATATCAAACATGTGCTTAGATCACAATGTACTGAAACTAGAAATCAACCACAAGGAAAAAACTCAAAAATATTCAAACACATGCAGACTTAATAACATGTTATTAGATAATGAATGGATAAGCAATGAGATCAAGAAAGAAATAAAAAAATGTCTGAAAACAAATGAAAATAAACATACAACAGACTGAAACCTGTGGGACACAGTGAGAACACTACAGAAAGAGAAGTTCATAGCAATACAGGCCTAAAGAAGATGGAAAATCTCAGACAAACAACCTAATCCTACATCTAGAAGAACTAGAGGAACAACAACAAAGTCTGGAGTAGAAGGAAGGAAATAATCAAGATCAGAATAGAGTTAAATGACGCAGAGACTAAAAGAACAGTTCAAAGGATCAATAAATCCAGGAGCTGGTTCTTTGAAAAGACAAATGAAATTGACAAATCTTTAACCTACTCATCAAGAAAAAAAGAGAGAGGACCCAAATAAATAAAATCAGAAATGAACGAGGAGAAGTTGCAACTGATACCACAGAAATACAAAGGATTGTAAGAAATTACTATGAAGAACTATATGCCAAGAAATTGGACAACCAAGGTGAAATGGACAAATTTCCAGAAATATGCAGTCTTCCAAAACTGAATGAACAAGAAGCAGAAAGCCTGGCTAGACCAATAACAACTAGTGAAACTGAAGCAGTAATAAAAAAACTTCCAGCATACAAAAAGCTCTGGACCAAATGGCTTCACAGGTGAATTTTACCAAACATGTAAGGAAGAGCTAATTCCTATCCTTCTCAAACTATTCCAAAAAATTCAAGAAGGGTGACTCCCAAACTCTTTTTAGAAGGCCAGTATCGTCCTTATTCCAAAACCAGGTAAAGACACAGCAAAAGAAGAAAACTATAGGCCAATATCTCCAATGTATATAGATGCTAAAATCCTCAACAAAATACTGGCAATCCAGATTCAGCAATACTTTAGAAACATCATACACCATGATCAAGTGGGATTCATCCCAGGGATGTGAAGATGGTACAATATTCACAAATCAATAAATGTAATATACCACATAAACAAAATGAAAAATCACATGGTCATATCACTAGATGCTGAAAAAGCATTTGATAAGGTACAGCACCCATTTATGATAAAAACACTCAGCAAAGTGGGAATAGAGGGAGCATACCTCAACATAAAGGCCATTACGAGAAACCTACAGCCAATATTATATTCAATAGGCAAAAACTAAAAGCTTTTCTCTTAAGATCAGGTACAAGACAAGGATGTCTGCTTTCACATTCTTATTCAACATAGTACTGGAAGTTCTAGCCACAGCGATCAGACAAGAAAAAGAAATAAAAGGTATACTAATGGGAAAGGAGGGAGTAATACTGTCATTATTTACAGGTAGCGTGATAGTGTACATAGAAAACCCTATAGTGTCCACCAAAAACTACTTGACCTAATGAGTGAATTTGGCAAAACAGAGGACACAAGGTCAATATTCAAAAATTCATGGCATTTTTATATACCAACAATGAAATATCAGAAAGAGAAACTAGGATGGGATGGGGTACAGGGCAGAGATAAAGGGGAGAAAAAAATGGGACAACTATAATAGCATAATCAATAAAATATATCAAAAAAAAGAAAAAAAGAAAGAGAAACTAGGGGAAAAAAATCTGACTTATGATAGCAATAAGAAAAATTAAGTACCCAGGAATAAATTTAACCAGGGAGATAAAAGACCTGTACTTGGTAAACTACAGAACACTGAAAAAATAATTTAAGGAAGATACAAATAAATGGAAACATATACCATGTTCATGGATTCAAGAGTTAATATCATTAAAATGTCCATACTACCCAAAGCAATCTATAGATTCAGTGCAATTCCTATTAAAATACCAATGACATATTTCATAGATCTAGAACAAATATTTCAAAAATTTATATGGAACCAAAAAAGACCCCGAATAGCCTCAGCAATCTGAGAAAGAAGAACAAATTTGGAGGGATCACACTACCTGATATCAAACCATACTACAAGGCTACTTTAATATAAAGAGTCTGTACTGACATAAGAACAGACCATAGATCAATGGAACAGAATAGAGAGCCCAGAAATAAACCCATGTCTCTATGGTCAATTAATTTTTGACAAAGGGGGCTAGACCATACAATGGAGCAAAAATAGCCTCTTCAATAAATTGTATTGGAAGAACTGGACTGGTGTGTGCAAAAAATAAATAAAACTAGACCACCAGCTTATACCATACACCAGAATAAACTCAAAATGGATAAAATATTTAAATATAAGTTGCGACACCATAAAAGTTCTAGAGGAAAACATAGGCAAGAAAATTTCAGATATCTTATGTAGTAATACATTTGCCAATGTATCTCCTAGGGCAAGGGAAATAAAGGAAAAAATAAACAAATGCTAACTACTTCAAACTGAAAAGCTTCTGCATGGCTAAAGAAACCATCATCGAAATAAAAAGGGAAACTACCATATAGGAGAACATGTTCGCCAGTGATACATTGGACAAGGGTTTGATCTCCAAAATATATAAAGAACTCATCTGATTCAACACCAGGAAGACAAACAATCCAATCAAAAAATGGACAAAGGACCTTGGAGAAGTGAAGACACTTCTCCAAGGAGGACTTACAGAGGGCTCATAGACATAGGAAAAGATGCTCAACATGACCAGCCATCAGAGAGATGCAAATTAAAGCCACTATGAGATATCACCTCACACCTGTCAGAATGGCCAACATTAATAACTCAACAAACAAGTGCTGGCAAGGATGTGAACAAAAGGGAGCCCTAGTGCACTGATGTAGGAATGCAGACTGGTGCAGCCACTGTGGAAAACAGTATGGAATTTCCTCAAAAAACTAAAAATGGAACTGCCTTTTGACCCAGCAATTCCACTGCTTGGAATATACCCAAAGAATTCCAAATCATCAAGTTAAACGAACTTAGGCACCCCTATGTTCATAGTATTACTATTTACAAGAGTCAAGTGTTGGAAACAGCCTAAGTTCCCATCAGTAGATGAGTGGATCAAAAAATGGTGGTACATTTATACAAGGGAATACTGTGCAGCAGAAAGAAAGAAGGAACTCCTGCCTTCTGCAACAACATGGGTGGAACTGGAGAATATTATGCTAAGTGAAATAAGCCAGGTGGTGAAAGACAAATACCATATGATCTCACCTATAAGTGGAATCTAATGAACAAAGTAGAAGCACAGGTATATTGACACATGGAACAGACTGACAGTGATCAGAGCGGAGGAGAGAGGGGGTTAAAAGAAAGAAGGGAAAGGGACTAGTCAGACAACATGAATGAATAACCCATGAACATGGACAACAGTGTGGCAATTGACTGTGGGAGTGGTGGGGTGGTATGGGTGGAAGAGGGCAAAGGGGGGGAAATTGGAACAACTGTAATAGAATAACAATTTTTTTAAAAACATGCCATAACTGACTATTTAGTCAGGAGCACTGACCTCTTTTTCCTTAGATTGTCAAATTAAAAAAAAATGACAACAACCAACACAACAATAACTGTCCAGTGTGAATGAATCAAAATTATACCTACCTTTTTTCAGATCGGCAAAAAATGTATTTTTGGGGGTGCTGCAGAATTTTATTAATTGGTTTATATGTGCCATGAGATGAAAAAGGTTGAAAATCGCTTCTCTAGGGGAGAAAAATTAGAAAAGAAATTGGTAAAGCAGAAGCTTAAGGATGGGTATTACTTGCTAATCATGTTGACTAAAATGTTTGCATTTGGATGGCCACTTTGGGACAGAAAACAGCACTTCAGAGCTGCATACAGTAGAGAGTAGAACTGGCCCTTTTGTATAAACCAGCACCCTTGAAAGGCTATGATCTCTGTGAAAGGATGGACTGAGAAAATGTGCTCCCAGCAAAAGATGATGAGGATCTTGTCTGCCTTGGCTTAGGATCTGAGTAGAAAACAAAACACATTTCCCCAGAGAATTCAAACACAGGTTTTTCCTCGAACAAACTTGGAGTTGAAACTGTCTGATTAGTGTAGTCCTGGAAGCCCTAAACAGATAAATTCATTTCAGGAAGTTCCAAGTTAACAAATTGGTGGTGCTGAGCAACTGACAGAATCAAACAAATTCCTCTGAAGACCCACACTGAACCCAGGGCTTACAGGAGGCCCACAGGTAAAGCCAACCAAACAATAGTTCACCATCCAAAATGACCAAACACATCAAGAAACAAGCCACCAGAGAGAAGAGTCTGATGACAGAGTCATCAGGACAATAAATGAACATAAACAAACAAACAAACAAACAAACAAACAAATAAACCAGCAGAATTAGAACCCTAAATTTTCCTATATTAGAATATGTTACTGGATACATAATAGGAAATATGTGGAAAAAATACGCTATTAAGTAAGTTTTTAAAAGAAAAAATTGAACGTTTAAAAATAAAATCTATAGTCATTAAAATTAAAAATTCTGGGAATGGAATAAGCAGAAGATTAGACACAGATGAAGGAGAAGTTGAGCAAATCGGAATACAGAGCTGAAGTGATTATCCAGAATGCTGCACAACGAAATTGTGAATAACATGAGACAGAGGTTAAAAAACATGAAAGATAAAAAGAGGCACCTCACATATGCTCAGCTGTGCTCTCAAAGAAGACAATAGGAGGTATGGGGTGAAACTAATACTCCAAGAGACCATGAGTGAGGAGGTTCTAGAACTGAGGAAAGATTTCTCATGTTGGACAAATAAAAACCCTCACTTAGGCCTATGGCATTTTAAACTCAGAAATTGATAATGAAAAGATCTTGAGAGAATATTTTGCTGATAAGTGTGTACTGATCAACCTTTCCAAAGAACAGTTTAGCAATATTTATTCATGATTAAAATGTCCATATGCGTTTACCCTGTGATCCCGCCCTTAGGAGTTTATCCTAACGTGATAATCTGGTAACATTGATCTCTGCATAATTTACAACAATGCTTTGGATTCAATTTAAATATCCAGCAGTAGGAACGTTAATAAATAAGAAAAAGCATAGCAGAGTAAGGCCAAAATAAGCCTGTAGGATTTAATTCTAACTCCATTGGGTTTTGTGGATTTCTCGTGGTTCTGTACAAAATACATAACTCGTTGTAACGACCAGAATTACTAATCTAACTTTTCAAACGCATTAGGTCCTGTCTTAAAAACCCAGAGACTAGATTAAATTCACTTATTGTTTGACAAATACAACTAGGTACTAACTATGTGTTACCTTATCAGTAGAGGAATATGAACAGTGCTTTGCAGTTTTTTAAAAACATTGATGGCATGGTATTGGAATCTACACAATGACTGCCTGAACTTCGTCAGTGCTCTTGTTATAATTTAGCACTGTTTTATTTAGTATCCCAAAAACATATTTTTTATTACTTGCTACAATTTAATAATAACTCCAGTTTTGAATGGTGCATATTTCTAATTATAAATCTAAATATGTAGGATGTTTGTTCTGTTTTCAGTCACTACACAGTGTAAAAATGGTGTATTAAAAATAGTGTCCATATTTGTATGTTTATTTGTATTAAAAACCTCATGAAACAATTATTGCAGATACGGAACTGCTGCTTTTTATGTGTTTTTAGAAGAAACTATCTCCTCTCCTGTATAAACTGGGTACATTTTCAAATGTATTATCTGAGCCCAAGGAGTTGCAAAGGTTTAAACAGGAAAACATTCACAAAGGAGGAGAATGTTAAAGGAGAGGAATTGTAACTTTTAGTCATTGTGTACAAATGATAGATTTTAACCTAAAATGATAAACTTGCCTTTTTGCCAATCAGATATACATTGTAAGCAGAAAGTAATCCTGGATGTTCCTACAAATTATGGCTTCATTCAGCACAGAGACCGTTTACCTAGTCTGCAGAGCACATAAAGGGGCTCTGCTCTATGTCCATCAAGCTACAGAAGACTCCATTTTATGACTTGAAAGTGACAATTTCTGTTGTAAACAACTTTTTTCTTTTAAGAGTATTTCCACATCTTCATGAGAACCAACAGTAGCATATTTCTTTTTAATTAAAAAGAAAACTCTATGCCTCTAGATTGCTAGCTACTATCATCTTAGTTCCCAGAAAAGAGATCCAAATTGAAAATCACTTCAACCAAATTTCATTAGCTTCTCATGAATTTCAATATGGACTCTTTCAGTTTTAAGAAAACTTGCATTTTTGTTCAATTCTATGACCATATTCAGTTGATTAACATATAATTTAAATGCACATCAGAAGTTATCGTTTTAGTGTCTGGATTACAGTTTGTTTTTTTAAAAGGCTTTTAAACATAAATAGTTGAATCAGATATTTCACATTTCATGGTTCAATATTAAATATATTTAATTTAAATATATTCAATTTAAATATATTATCATATATTTAAACTAAAAGTTTACCACTTTGCAGCTCTAATCCTGCTGAAAAAAATGACTTCTGTCTAACTTAATCAGCAAGAGGTCTTTATTGCTTTGAGTATTAATTGATTAGGTTCTCATTAAGGTCAAAAGTACACTTAGCTGACCAGAGGCTGCCAATTAGCTCATTGTCAGCCATGCTCATTTACATCGACTGAACATAATGGTAGTTATTTGACTGTCAAGTCACAAGGTCACTGAATCTTTTGTGCACTTTGCCCTTCAAAAGGGCAATGGTCATTCAGACAACAGAAAGCATTCATAACAAAGATTTAGTTTATTACTTATTGACTTAAATCTCTCTTAGAAACAGGTGTTTCATTCTCTCTGGACAAATAATGCATCATTTCTTTGAAATACCGGGGGTCTGGTTGAAATCCTGTGGTTGATTGTGTCTGACGATTTTTGTTCAGTAAGCGGCTTGCAATTGAAACTCTAAATAGCTTTTTAAAGAGCAGACCAATCTGATGACTATATCCTTTGGCAACAGAGATTTTTCTCCTGGCAAGTGATTGCAGCAGTCTGGAACAAGTTGGGCACACACACAGGTGCTGAAATGCCTGTTGGGCGTCAGTCTCAAAGCTGAGGGTTAGGACCACATTGAGCCTCAGTGGGGACATTGGTTTGCTTTGCAAATACACTGCCGTTGACATGGGATATTGGATATTTGCTATAGAACAAAAGAGAAATGAAAATGCAAAGTTATCCATAGACCAATAATCTAAAATTTTTGTCATAGTGGGTTTTTTTAATCATAAATCGTCACACCTAATTTATATGGTAGTGATATAACTAGCTGCATTTGTTAGCTTATTTTATCCCTTCTATTTAAATTTAACATCATCATCCTTTACATTTCCTATATCGATTCAAATATCACTGATGATTCCATGTGCTAGATTTTAAGGAGAAAATATTTTTGTTTAGCATATCACTTTTACAATTTGTGCATCTAGATCAGACTAGAAAATCAAGTCAGCTTAGATTCTTACCTTTGCACTCTGCCCTCCCCAAAAATGCATTCCATCAAGCATCACATTCCATCAGTTCTAGTCAGTGTATATCATCAATAGATAGAAGTACGCTGCACTTCAACCCATTCTCACTGCCTCAAGACAGCAACTCATTGACTCTTGATTAAACTATTGTAATACCTTCTTACTGGTCTTCAAAAATGATTCAATGGCCCTCTGTTGGCATGACTCTTCCCACTAGACTTTGACTCTTTCAGAGTAGGGTAATATGTATTCACATTGTATTCCCAACAAACATTTAGTGCTTGGCACATAAAGACATTCAGTAAAAATTTACTGAATAAATAAGTGACCATAATTAGCTTTATTCTACATATAAATGTAAACCTTGATAGAATAGTAATTTGTTATGATTTAAGAATGCATTAAATCAAAATTTTCACTAGTATTATTAATACTCTCTCAGACTATTATAAGAACAGTGAGTTGTAATTCATTCATGTGACTAAACCAACAGCATTAAATATGAAGACAGAATGAGAGTCCAAGGCAAAGGAAAAAATTACTACCATAATTCTTGAGGAATTAAGCTACTGAGTATACATGGAAAACAAATTCATATACTATCAAAACATTTGCTTTGTTTGTGGGATTACATCATTTTCTGGAATTCAACATTAGATTAATAGTTACTATCTATATATTGTTTACCAAGTATTGAGCACTCCATGTACATTATCTGTCATCTTCTCATGTACCATATCGCGTAGCTATACTAATTATCCTTTTACAGAGAAGAAAATTGGTTTCACAAGGTAACTTACTGAAAACCCAAGTCCTACCTGCTATACTAATCTGACTCTAAGTGGGCATCTTTCTTTAGAACTTTGGACCATCTATTAGACATTCTGAAACTGCATTAGATAGTGTGTAGAAATATTTCATCCAATGTGGGTTAGAGGTTGGGTAATCAGTAGAGCCGAAGATGAGGAAGATGACAGTGGAAATTAAAGGTAATATGACTTAGTAGTTAAGACTACGTGGGCTTTGACAAAATATAGCCCTACATTTTTTTTATCATTGGCACTATTATAGATGTCCCCCATCAGTCCCCTTTGCTGACCTCCACCCAGTTCCCCCTACCCCGGCCTTCTGCATACTATTGTCTGTGTCTGTGAACGGCCCTACGTTTGAGTACCATGTCTGCCGCGTACTACCTGTGTAAACTTGAGTGAATTACTTGACTTCCAAGTTTCAGAGCACTTGTCTTTAAAACAGATATAATGGAACTACCAATGGACTTATGAAGACCAAGTGAGATTATGCAGATAAGATTCTTAGCACGGTAATGGCATATCACAAGGGCTCAGTAATGTTAGCTATTGTTGTGCATGAAGGTTTTCTACCAAAAATGAAAAACCATTTCAAAAATGAAAACCCAATGAACAGTTTGTGTTATATGCACTTTGGTATCCTCGGTTGAATCTGTGTCCAGATGAGAAATTCCAGGTGAGATGGCTTTGGGAAAGCAAGACCCAGTATGAAATATTAAGTCTCAAGTCAAAGGGTCAGGCTGACCCTAACAACTGGGCTGGAGGAATAGCTGTATATTTCTCCAGTTAACTCACAAGACAGTCTCTTTTTTTTTTTCTAAGTATCTAGGAAAAGTCTTGCTGTAGCTTCAAACATTAACAACAGGTTTACTGGGAAGTGGGGGAAAATTAGTACATACAAAAAGAAATATGAATAAATATAAATAAGTGTAAGAATGTGTGGTATCACAAATTCATATCCACAACAAATTGTCTTTAATATACATTTTCCTTTTTTATTGTATGGACTTTGCTGTCATTTTTGTCAACTTCTATTAACAGCATCTCATTCAATAATTACAAATTAGTTGGCAGCTCTCTTTTAGATTCAGTTGAATGCAAAGAGATATTTGACATGCAGAAATAAAAATTGATCATTTCTTGTGCTCCAAAAAAGACCTGGAAGATGGCAAGCCCTGAATCAGTCTTGGAACAAATCACTGACTTCCAGAAAAACATAGGAATCCCAGGCCTAATCCTCAGACAGATAAGGACGAGCTGAACGTGAAATACAGACTGCAGACAAACATTAATTCTTTTCCAAATCAGATTCTCATGAAATGTTTTCATTTCTTCGAGTGAGACAAATGAATTTCTCTAATACTTTATACATCCATTGTTAAAATTCAATTCAAAAACAACTCTAAGGTCAGATGTCAATTTTTTTATGTTTCATTTTGGATAATCCTCTTCTCTTTTCTTTGGCATTAAGTCCAAAAAATATAAAGAACTGCTTAAGCGTTCATGTTAGATATCAAGCTCAGACTAGTGTGATAAAGTATGAAGTTTCTGAGGCCAGACGGGGCAAGTTATAATGGTTTTGAGGAGAAAGTAGCATATTCAGTTTTAGAAGGTAAGGAGGGGAGATAACATGTTATGGCAGTGACTTAGGCTCTTACTAAAGAAGACATTTTAACTGTCTTCACAATCAAATCTAATAATATGTTTTTCCCTTTAACAGAAAACTGTATTTTCCATATTTTTATGGGTACTGTTCTCTTAGACCAAGCAAACCATTTGTAAAAGGAGAATTGAATTGAAAAAGGATCTTACTTTTTTAAGTGACTCTCCCAGGCCCGGCATCGGAGTGCCTGAGTCGGCCTCGGGCTCTCAGCACTGGGTCAGACTCAACCTACTTCTGTTCCCTTGGCTGCAGAGCGCAGACCCGTAGTCTCGGGTCAAACGTGCTGGAGCCTCATACCTCCATCTACTGAAGTTGACCGCCAACAAAATTCTCGCTGTTTTTCTCTCCATTGTCTGTGAAGAGAGTTTTTATCTTAAATCAGATTTATTTTAAATCTTCTGATTTAACAGAGGAAAGCGGTTCAAAAGAAAGCCAACCCCCTTCTCTTTGAAAAAAAAAAAAGTCATCTACAATTTTCCACTGGATTGAAGCCAAAATCTCTGCGGTTTTACTTTCATATCTCTGAGTGGTACCCTGACCTTTTCTATGACCAGTGGGGCTTGTTGAATAAGGCCTCTCTGGGCACCTCGCTAAAAGTGCTATCTTCCTCCATATTTCAAAACATTCACAGATATTTTATCATTAATTAGTATTCATATTATGTCTCAGACAATCTGTTCACAAATAGCGGAAGTGAACCAGTTGAACAGCTCTTCTGTTTGCCTGGTGAATAACATGGATGATCTACATACAGCTGAAGACTGTGTGAAGGGAGGAGGCAGTCTCAGGTTGGGTAGGTGTCTCTTGGAATATTGAGAAGCTTACCTGTTTGGGAGGCTGGGCTTCTCCCGAAAAACTGTACTTGGCAAAGTGGGTGGGGAGACACAGGCCTCTTTAAAAATAGACCCGTGCCTCTTCGATTCACAGCACCCTGGATTTGCTTTTCATCATGTTAACGTGCCACTTGGGAGCTGGCTGGACTCCCTTGTTCAGTGACATATATTTCATAGTGTTTTTTTTTTAATCACTTGTTCTTTCGACCACAACATGCTTTGCATTTCTCTTTCAAATGTTAGGTTGTATATACAGATTGATCAAAACAATATTTTTAACATCCCTAACAATTTAGAAAGATAGTGGATGGGTGTCAGTTAATCTATTATGTTCATCTCTTCCTCCTCCCCCTCTTCAGCTGCTAATCTTAGAACTTGTGTGCCAAATTGTGTAAGATATTCTTCCAATAGCTACATGTGTGACTCTTTTGTGAGCTCTACAGACAGTTATGAGGACAGATTTGGAGTTGCATATGGGACTGTCACATGATTTGATTGCCCTGTCTTCCAGGCACCGAGATTTCTTTTCACCGAGCTTTAATACTGAGGAATGTTTAGTTGTGATAAAAGTTCAGCGAAATCTCTATTAAAGAATTTACACACCCCACAAATGAGAAGAAAAAATAGTTTTTACTCACCATCACTCTATATTTGGCATCCATGCACGTTGAAGAGTTCATGTTTATTTTTTCTAAAAAGTGAAAAATAATCACCGAATGTTTATGAAATTAAAAGTTAAGGGCCTTATTACCCTCCTTGCTTTTTTGGAATAAGATCTAGTAGATATCTCAACAGAAAAAAGAAAGCAGATGCTTTGTAAAAATAAAAAGTCTTATATAATTCATGTCCAATTATAGGGGATGATTTGCAGAAAAATGTGATCTATCAACTGTTAGGAGCCAAAAATCCAATGTCTTTAGTCTCTGAGGTGGTGAGGAGAAAATCCATTTCCAGCTTTACAGACATATACTGAAAATCCTCTTCCAGGACCCAAACACCACTGCCCCTCATTGCAGCAGAGCACAGTGCCACTTTTGAGGGATGCACAGCCTTAAATCAAGGCTTTTCTCTTAGTTGTGTTTCAAATATTTCTCAAGAATAAATAATCCTAGTGATACCTGTGTCCAATGACTGAAGACATACATTATGATATAAAAGTGTTAATCATATATACTCAGAGCTTATTTTTCTTTTAATGTCCGATGTGTCTATTTATCCTCATATTAATTTCATCCTGTAAAACACATACGGTGGTTAATTATTCTGAACTGAACCTTAATTTAGTTCAAAGCCTTAATTCAGAAATAATAATGATGGCTGTCATGCATTGATTTCTGCTCTGAGCCTAAACTCTGTCAAACAAGTATTTTAGATACATTACTTTTAATTCTCAGAATAACCTACCAAAGTAGGTATTATCTCCTTCCTCCCAGTTGAGACCTCAGAAATAGCTTGAAAGAGGACAGAACTATATTCTCTTATTTCAGACCTTAATTTCTGCTTCCTGTTTTAGGTTAGAGAAACCCTATACCTTGCTGGGTAAATTGCACTAGTACCTTGCACAACAAAGCTTGTGAGTGGTGGAATACAAAGGGAAGCTTCCACATCCTTAAACCACACCTGAGAATTCCAGGGGCTCTGTGCGGGGGCACAGGGCTTCACCACATTCTCATGGCTCACTGCTCCGGAACGAGCTGTAAGTTCATTGCAACTGCTCTGGCCATGTGGTAGAAGAACTCAAGGACGCATAAAAGGCACCCATAGTATCTATTTTATTTCTAGTCTACAAAAGAGCAATTGATGAAAAAGTTTTTCTTCAGAAAATATCAAGTTTTTCTCAACGCATTTCATAAGATTTAAACTAAATCTGGCACAGTAAGGTTTGATGGAGCTGTTATATTCTGCCTCGTGAGTGGCTGTGCACACTCGAGGAAGAAAATTGCTTAATAGAAAGTTACAGTCATCACTAACTTTATCTTAATTCTCCAAAGCAATAAGATGAGAATTCTTTAAGAGCAGCTGCGAGCTCTTAGAAAATGTTCAAAAATATCCTGTTTAGAAATATTTCTGCCTTTATGTCACACTGTAAATTTGGGGGATGTGGGTTTATTTTTCTGGTATTTTGTTCACTTGGAGTAGCTTTATTTCTCCAAAGACATTTAAAAGAAACCTTATCAATCTATTCTAACACATTTAACAGAGACTGTTTTTCAGCACGAGATCTGTACCCTGTCTGGGGCTGTAACTCCTAGTTATCCCATAGACCTCAAAAGCCATTTCTGAAATATGTTCAGTTTAAATCATACCATTATTTATACTATTGTGTCATCAGAAAGTAATAGATTTTTAAAATGAATAATAGATTATTGGTTTTCATTTATTCTAGAAAGAACTTAGAAGAACCTGTTCATTGTTAATATTACAAGTTATATTGGCAATACAATCATTATTTGCAAGTAATATTATTACCTGCCTAGAAAACCCATGAGACATGTGAACACCCCATAAAACTAATAAGAGTTTTAGTAAGATTTAGAGTTTAGTAAGAGTGGTACAGTCTTACTTAGGAAGTATGAAAAAAAACCTTTTACTTTCTAAATATCAGCAGTAACCAATTAAAAAGATAATGGGGAGAAAGACAACATGCACAGTAGCATCAAAAACTATAAGAAATTTCAGGGCCTCTGTAAAGAAAACCATAAATCTTTATGGCAGTATAAAGCTTTAAAAAATTGGTAATATTGACCATGTTTCTGAATGAAAATGATGTAAAGATACCTGCTTTCTATCATTTTATTTTTAAAAATAGATTTAATTTTATTAGAATCAACATTTACAGGTACTTAGTACAATGATGCTAAAGTAGATATGATAGTGGAGGGACCACTTTATAAAGTACGTGATTGTCTAACCTCTATGCTGTATGCCTGAAACTAATAAAAATAATATTGAATGTAAACCGCAATTGAAAATAAAAATTAAAAAATGACAATAACTAGGTAGCTTTATTTTTTTAAAAAGTAGATATGGAATAACAAAGCAGGCAAAAATGGCCTAGAAATTTTTACCAAAAGAAAAAACTAGAGGAGAAACAGGGATATAGAGGAAAGGAGGAAGAAAAAGAAAGCCTTACACTACCAGATATTAAAATATAATGTAAAGATGCAATTAAAATCATGTGGCATTGATACAGTAACATAATATTATCAATGACTCAAACTTGAAATTTCTCTTAAAATTATGTTTTCTCGTTTGTAGAGGTGGGAGTGTTTCTTTAGCTCCAGCAGGAACACAGAGGTCCTGCCGCCTGTTGCTGATTTGGCACACCCGGCCTTGGAGACGCCTTGTTTTTCACCAACGAGCCTGCGCACCGCTGCACCTGCCGACAAGGCGGAGCCCGCCAGCAGTCAGGACTGGTTGCCTCTTACTTCCTTTGATTAGGACACGCAGTTTCTCTGAATCCGGAAGGGTCTACGGCTTGTATATCTGAGAGCCCCTCCTCTCCCTGTGACTCCTGCGTTCTGTAGAATTCTTATGAAAGTTGCTTTCTTCAATTGGTAAGAAAAATATCTCGTGGATGGATGCTTTATTTTAATTTATTTTTGCTGTGGATGACACACTGGAATTTGAGCTATTTCACAGGCTCCTCTTCCTCCCCCATGGTTTTGTTGGATATTAAGTGTAAGATAAAAATAAGGTGTTATAAAAATTTAAATTATTTAAGCTAAACTTAAGTTTTAATATATTAAAGTTAATATAGAGTATAGAGTTAACATATTTATTCACAGTGTATTTCTTCTCCGTCATCCACAGGTGTGGGCCCCAATTTGCAAAGAGTTTCAACAAGAATAGCTTATAGAATATTTTCAGTGAGACTGAGGAGAAAAATAAATACTGGTCGTCTTTAAGGATCTTGAAAAATGAAGGTAATTCTCAGCATGCCAACCACACCCATCTTACAACTAAATATAATGCAAATTACCATATCAAATGGAAAATTGGAGAATTCCATTTAGTGGTAGTTTCCTGCTTAGTTAATGCTAATTTAGGTACTGTTTATGGTAATTTGCCACAGAAGGACGGTATGTCATTATTTAGCTGTTGCAAGAGAATACATTCATCGCTAAAAAGAAAATGAGTTTGGGAAAGATTATTTTGCTGAGTTGAAATTTATGGCTAGTATTTTAAAGCATAATGAATCTACTTTTGCTTTAAAATAACTTATCAGAAGTTAATTGATCATTTTATAATTTTGTATAAAGTTAAAGCATTTTTTCCTCACCCGACGATATGTTTATTGATTTGAGAGAGAGAGGAAAGGAGGGAGAGAGAAGGAGAGGGACACTGATGTGAGAGAGAAACATCAGTTGGTTGCCTCTCTTAATGCAGCCCAACCAGGATCAAACCTGCAACCCAGGTCTGTGCCCTGAATGGGAATCTACTGGTGTGTGGGACGGCGCTCCAACCAACTCAGCCTCCCGGCCAGAGCAAAAGAAATTGTTTTTAATTTAATTACTCATGCCTGAAAGCACATTTGACTCCATTTTTATCATAATAATTAGTAATCTGAACATATCATAATAAGCTATTGTACTCTTTCTAGAAATTTTTTGGCTCTTAGGTTTCCTTTGAAGGTGCTAGGAGAGTGCAGGCTGACATGGTATTCAACATGCAGATAATGTTGGTTCTTAAAACTTTACTAAATTAACTTGACAGTTTCAAATTAAGTATCATCTGTGTTTTTCCTTTCTCCATCTTTTTAATGACAGTGTCATATAATATGACGGTTTTATGAGTGGCTCCGCGATCTCATTCATCAGGATAATCAATGGGGAAAGGAGCCATATGGGTTGCAGTCCATTTGTATTGGGTAAGACAGATGGCATTACTGATAGATGGAATAATTCCAGATATTTACTGTATAATGATATCACAAGGACTCTGACTCCTGAATTTTAATACATTAATTTTTACAATAACTGGCAAATTTAAGTAATTTATTCAGTTCCCATATATCCATTTAATTATATCAACATGTGAGTTATAACATTAATTACATTTCAGTTAGTACTTCATTTTACACGATGGGCATCACTCTTTCTAAGCCTTTTGTGTTCACCTGTCTGATTTCTGACCAAGTTATCAGTTCGGTCTTGAAGATTTTAAAGCTGAAAACATTCAGAGCACAAGATCGGTTAAAGGTAGGATCCCAGAAGTGAAGTAAGTGAAGGTCCCATCGCAGTTCTTCCAGTAGCACCTTTGCCCTGAGGGAGGCAGAGAGGAAAGGGATGGTCTTAAAGACTTTCTTTACATTTAGCTCTTGCATAGTTTCTACAGTCTGTAGATTTCTTAAAATTATGTTCTAATATAGCTGTGGACATAAGGACGTAATTAGGTGTTTCAGGTTCTTATGATATTTTTCCTCAATTTGAAATTGAGTTATTCAAGGGAGGGTTAATGCAGGTGTAGTATTGTTATGGCAGTGTCCTCTAAATGTCTGATATCATTCCAGAATCATGACTGCTCTATAATATAATGTTATTATATTGTTTAAATACCTATTGAATGCACATAGTCATGCCTCACTTTTGCAATTGCAAAGTTAAAGATTATAGTCTGTGTCATTCTAAAACTTCTATTGCCATTGTTTTATTTTTTAAATATTATCAACCCTATTATCACTGCTAAGAGCTGTCTGATAGTACCTCCAGATTATTTACTATATTATTTAAGAAGTAATATAAATTTTTTAAGAGTAGTAACCATCTTTTCCAAACTAAAAATCAGGACAAATTGTCCAACAGTCTTGTGTCTGTGTGTGTGTGTGTGTGTGTGTGAATTTGTTACTGTGAAAAAAAGTGAGGACATAAAAACTACACATTTCTTTATCTATGTTATAAATTTGTTGTTACTTTCATTACTGACTGACACCACTGAATTCCCAGTATCTAAGCTCACTGCCTTGCACACATCAAGAGCTCGGTGTTTGCTAATTGTGGTATTGATAAACAAAGTAAGATGGTTTACATTCACAAGGACAATTGGAAATATAAAGAGTTTAGTTATGTACTTTCAAAATGATAAGGCGATCCCACTAATCAAATAGTAATGTTATACTAAATTTTGATAAGATCAAATTTTAAGTAATTTCTTATAGAAATAGCCTATTTAATATATTGGAAGAGTAAGCTGACCAAGCTTTATAGAGTCAAAAATATCTAATAGTGTTCAGTGAGCCAAAAGGATAAAATAACTTAGGCCTATCTAGAGACACCCCATTCCAAACAGACTCTCTACTATATGACTTACAGAAACAGAGAAAGAAAAAAAGCAAAATCAAATAGGCCAACTATACCCTTATGAGTCCAGATTTCTCCAACACTCTAGGGCAATTTCAGAAATATTGATTGAAATGTCATAGATAGTATTTTGATAGCGACCTCAGGACAAATAATAAACCAAGAAAAAGGCTAGTACTAATTAAAGTGATATGGGATTTGAAATATTGTACATATATTTACTGTTCTTTAAAAAAATCAGTCTAAGTAAAATAAAGAGGCATGAATAGTTTGATATTCCTAAGACTTTTATTTTCTTTGCTTATGAAATCATATTTATGAGTGCTTTCCAGTAAACTTTAGGAATAATTTTTACTCTTAACTTTGTGCAATAGTCCCCCCTCATCCATAGTTTCACTTTCTGTGTTTTTACTTTCCTTTAGTCAACCACAGTCAAAAATGTTAAATGAAAAATTTTAGAAATAAACAATTGAAAAGCTTACATTATGCACCATCTGAATGTTGGGATGGAATCTTTCTCCATCCTGCCTGGATATGAATCATCCCTTTGTCCAGCATCTCCATGCTGTACAAGGCCTGTCCAGAAAAAATCCAGCCATTGTTAATATAGCGAGAACAGTTTGCTCAATGTAACCTGGCAGCCAAGGAAAGTGGACTGGAATGCGCATGTGTGAACAAAGACAACTTCACTGTACTAGTCAGTGGGGGCAGTAGATGCCCTTGAGTGAGCATGTGTACTCTGTGGCCATCGCATTCAAAATAACTGAGTAGAGCAACAGATCTGCATCAAATTTTGTGTTAAGCTTGTACGTTCCTCTGTGGAAACTTTCCGATGATTCAGAAGGCCGCAGCTGCGGGCAACTGGTGATTGGCAACTACATCATGACAATATACCCCCTCATGGATCACATTTGTGCAGAGTTTTTTGGTGAAACATCAAAGCACATAGGTGACTCGGCCCCCATACAACCCTGATTTGGTGCCCTTTGACTTCTGAATTTTCCCAAAACTAAAATCACCTTTGAAAGGGGAGAGATTTCAGACTGTTGAGATTCAGGAAAACATGATGGGGCAGCTGATGGCAATTGGGGAACTGTGTGAGGTCCCAATGTGCCTACTTTGAAGGGGACTGAGGCATTATTGTCCTATGTACAATGTTTCATGTACCTTGTATCTTCTTCAATAAATTTAGCCTCTATTTTTCATATTACAGAGTTCTAGCAAATTAAGTCAAGCAATTCATCATGGGATATTATATGGCAATAAGATAATCAAATATTGATCCATGCTATAATATAGATGAACCTTAAACGCATTACTTCAAGTGAAAGCAGTTAGTCACAAAAAAAAAGCAGTTAGTAACTACATATTGTTAAATCCTGTTCATATAAAGTGTCCTGAATAGACAAATCTGAAGATAAAAAGATGCAAAGTAGTTTCATTGGGCATAGAACTGGGGATGAGAGGGTAAAGGGGAAAAAATTGGGACAACTGTAATAGAATAACAATTTTTTAAAAACCCACAAAAAAAGGAAAAAAGAAATGTCTCTATTTTTCATACTACATTGCTGGATACCTTCTAGGCAGACCTCAGATACACTCCCGGCCCCTTAGTCTCTTAGTAGCCCTCTCTGTTATCAGATCGACTGGCCTGTTGTCACAGAGCTTATGTTCTTGTACTCATTTTACTTAATAATGGTCCCAAAGCACTAGAGCAGTGATGCTGGCATTCAGCTATGTTAAAGAGAAGTTGTAGAATTCTTCTTTAAGTGAAAAGGTAAAAGTTTGTCACTTAGTAAGAAAAGGAAAAAAAGTTTATGCTGGGGTTGCAAAGATCTATAGTAAGAATGAATTTCTATCCATAAAATTGTGAAGTAGGACAGAGATTCGTGCTAGTTTTGTTGTCACACCTTAAACTGCAAACTGCCACAGTGTGTGTGATAAGTGCTTACTTAACATAGAAAGGCATAACATTTGTGGGTAGAAGACATGAACAGGAAGTAGGTTCTGATTGATGGTGAAGTGTTCTGCAGAAAGCACTGAACCTCTATGGAGACTTCAGCAAGGATCCCCTGAAAATAAGTGACCATATTCACAGAACTTTTATTACAGTAAATCGTTATAATTATCCTATTTTATTATTATTGTTGTTAACCCCCCACTGTGCCTACTTTTTATTAAACTTTATCATAGACACATATGTATAGGAAAAATACATAGTAAAATAGAGTTTAGTACTATCCATGGGGGTCCAGGAACTTATTGGATAAGGGGGTCTACTGTGTCTACATTCACAGCCTTTACTCCTCCTTGATTTTTTTTTTTTTTCAGTTTTCTCATTATCTCTGTTTGTCTCTCTCCATCTCTCCTTCCTTCTTGGTACATTTTCATATACTGAGAGACAGATAGGAAAACGTCCTCTCAGGCAACACTGCAATGGAGTTATGTTCTTTTGTGGTTATTGTTATTTTAAGGAGATTTTATTTCTCCCTTTTTATTTTAAATTTTGTATATTTGTAGAAGTTTTGTTATATCTTTCCACTGATGGAAAAAAGAAAGCTCTCTGGAACTGAGCAGTTTGGTTACATTTACAGTGAATAAATAACTCTTTTCACTGTATTTTGCTGAAGGTTTTTCCTATGAAAGTCCTTATTTAGAGTTTGGTTTAGGGCTCATTCTCTACCCCCCACACCTACCAAGAGATCATTGTTCCTAAAAATAAGACCTGAAGACTAAATCTTAAAATTTAATTTGTGTTCCAAGAATTTCATGTGGCCCCTAAGTATTTAAATACAAATGAAATATATTAAAATTGTATTTTAAATTAGCAAGGTCTGCATGGAAGCATATTTTCCTTTTTTCTAAGATTTTATTCATTTTAGAAAGAGGAGAAGGGAGAGAGAAAGAGAGGGAGAGAAACGTGGATGTGCAAGAGATATATTGATCAGTTGTCTCTCACACGCCTCTAGCTGGGGACCTGGCCCACAACCCAGGCACATGTCCTGACTGGGAACCGAACTGGCGACCTTCTGGTTTGCCGGTCGGCACTCAGTCCACTGAGCCACACCAGCCAGGGCAAAATTTTCTTTATAATATTTTAAGAGCACTGGAATATCTATCCAATCAACCTTTAAAGATGCAATGCTCTTACAGAGGAAATAATTTAAGGTACTCAGTAATAAATTTTTAAATTCAGTGCTAAGTCATTTGGACTTTGACTTAATCAAATTTATCAGGAAAAATAAATTTTTTACCAGGCCACCTACTAAATTTCGGAAGATAGGATGACAGTAATTGATTATATTAGTGACTAAAAAAATAAGTTTGGGCATACTAAGGCAATATATAAGCTGAAGTTCTGTAACAAAACCAGCTTTTCCGCTATGGTGTATGTAAGTGCAGGGAAGATTGATGTTTACCAAAAGAAAATGTAGTCAAGCTTAGAGAATTGCTAACAATGAAAGGAAAAAAAATTAAAATTTGGATGTACTCAAGTGTCGGACAATGCAAAAAATAGGATTTTAAAAAGGTACAAAGTGATAACTGACATTCACAAAAACTGTGGTGTTAGATTATCAAAATACTGTGCCCTAGGTTTCATTGTCAGTGATCTCCTACTGATTAATTAATATAATTGGTTATATTTTAAAAGAAAGCCAAGAGTTTTGAAAACCATCAACAGGAGCCACGTGAAACTCCATTGTGAATTCGATAGTTAAAATATGCAGTTGCTGTTTATTTCTTCTGTGCGATCAGGTTTGTGACATTTATTTGGTAGCTAGATATTGTTTTGAATGTGCAATGATTTGAGTTATTAAAATACAGTTCGCTTATGATCCATGTTAAGAACATGAAATGCATTCAAATGACTAGGTAACATGAGGCCTTTCATCTCAAACAGTATGTTTTATTTCCCTAGGGCTGGGATTAAATTGAGATTTTGTATTCATTTGAAGAAATTGCAATGAGAATATTTAACATGGGTCAAATGAGAATAGTGGCACCCTGGAAGTGCTTAGAAATAATTTGCTGTTTTTAATACAGTGTTCTACAGTGGGATTGAAAAAAGGAATACCACACCTTGTTTAATGATGTTATATTGTTCTATTGTGAATCTAATGAAATCTTTAGCAGAAAAGAGCACAAATTGCTCAAATGAATTTTATAAAAAAAGAAGGCATTTGAATAAAATAATTATACATTTAAACACATGAGATACTATTAACAGTCTTTACCTAAAGAAAATCATAGATATGTATATTTTTTTAAATCTTTAGTTTCCTTTTTATTTCCATAATAGAAAGTAGAGGGAAAATTGTATTTTATTTGCCCACAGGCATGGGAAAGAATTACCCAGCAGAGCTATGTAACCACTACTCCTTTTTCCCCTAAAGCTGTCTTTTTATTTGAGCAACGTAAGTGATTTTCCATCTTTCTCACTGAAGTGCTCAGGTATATTTGCACCGCTCTCCCTCTCAGGACATTGACTTTGTTAAAGTCAACAGGAAATAAACGATTTCTTTGTGCTTAGTTGTTTTTGAGTGTCAAACTGGATAAGCCTGTGAGTAAAAACTAGCCTGCCACTTAATTACCATTTATTGAAACCCATGTAAAAATTATATTAGATTGAACGGTGTCATGCGATCTTAGAGAAAGTTTCTGTAGGAAAAGTGCAAAAGTCAATAAAATTCATTGAGCTCTACATGATATTCAGAAACTGTTTTATTTATTTATTTTTTGAAAAGAAACTGTTTTCATGCTCAAATATATCTAGTGCTTGCTTAGGGCTGGATCACACTGCCTCTGAGGAATAGGCTAAAAGTAATACCATATTTTCATAGAGAGTTACCAGCTTTTGCCCTAAGTGGAAATGTATTTGTGTTGAGCACACTCTAGCGTGGAAACTTATTTGAACATTTCAGTAAATCCAGCCATTACTTCAGGAATCGAAGAAGGGTTGTTCACCCAAGAATTATGAAAGAGAGTCTTCCATTTGTTAAACTCCCAACAGGAACATGGAAGTTCTGCTGTATGACCACCATCTTTGATCTTCCCAGTGCCACTAGGAGTAAATATATTAATGCTGTTACTACTCCTTATATATGCTTGAGGGAGGCCTCTCAACTGTGCCTCAAAAGCAACCACTATTACTTAGAAGAGAGACAGAGTCCACATCAATATCTGGAACAATGCAAAGATGCCTAGCAATAGTGCTGTGATTTAAGATTATTCTGGAAATTCTAAAAAATTCAACAAAGTGATGAGCTGACTTGAGATTTGCTAGAAAAAAGAAGAGCAAATTTTCATTTGCCTAAAAAATATAATTAATACAATATAATTTAGAGCAATCATACCTAATATTTCCCAAGGATTATTCAGCCTATTTCAGAAGAATATTGTAAGTTGGGATAATAGGAATGGACTTACATGATATGACTTTCTATGTAAAGAAATATACTTACCTTAAGTATATACCTTGTATATACTTACCTTAAGTAAGTATATATTTATATTGAGCAATTCTAACATGGAGAAACCTAAGTAATCAACTGGAAAATTACCTGAAATAAAAAGAATGAAAATGGAAAAATGCAAAATAAATTTTTTAATTTAAAAAGTTTTCATCTATCATAATGTCATTTGTTAAAACATCAGCAAAATGAAAAGAGAGCCAACTGTATGGGAAAATATATTTGCCAATGATACCTCAGGCAAGGGTTTAATCTCCAAAATATATAAAGAACTCACACAACTCCACTCCACGAAGACAAACAACCCAATTAAAAAATGGGCAAAGGACCCAATTAAAAAATGGGCAAAGGACCTGAATAGACACTTCTCCAAGGAGAACATACACAGGGCCCAGAGACACATGAAAGGATGCTCAGCATCACTAACCATCAGAGAGATGCAGATTAAAACCAAAATGAGATACCACTACACACCCACCAGAATGGCTATCGTAAACAAATCAACAAACAACAAATGCTGGTGAGGATGTGGACAAAAGGGAACACAGGTGCACTGTTGGTGGGAATGCAGACTGGTGCAGCCACTGTGGAAAACAGTTTGGAATTTCCTCAAAAAACTAAAAATGGAACTGCCTTTTGACCCAGCAATTCCACTGATGGGATTATACCCTAAGAATCCTGAAATACCAATTCAAAAGAACCTATGCACCTCAATGTTCATAGCAGCACAATTTACAAAAGCCAAGAATTCGAAGCAAACAAAGGCTACATCTTTTTATTGGAAATTTTACTTCAGCTATTCTTTCTTCAAGTAAGCTTTCTGTTCCTTTCTCTTTCTCTTCTTCCCTAGGACCAGTATAACATGAAAACAATTTTTTTGCTCCATGTGTTCCTATAGGTCTTTTAAACTATCTTCACTTTTATTTTATTTATTTATATTTAGACAGAGAGGAGGGGAGGGAGGAAAAAGAGGGAAAGCAACATCAATTTGTTGGTTGCCTCTCATGTGCCCCCTACTAAAGACCTGGGCTGCAACCCAGGCATGTGCCCTGCCTGGGAATTGAACCAGTAACACTTTGATTCATAGGTGAGCACTTAATCCACTGAGCCACATCAGCTAGGGCTATCTGCACTTTTTAATGTTTTACTTTTTGCTGCTTTATTTGGATGAGTTCCACTGCCCCATCTTCCAGATAACTAATTCTTTCTTCTGCTTCATCCAGTCTGTTTTAGAACACCTCTCAAGCTTTTGTTTCAGTCAGTGATTATACTCCATAGATCTGTGACATATGTTAGATACTTTCTTATATTTTCTTTCTCATCTTGAACTTCTCTGTGTTCATCCTTTGTTCCCCTGAGGTCAGATAACATCCATATGACCATTACCTTGAACTCTAATCAGGTAAATTAAGGTTCTTTCCTGGGGTTTTATTTTATTCTTTCTTTTGTATGATTCTCTGTTTTGTTTCTATGTATTAGGAAAAATAGCTATCACTATGAGTTTTGAAGAAGTGGCCTTCTGTAGGAGATGAGCCTTAACATTTAACCTTGCCCTAGATCTTGTTTGTCTCACAAATCTTTGTAATTATTTGTTTCCTGATTTTTTTTCTTGGTAAGTCCTAGTTGTAAAGAATATGCCAAGACCTGTGAGTGTTCCCGAGGAAGAGATCTCAGTCAGCCCTTAGTTTTAGGCTGACTGGAAGCTAGACCCTCAGTGAGCAGCTTTTAAGATATGCAGATTTATACAGTCCTGTGGGACCACAGTCATAACCCTCCTGGCCTCATAACACACCATAACAACACAGTCATAACACACCAGGCAACCTGGAGCTGTCGTCCCCTCAGCAAAAGTTTCTAAGGTTGTGGCTCCAGACATATGTATGGGCTCCTTTCTGAGAGGCACCAGTAAGCTCTTGTGAGGTCAGGGGAGAGTGTAAAGATGCATCCCCTGACTTACATTCACTGAGAGCACTTTTGTAGCCTCTAGATGTGTAGTAAACCTGAAGCCCACCCCACAGACTGAAGCTCCAGGACAATTTAAAAAGGCTTTTTCACAGGAAGACTGGGGGGGTGTCTCAGTATGCTATGCAGTGCCCTAGGAATTGTAGCCTGCCAAGAACTGTCTCTCCAAATGTTTCAAACATGTGGGACCCAGAAACACCATATTTCTAGGCCACCAGAGCCAGGTGCTCAAGGGGTGTCCCCTCTGTGTCCTCTGCTTGCCCACCACTCTTGGCAGGGCCTATGGAAGTGCCAAGGGGAGGGAGCACCCTCGTAATAGGCATTGGTTTTTGAGGCATGGTAGCAGCGTGGGGAGTGAGTCATGCCCACTGATGCTAGCAGTTTAGAAGACAATGCAAAAATGGCACCCACCATCTCCTTCTTCCCCAGAGAGAATCACAGCAGCCTCCTACCCCTCTAGCAGACACTTTAAAATTAGCAAATGGTTCTCCTTCACCCCTGGTCTGGTTTCTTTCCAAATTGCTGTTCTTGTGCTGGGTAAGTGAATGCATGCAAGCCCTTTAAGAGTGGAATCACCATGTCCTACCACCCATGTCGACATGAGCCCCACTGCTGTTCAAAGTCAGATGTTTGAGGGACTCCTCTCCCTGGTGTTGCTTTTAAGGGTTGAAGTCCCGGATGAGGGACACAAGCCCCTCGCTCCACAGGAAGAAACTGCCTATTTATGAGATCCCTCCTGATTGTGGGCCACTGTATTTAGACTAGGGTTTTTGGTGAGAACAGATCTCTCTTTTCTACCTGTCTCAATGAGGCCCTTTCCTCCTTTCTTGAAGAGGAGATGTTCAGCTACTTTTTAGGTTTCTTTCAGAGGGAATTGAACCATACATAGCTGCAGATTTCTTGTGTCTACGTGAAGAGGTGAGTTTGGGATCACCCTGTGCCACCATCTTGAATTGTTGCTACAAGGGAGGGACCAAAAAAATCCTGGAATTTATTTATAAAAAATTGTGTATTTATTCTTACATGTTTAAACTTCAGTCACCTTCAAAGTACTCTCCATTTGAGGCAATACACCTATTGAGATGTTTTTTCCATTGCTCAAAACAGCTTTTGAACTCATCAGTTTTGATGCCTTTTAGTGCTTCTGATATTTCTTTTTTTGTTTCACCTCTTCAACATCAGCAAAAAGTTTCCCTTTGAGGATTTTTTTCATCCAGGGTGAGATCAGACAAATAGGGAGAGTGGGACACGGGGGTCATGCCATTTTTGGTCAAAAACTGTTGAACATTCAGTGTGGTGTGGGCAGGTGTGCTCATAAATCACCCATTGTGAAATGGGCAAACACTTTGAAAGAGTCTTCAAAAAAATTCACTGAAGCCAAATGCAGCTTCTCACAACAATGCCATCTGGCACACTGATACAGATGGGTTCCTAGAACGCTCACCTAGTGGAGGAAGCACTAGCCCTCAAGAAGATAATTCTGGTTTGGTGGGGGACCCCTTATATATGCAACTTTTAAGAGTAACTTTTGAGCAAGCAACTTTTTTCCATGACAGCTATTCAGCTAAAGACTTCTGATCCTTTTATACTTGCTGTTACTTTAAAAATATAACAAGATGCACCTTCTGTATTCCTCAAGAAAAACTTAACACAATTCATATTTGTTCACCTTACAAATGTGCTTTTAAAAGAAAGAATAGCCAAATAGATTTTCAAAATGAATAATGCTTTCTGACTTGCACTTGACTCAAAGGGTAGAATAAATGAATAAATCTTTATGCAAGTTTCTTGGTTTGCTTACAACTTTCGTCTAAGTCTCTGGAGACCTTTTAGCAAAGGATTTGTTGTATGTATATGTGTGTATACATTTCTTTCCAGAAAGCATATGTTAGTAAGGCTATTAAGCAATTAGTTCATGCATATAGATCGTTCATTTTGCACCAAACCATATGATGTGATTGGAATTTATAGAAAATTGTCTTTCTTGCCAGGAATTGAGGCAAGTTAATTCTCTAGTTTGAAGAAGTGTGGTCTTATAGCTGCAATCTGTACCCTTAAAAAATTAGGAGCCTCGTATTCTATATATGATAGCTTAGAAAAGCACATAAAATATAAAAATGTTGTCTTTATTAAATACAGAAATTGGGAAAAAGAAAACCCCAATAGAGTACCTGATTCATATTGCATACTCACTAAATGTTTATTAACTTACAATAAAATAAAACCAGCAAGAGTTGATATTAGGTGTTTTTATATAAAATATGTGCCATGAGGTCTTATGTCCTTGTCAGATTTGGCTCTGAGCTTTCTAGCACTCCATGCAAGAAGGGAAATGCAATCAGCAAAAGAATCAGTAATGAAATAAAAGCTGGATGCTCAGGAGAAGCTTACCTATTTGTAGGGATTTAGTAACTATTTCCAGAATGAATGAATTATGATGGAACCTGAGAAAAAAATTTCCCATTTGCATTTTAGGAGGTCACTTGGCTTTTGACCATCTTTACAGCAAACAGCACAGAACGTCATATGGCCATTTCTCAGATCAATGCCCAATGGTTGTTCAGGAAAACTGCTTTTATGGGGGTGAAACACCACAACTACCTGATAATGTGCCTTAATTCAAAAAATATTCTGCAATACCTAGAAATCCTGAAGCAGAGGTAAATCAATCACATACACTTCAGGCATGTATACATTTTCCATCTGTAAAATAAGATTCATTGTCACCTTTGAAGCTCTAGTTACAAAAGGAGTGTGTTACCATCTTGTCTCATTTTTATAGCACTCATATCCGTAGCCACAACCATTAATCAGTATTTTCCTTTTGGGAGTGGGGGTGGGGACAGGAATGGAGATTAAACTAAAAATCCATAGAATGTCTACTACAAAATGTAAAATTCTCCATGATTGGCCTTCTGTAAATATTAAGCAAAACCAGTAAATCAAAATGATCAGATTAACATATTTTAGCCGAAGCAGCCACATGAAAGGCAATGTTGACATTCTTTATGAAAGCTGCTTTATCCCTTTACTGCTGCCATTTTTATTGTGGATTTCCCTGTTCAGCACTTAGTTCCAATTTTTTAAATGATCCATTTCCACACTAGACAGCAATATTCTTCTAGTCATATGAGTTTTTGGTTGCATTTTATTACATTAAAGATTGCAGAGCTCTACTGTGAATTACAGTATTAACTCTCCTTGTATTTTAGAGGACTGTGTTCACAAGAATTATTATGACTGGGTGCAGGAATTCTTTGTTTGGGCCTTTGAAGACAAAAGTCCAATGCATTTTAATCCTCAGTAGTGACACGGTTATAAGATCACTGTATAATTTCAAAATATTTCTAAGTACAAAAGCAATGGGTAATTCATCTAAGAATCCCAAACAAATGTTTGGTTTAAAGGAGGTACCCAACTGAAGATGATAACACTTTCAAGCAATGACCAAATTTACCTAAATATAGCTTCCCAGAACTTTGCTTATAACTTAGTTGCTGAGCTCAAAATTTGGTTCTCTTAGAAATGGTGCTATAAATTGAAGTCCATGCAATGAATACTGAAGTCCCAGTGCTATCTCCATCCTTAAGAACTTACTGCTGGCGGTGTAGAAGAAAAGGGAAAGACACACATAACCTGGCAAATCTCTTTTCAACACATTGTCAAGTGCCTTATAAAGCAAGTTGAAACATGGCAGAAAGCCACCATCAAATTTCAGAATCAAAAAGTGCATAAATTGTTACAAGTTTATTTTATAGATCAACTTATCCCAAACTGGGGGGTTTGTGCTAATATCTTATTCCCAACCACTTGTCATTTCCTCCAGCATAAGTACCTCACTACCCACCTCCTCCCAAAAATGGATAGGGCAGGTATAATGCTTTTCAGCTAATGTTACAGCTAATGGATTTAAGAATTTTACTCTGTTTATTAAGCTTAGAATCTCTGCTGAAGACTCCACAATCACTTAAGTAATGACTGATATTGATCAAAAAACGACAAGTTGACAAAGCTTTAGGGATTTTTATCTGTTTACTAGAAGTGGCAGAATTTGACACCGCAATTTATTTTCACTTGTGATAACTTTATTTTATAATCTATTTAGTAGAACATATTATTCTTGTTAGTATTTTGAGAATTGTTTTTACTCTTTTACCTTAAATTTTATGTTTACATTTGGAGACGCTTGTTTCTTTTTCCCATGGGTCCCATTATAACTGTGATTGAGAACCCTATTCTAGTAAATGAGAAATATCTCATTTTATCAATACTTACATTTTTCTCCTGGGTTCTCAAGTAAAGTGGCATTTAAAATATTTAACATCTGTAGCACCCACCCTGGCTCCCCAACCAGCCCAGATTTTCACGTTCTTCTGGCCTCTCCCTGGCTTCCTCAGAGCTAAATTTCCATGGAGACTGAAGTTCCCACAGCTACAGCAAGGACAAATGCCGGCCAGCCCATGGGAGCCATGACAGTGCCAAGGGGTGAGGCTTTGAGAGGCAGACTCGGGCCTCAAGTAGTCAGAGTTAGAGCAGGTTCCTGGAAACCTGGGCATTAGCCCTTTAGTTGTTATACCAAGGCAACCCGCGTGAGAAGCCAGCATCGCCAGAGTACTTTTACCAACTTACAGGAAGTTTGAAAACATTTCAATAAGCCGTGGCTACTTACCTGTAAATATTGTCTGAGTATCAGACCTGCTCGCAAATCATCAAAAGAAATGGAATCTGTAGACTTAAAACCGTGGGGATAAATGGGCATTTTCATTTGCAATCTAAATGTTACTTTTTCTTCCACACTTGAATCAGAACTTTTACTGCTTTGAAAGTGGGTTCAATGCCTATAAGACTTCCTGATATCTGTTTATCCAAGCATTTGAGTTTTTCTTTAGAAGTCTCGGTTTCCTTTCCTGGAAAATGGTTATATTAATAGTTCAACATATGGTTGCTGTGACATTTAAATAAAATAAAGCAAAAGAAATGCTTAGTACAATATCTGGAATACAGATAATGCCAGCCATTATCAATACTTTTCATGGAATCTGCAATTAATATATTTTATAATCCTATATGTAGGTGCATAGCTAATTAGCACAATTCACTACACAAACATATGCTGTGCATTGTGCTAGAACAAAAATATATCATAAAAATGGGTTCTTATTGGGTATGAGATGCTTTCAACTTTCAGACACTATTGGACTGTTGTGTGCTCATGACTTGAAGTAGTCTAGGGTTCTGGGGGCTGATGTCAGCCTGTGGCTTCTGGACATTTATTCCTAATGAGGAAGAGGCGTTCTCTCTCTCTAGAAAGAGGGGCATCCTTTGTCAAGTTTCAGGTCTCCTCATACGCATACCTATTCCTTTGACTTTTCCTGAAAACTAAAGAAAAAGCCTATCTTAAAAGCACCAATGTCAGGAAACCCCAGGCTCTTTCATGTCTGGGCAACATGAATGAGAAGACTGTCAAAAAAGATATGGAATCTTAGGAAGAAATAAATAAAAATGAATCCTAGAGGGCAGCATTAAAAAAAAAGCGTATAAAACAGCTGTTAACAAGTGAGTATTTTTAACAAGGGTTTCTTGTCATCCTCTTTGAATGACATCAGAGTCTACATTTGAACCATGTCCTGTTAGGCGCTCTGAGCAAAAGTCAATTATATTCTAGGCATCTGATGAAGACTAACATCAAAATAAGAGTTTGAAGGAAGCCCTGTGGCAGGTCATTGCTGAGAGCTTCTTTGAACCGCATCTATTTGTTTCCTGTTCCCATTGGTGTTTTATCATTTTCACAGTGTACGTTTTCTGTATTCTGACTTCCATTCTTCAAGTCCCAGTCACATATTTGTTTAGCACTGATTAATTACTTAGCCTTTCTGGATGTTTCCTTCATCATCCATGAGGGGGTAAAATTCTTCAGAAAAGTCCTGACTCATCCTTCTAGTTGTGATTTCTAAACCAAAACTATGTGCGTTATTCTAACTCTAAATTTTTTTAATATAAAAAATGCATGTATGATGATGGCCCTTCTTTGAAGGGGTCTTATTTACAACACTTTTCTCTTGTTCTTTCCATGAAACTGTCTTCGTGACTGCCAATGAGCAACTGTCAACGACTGTCTAGATTAATAAGTAAAAGGCAACAATAAAAGGGGGAGAAAAATGTGAAGCTGAATCTACATATGAGCATTTATTTAGCCATCATTGCAGAAGTTAAACACAATCCAAATATTGTTCATTCACCTTAGATCTACCTGTCTGTTGATACAATTTTCTTTGTTGAATAAAAAATTCCTGTTCTTTTTCGTAAAATTGGGATCATTTAACAACGCCAGACTTAGTGAGTGTCCCAATTCCTCTTTATTTGCATTGTTCTTAGTAAGAAGAGAGGTCTGAAAACTTTTAGAAATTTCAATGATACTATTTCATTGAAATATTTTACTATTCAGGTATTAATCATAGATATTATACATTCATTGTCTCAACACGTGCACCATATTTGCCCTTGTTATATTAATTTTGAGATGGAAGATAAGAATTTAATGTTATAAAAATGTGAAGCATTCTCTTTGGTCTATTAGAACTTCTAAAATAATTCAATATGGCACATATCATTTTTAGCTACAGCACTAACTTACATCTCTGCCTCCTCCCCTACCCCCCACCCCCTTCAAGATTGGCAGTCTCTGGAAAGCAGCAGCCTTGCCTGTCTTATGATGATTCTTTTTCATTGCACAGGTTCTTGGCATAGTGCCTAGAAATTGTAGGTGCTCGATAACTGCTCTTTAAATAAATGGATGATACAATGTTACGGTTGCATACAAATTATGCAGTTCAAAGTCTATAGTCTTGTAAAATAGTGTCAATTAGTTATCTGTATCTTAGTATATGTTAAAAAGCAGCAAAGAACTCTTCCCATACAGACCAGTACTCAAACTTAATCTTAAACTGGTCCTATGCCCCCATCCTATGGAGTAAGAAGGATGTGGTCACTGAAGGCCTTTTCTAAAGCTTATAACAGGACACAGTTGTTCACAGAGGTGGAGCTGCCACCTAGAGCGAGGCAAGTCAGGATCCCTAGAGGACAGGGGAGAATGAAGAAGTCACTAATATTCAGATCTCTCCTTTGTACCAACCACTGTACCAGGAGCTTTACGTGGTGCTTACTGTAGGTCTCACGGCAGCACTAGGAGCCAGGCGTGTGGCCCCTTTTATGAATGAGGGAACAGGCTTCTCACAGCGACGAGGGAGCAGTCCTGGGATTTCAACTGCGGCTGTGCAATCCAAGACCCGCTCTTCTGTCCTGCAGCAGAGAACATAATTGTCTTTCACCCTACCTTAAATCCTTTCCGGAACAACGCAGGACATAAGTCAATTATACAAATTATTCCCATCAGCTTTGTCCAAAGACATATCTATCTCAGCAGTGGACTGAGTGTCAAGAAGGGTCTTCATGGCGGAAGGGCACTATGAAGACTTGAATTTTGATGCATATTCCTGGTCTGCCTCTTAGACATCTTATGCAAGTTACTTAACCAGGCTAATCTTTAATTTTGTAATTAATGAAAGGCAGATGTTAAAAGAATCTCCAAATGACAAGTACAATGCCTGAAGAAGATAAGGCCTTCCAAAATGGTGGCTACTTGAATCACCTTTTAAGTAAAAGGGTACTTCATCCTTTTTCTTGGGGATGCGGCTTAAAGGAGGACTTGGCCATTTGAGCAGAAAGAGGAAAGGATTGTCTCCATGGAGGCTTAGCTGATTTTACGACAAAGGGTATGTGTCAGTTTGACATACAGTGCCTTTGACACACAGTGATATATGGCCTGTAACATTGAATTTATATTTTGCTTATTATTTGCTTCATTAAAAAGTGATTGATAATACATCTTGAAATTCATCAAAATTTCAAGCAAACTATTTTTGACTATCTTCAAGGAATTTGCAAATATAATATACTCCAAATTATAAATAATGCCACAATAAATGCAATGGAGAAGTCAAAATAGGGAGATACATTTCCAGATTTGAAAGATAATTCCAGGTTTGGGGTCTTTCTGGGTCTGAATTTATAGAATAGACTTTCAGAAACTAAAAAAATGTGAGAAAAATGGAGAAAGGGACACAGAGACAAACACCTTTGTGATACAAAAATAAGAATGATGTTAGGAAAATTAAAGTGGAGCAGGCACTAAAACTAGTGATGATGCTAACATGTTTAATCATAAGTCATGTAAGTGCAACTTTTAGAGTAAGAATTAGAGTAAAGAATTAATTATCTCATTGTGTGGAAAGCATGCTGTAAAGTTAAAGGTTGAAAGAAAAGAGTATCACCATTTACTTCCTGTTTTGTTTGTATTCTCTACAGCCATGAGGACAATTTTCAAGTTGGAAAGGCAGGACAGAATGCTAATAACTATCGTGCCTTGTTACTGACACCAGGCTTTCATGGAGCCTTCTATCCCGGAGCAGCAGTTCTCCTGAAGACCGAGTGGACGGAAACCACGAATTCTAAGTCTAACTCATGAAAAGTAGGACTCTGCCCATGCCACTCCCTACTTTTAAACTTCAAAGGAAAGTGTGTTGTATGACTACCTCTTAAATCATAAAATATAATAATCCAAAAATCATCATAAAAAAGCAGACCCAAGAAGCAGCTACACAATGAGTAATTACTGCACCTCCATCTCATGGAAGAGAAGTGAGGCAGAAACACTGAACTCTACTGACATTCGAACTGTTGCATCCAGCAGCTCTTGCCCAAGTGATAAATGGATACCACCAAGCTACTCTATAGTTCACCTTCAGCAGATACAGCAAATCATTCAGCTACAGGTGGTGCCTTTGCACTTTAACCTGACTAAATCGTTCACAGTAGACTCCTACTCAGAATTAGACCATAATTAAACAGTGTCCTGTAATGGGAAGAGCACAGGCTATAGACCAAACCCACAGGCTGGGTTTCTACATGGGCTTTCCCAATTATTACATAGCTGTGTAACTATAAAATGAGGACAATAGTACCCACTTATGGAGTTGTCATGGTAATTTAATACAATGATATATTTGGTGAAACTGATATTTACTGAACGCCTACCATTGAATCAGGTAGCCTAATATTAAATCTTCTAAGCAACTTAATCAGGTAGATATTATAGAGCCAGGCTTGGAACCCAAGTCTTAGTCCAAATTTCATGTGCCTCCTCTATCATATAATAAGATGATTATTGTGGTACCTAGCACAGAGCAAGTCCTCAAGAAATACTGAACTGAATGAACAGCTTGATTGTAGTGGAAGTGACTAAATCATCAAACCTATTCTTTACTTATTAGGGCAAAATCATCTTTTATGCATTATAAGTGAAAATTTCTGATATCTCAACTAATAACTTAGGCACAGGACCAATAGATAAGCTGTTTATTGAAACAGTTATTTCACTTAGGGAATCATTAAGAAATGAACTGCACATGGCCTAAAACACTTTAATTTAAACAGATCTTCTTGGTATATGGCCTAAGTCTTATCTTGGCATATCCAGTCTGGGTTGGATATTATCTTTCTTATATAAAACCGACTGCTAATGCATTATCAACAGTTTCTGTTTTCTTTTTTCTACAAAATGGAGCAAGAGCTTAAAGACACTTAGGAAATCATCTGAGTGCAGGATATTTCTAGATTTTCCAATCTTTTACTCCTACATTGAAAGCATTTTTTTATTGTAACAAAAAAACACAGCCTGAGGCCTACCCTCTTACCACGTGTCTAAGTATGCATTACAGTCCTATTCAACATGCCCTCAATGTTGTACATCAGGCCTCCAGGACATTTCCATCTCTCGAGCCGCTGAAGCTTAATACCCACTGGACAGCAGCTTCCTCCTCCTCCCAGCCCCTGACAACAGCCATTCTACTTCCTGCTTCAATGAATTTGACTACTTGAGATACTCCATGAAAGTAGAATCATGCAGTATGTGTCCTGTGACTGACTTATCTCACTTAGCATGACGTCGTCAAGGTTCATCCATACTGTAGCATATGATGGAATTTCTTTCTTTTTCTACGGCTGAATAACATTTCATTCTGTGTGTATACCATGTTTTCTTTATCTATTAATCCCGACAGACACAGGTTGCCCCCCTTCTTGGCTATCATGAACAACGGTGCAATGAACATGAAAATAGAGGTATCTCTTTGAGATCCTGATTTCAGTTCAAAAGTGGGATTTCTGGGTCATATGGCATTCCTACTGTTAAGTTTTGAGGAACCTATGTCATTTCTCCATAGTAACTGCAGCATTTTACATTCCCAGCAACAGTGAAACAGGGTTCCAATTTCTCCATATTCTCACCAACACTAACAGCTTATTTTTTAATAACAGCTCACTTTTGTAAAGTCTACCCAAAACATTTAAGTTTTATAGAAACAACTCTTCTTTGTTTCTTATTCCTATGCATAGGAATATGGAATACTTAAATGGAGGTACTGAACAGCACCTGTTGCACCTAGCACATTCAGGTCAGGAATAAGGACAACTGATAATCTGTAAATGCATTATTCAATCAGCAGGAGGAGAATGGTGGGAATTCTGAAGAGTCAGCAGCCCAGATAATTCCTGCTGCCATGAGCATCAGTGAACGTGATGACAAAGAAAGTGGAAAGGGCTACTTATATGGAAAGGAGGCACCCACTCCTTGAAAGGAAATGCCTTGATGAAATGGCTTCTGAGGTCCCTTCAAGATGAAAACAAGCCTTTGTGGTGGACCAAAAATCACTGAACTGTGTAAGACATTCAAAGCCATCACCGGGCTTATAAATTTAATAATCCCTTGAAGATTTTAATCCAGTGTGAAGATTTCTCACCCTTGCCAGACTTTCTTTGACAAATTAAAAAAATTGGCACAGGTGTTTTTTCTAGTTTGAGTTTGCACCTCTGTTGTAAAGCTGATGCTTCTTACATGCACTGTGAGTGGGACTTGGGGCTCCACCAGGCTTCCAGAGATGTGAGTTCAGGGCTAAGTCAGCTTCTGAGGAGTGAGCCAGGCAGGCCCTCACGAAGCTCTGTTTTCCTTTTATAAAGCGAAAGGGTTGAGCAGACTGATGACCACGGCTTTGTTCAGGCCTACATTTTAATAATTTTTGTGACTTTTACAGCTTTCTGCACTCAGAAATTTTCATGTAAAAAATACCGTTTATTTGGTAGCAACTACCACCTGAAAGGCTTAGCACTATTTGCAACTCTACTTTCTAGGCAGCAATCATCCTGAAGCCTTTTTCACCAAAGAACAACTCGCTCGTAGCTCCACGCCAAGCTGCCGGGCCACCTAATGTCAGAGTCATCCACAGTTCATTCCAGGCTGCTCTAGGCTCTGCATTTCTCTGTCCTCCCTTTGGAAATATCACACTCTAGAACCCTCTACCCTAGTTCATTGTGTATCCTGCTGTTGTCTTGTCCTCACACATGACAAGGCAAAAGAATTCTGTTTTGATGAGCTTCCCTTCAGTCCTGGTGATCAGGCAGCTTTCAAGGACTTTGTACTTAATACTCTTTTCTTGTCCCTTGATTTTCAGTTGGGATGACAGGTAGCCCAAATGAAATTATTCCAAAAGGTAATAATGTCAGAAGTTGTCCATGTTTTTTATATTACCCGTTGAATAATAGAAAGTCCTACATTTTTTAGTCAGTTGTTATAGATTGGGTTTTTCTGCCACATTAGGCCTGTATTTTCTGTCAATTTTTCTACATGTGTATCTTCTCTTCCAGTTCAACTGTATTACTCTTGGTCAATTTCTATAAAACCTAAAAGCACAATTACCTGGAAGTTTCAGTTCCACACTTTGGCGGAGAACCTTAAAACGCCCATGGGATCCATAGTGGAGAGTGCCAAAGGGGCTTGGCTGTTCTTAGAGCTATTAAATCTGAGCACCGAGGTACTGGTATCACAAAGTGACCCACTGCCTGCTTACGCTTTAAGAACACTCAAGTCCTAGGTGACTATTAACCTGCCTTCAAATGCTACCTACAGCCTACTGAGTTTGAAAAATAAACCTAGGTTTACAAAGGCATGATCTAACATATAAACTCTTGGAACCTAGTTGTGTCTAAAAATACCTAAAAATGTTTGTGTTAAAGGAGACAAGTCAGGAAACCCAGCCTTCCTTCTTTTCCAATGGAAAATGGGTCAAGCAAATCAGAGCAATCAATTAACCTTAATTAAGTGACTTTTTTTAGGTCAACTTCTCATACTATGTATAATGGCCCTCTTGATCTTGCCATCTGAATGTTCATGAAATGAAGAAGTTTAACCCTTGTAGGTTTAGAGGTGCTCCAGGCTTTGACACCAACCCTATTACTTCTCGGTGGAAGGATTGTAAATTTATTAAGTACCCTAGACTCACAATATGGGTTCCCACTCTCTCACTTCTAACTTTCTTTTTCTTTCTTTGAAAGATTTAGAGTAGCTTTCCTGGAATACTGTTAATGTCACTCTTCTAAAAGCATCCTATCAGACTTGACTAAATGAATCCAGGGCAAAAACTAAATCTACACACACACAGCAAACATAAAGCATTAGCTTTTAGAGTACTTTACAGAGTTGTAGGAATATGCAGATAAATTATTGATTGTTGCATTTCCCTCTGCTGCAGTTTGATTTATTGGAAATTATGTGTATTGGATTCTACACTGTATCTTTATATTACTGAACAAATTGTGTCCTAACAATCTATCGTGGACACCCAGAATCTAGCAGGTAAATTCATATTAATGATTTGTCTCTCCAGCAGTGTTTTGGCACATTTAAGTACTACTCTTAGCAACAGAAAAGGATTATAATCTTTAGGAATTTTTAAAAAATAAAGCCTTGCTAATATGCCCCTCTGTAGGCACTTTAGTCTGTTTGATATTGCTATGTTTCCTAAAAATGGTTCTATTTTAACATTGCACGTGAAGGAAGAAATCCTGGCTTAATTTGAGACTGTGTTTTTTCTAATAGAATTCATCTGCTTTTAGTTTACATCATATTCAGTATTTTGCTTTGGTCCTTATGCAGTTATTTTTTATCTGTTGAATAACAATCATTATACTGAATGTTAGAAACATCACACGATATTTTAAGGAAATTTAACTTCAGTGGGTAGTGATTTCATCTAGACTCTGAGCCTCTGTTTGTCAAAAAGTTCATATTTTTTAAAGATAACGACTTTATAATTATTTTCTTATCAATTCCATTTTTATGATTCGCTGGTGCTTGATGCTTAACTTCCCATTTTAGCTCTGCAGGGTCCTTTTAGACAATAGCATTGCAAAGAAAAATCAAGAATCAAAGGGAATTCTTAGCATTGTACTGGAAGCACTAGAGGAACAATTGCTGACACAGCAGCCAAGCATCGTGCTATAGAACTAACTCACAGCTTGGTGCCATTTTCCCACTGAGAGGGAAATGTAGGGGAACTGGCAGAGTTTTACTACATCTGCTCCCTGCTGCTAATGAGCTTTAACCTGTTTCATTCTTATTATGCTTACTGTTTAGATATTTTTGAAAAATTAATTCTTTAGCTTGGAGAACACATGAAAGAGGACATGATTTGTAAAGTAGGGCTGTTTAAAAATTAATAGGTATTGGCAAGGGACATTAGAGACTATAATAAGTGATACAGTTACTTAATATCCATTCAGGGGTGGCAGCTCAGGTGGTAACGCTGGAGCCGTTTCTCACTCTCAGCTCTTTCTGTAAACACAGGCTGCAGCTTCAGGAGGTTTAGTCTTTGTTTTGCATTGTGGATCTGCACCAATATACTTTACGTCTATCGAAGAGATGTAATAGTGCGTTTTGCTTTGAAAGCTCCCTTGCTCCTCTAAAAGGCGACAACGTTTTAGTGATGTGTGGCCTCTGAAAACTATCAGGTTTCAGCAACAGTATTGTATTACAGTTGAGAACTAATGAACTACATATACCCAACTTCTGTAACTTCAGTCTGATCATGTGAAGGAAACAACGGGGACACGAAGGGGAAATAGGCCCTGAGATTAATCTTCATGAAATGGTAATTCAGTAATGCCATCGGCACAGCTACAGACTCCTGCTATTGAAATAATGCTCATACTTTCTTTCGATCCTCACCTTAACTTTCTCAGATAATCATATATGTATTGTCCATTTTATAGATCTAAATATGGAAACTTGCGAATGTATGTCATTTATCATAATTGGGTGAAAACTGTCAGTGAGTCAGAAAAAAATGACGGGGATTGGGATTGTTACGGAAAAGTGAAACGACCAGATACTGAGGGGTTAGGAGCATGATCTTTACGTGCACGGGCTCAGAGGAGACAAACTCCAAATTCTGAGCCCAGAACAATAGCCCCGCATTCCTTTTATGCTGGGCTAAGTGGGGGAGGGTATTGGGAGGCGTAGTATAGATTTGGCCCGAAAAGGGCTTACAGAGGTGAGAGAGAAGCATTTACATCATAAGTCAGGGCAATTAGCATTTCATCTTTGGTATCAGCCTTGATTTCCTCTACAGGATGACCATCTTTAGACTTGCAGAACCATCCTCACCATTCTCATTGTCTTTGTCAATAATAAGACTGCAGAGCTATCCTACTTCTTGAATAGAAGCCAAATATATTAGCTTTTTAGCCAAAAATTATACACTATTTTTGGTAATGATAAGGTTTGAAACAGCATGCAAAGAAAAAAAAAAAAAACAGGTTACTGTACTACAGCATTTCTCAAACTTTTCACAGTTGAAAGTAAGAAAAAAAGTCCTTACAGATGTCCAGCTTTGGCTAGCATTATTTTTATTACAATGTTACTTGTACATGTAAAACTCTAAAACTAGCTACGAACTCCTTTACCTATTGCTTTAATCAACTATACAACCAATACAAATGTAAAGGGTAAATAAAAATAAACCCACAGGCCCTGGATGGTGTGGCTCAGTAGATTTAGTGCCGGCCTGCGGACCGAAGGCTTGCGGGTTTGGCTCCCGGTCAGGGCACCTGCCTGGGTTGCAGGCGGGGTCTCTGGTTGGATGTGTGAGAGCGCAGCTGATCGATGTCTCTCTCTCCCCCTCCTTTCCCCTCTCTCTAAGAATAAATAAACAAAATATTTTTAAAAAAATAAACCTATAGAACCAATACAACTATAATTAAAAGCATCACCTCATTGTGACACATACTATAATTTATTTTAGTCACAAATACATGCATCTTTATTTAGAAGGACAATCATTTTATCCTAATAATGAGTAATTTGAAAATCACTAAAAAAAATCTTATTATATATTTATTTCTACACACTGCTAGTGAACTACTTCAAATTAATACTTCACAAGTAGGACTTATGTGATATATTGTTAGTGGAGGTAGCTAGATATGAAGAAAGAAAGGAAGGAAAGGGAATCTGACATTATTAACGATAATCAACTAGGGAACGTAAGCCTGCTTGCTTCCCGAGGATGTTACAGCTTCACACACTCCTCAGGGACCCACCATCCAGTTCCCTGTAGACCACCGCAGGGGAGGGCGGGGGCGGGGCGAGGGCAGGGAAGGGTAGAACAACAAAGGGGGAAATAAACATATGCATGGTAGGAGGCAAAGGGGCGAACATCAAGGCCCATCAGTCTAGCCTGGAACTAGGGTTGAATCGGATAAGAGACACAACGCTGAAAGATCTAAGAAATAGCTTGGTTAGGGGGTGAACCCGTCAGAAGTGCCCAAAAGCTTGGGAAGTTGATTGGTTACTTTGAAAAGAGCGCTTCGTCCTTCCCAAGCCTGCGATAACATAACCTGGGCCTAACAAAGACAAGGCCCTTCTCTCTCGCGCTGGGTAACACGCACTTGCCCCGTGCATTTGTGCATTGTCTCCGTAGCAGCCACCTGAGGCCCTGGATACCTTGCTGGCTCTGAACACATTACCCAGCAGAGGCGCAGCCGGGAAAACAAGTTAAGCTAGCTCGATGGCGATAAACACGGGGCTAGATTAAGCTTTAACACGGACTGGTCTCGGCATGGTACAGATCTCTGGACATTGGCCTATTTCTGGGTTTGGTGAAGGCAAGATTGGACTTTTTCCATGGAGGGACGAATAAAGATGGGACCCTGGAAGCCCAGGGGAACTCCTTTGATTTTGCTTCTGGTGCCACAAATAAATCTTGTTGTAGGTGGGAAGCAGGGCCTTTCATGGGATCACAGGGAAAGCATTTCAAGGACCCATGCACAGAAGGCTGTGCTGTGGGATGGTTTATGTGGGTGGTAGAAGCTGCTTCCTGAGTTTCCGATGTCGCATCTCCCTCTGTCCCACTATGGAAAAAGTCCAGCTGTGTCCCCAGCAAGGCCAAAACAAAAGTCAGTGTCCAGAACTTCTGCTTCATATGAAAGTCCAGTCCTTTGGAGTTCGCAGGCAGCTGCTAAGCACTCCCAGTCCCGTCAGGCAACTCAGCTCATTCCCACTGTAGTCCACTTTAGGATCCGTCCTCCTGGAGCCTGTGTGTGGAGTTGGATGTTCATGGGCCACGTGGCTGCTAAGGCCGCATGGCCATGGAATGAGGACTGACGAATGCACGGGGCAAGCGCAGGTCACCTGGGCAAGGGAGAGATCTTAGTCTTCTTGGAGCCCACACCATCTGCAGTTGGCTTGGTAGCTACCAGGCCCACATGGTTGCATGCTCCCTGGTGAGAGAACACACAGATGAACAGGCAGGTGTACCACCAGGTGGGCAAGAGAGGGAACTTCTTTGCTTCCCTGGGATTATATTAGCTTGGGCTTGGGATGGACCAGGTGTTTTCTCAAAGTGACAAATTCCCAAACTTCCATGAGCTTCAGATGGGCCCACCTCCCAACCAATCCGTTCTTTCTCCAGGCTAGACTGACAGGCCTCTTTGATCTGGCACCTCCCCCTGCATCATTTTGACTTCTACTGCGCTTGTGCCTAAGGCCCCCTGCTCCCACCTGTAATCTGGTGGGGGTGGGGGGAGGGGGGTAAAAGAGGAGTGTTCATCCTCTTGGGCTGTAAAGCTATATCTTCCTGGCTGGAAAGCAGGCTTATGTTCCTCATTTTATTAAACTCATTGTCTAGTACCCTTTGCTCTCTTTCCTAGCTAAATACCACTGGTAACATTTTCACCAGACCTCATCCTCCCTCCGGGGGTTCCTGGAATGCTTTCCTTGCTATGCTGCAAGGACCCTACTTCCACTAGCAACAGTATCTCCTAACCAAATATGAGTTCACTCCTAGGGTAAAGCTTCTTTTCTGGCTTGTGTAGCTATATTCCAATATGACATGTAATGACTCATTCTCCCACTATTTCTCTCTGCGTGAACCATTGTAAAGCCTTCTTTGGAAAAGAGTACCATGACATCATTTGGCCTGTACTTGGAATATGGGCAATATTTATGTATTTATCTGAGTTTTTATCCTGTTAGTATATGACAAAGTAGTATATTCCACACTGCAATATAATTTCTTGATATCGAATCATAATTTCAATTTGTTAAATAAGTTAGCAAACTCAAGTTTTGTGTTGTTAAAATATCTTCATTTGTGAACTTATACTTCAAAGCAGATTTTTGTCCTTATAAGTGATAAAAGACAACAAGGGCAGTAACGGGGAATGCAAGGAGAATGACTTACTCACTTAGTCATTATGCAAATGTAAACATGGTCATAAAGACGTGTTGTTGCAGTACCCAAATAGAAGGGGATCATCTAGACAAATCTAAAGATGTTTGTATTATTCTCATAATGACACCAGGATAGGAATTAGTGTTATACCCATTTACAAATTAGGGAATCGAGTTAAATGACTGCCCTAAGATCCTGCAGCCAGTAAGTGCTGAGCTAGGACTCAAGCCCTCGTATTCTGGCTGGTGTTGGTGTTCTTAATCATTGAAGGTGGCAGTTAGGAGAACAGTGATGTCAGTACAACTGCATTCATTAGCCACTTAAATATAAATGCTTATTTTACTATGTTCCCTTTTCAATGGAAAATATACAGAAATGGAATTTTAAAAATTACTTTCAATGTTTACTTCATTCTGTGCATAACTAATAAATAATTTTTTACTGAAAAATTTTAAAAGATAAGATTCATCTTTTCAAGAAAATAAAGCAAGTACATTTATTGTCTGACTAAATCAGGCGTTATAGAACTCATGGGGGCAAAAGTGTGTGTGTGTGTGTGTGTGTGTGTGTGTGTGTGTGTGTGTGTATTCTAAAACCCAGTGTCTTATTTCAGAGGACAACCAAAAACTGAAAGGAGGCTCTTCGGTCTCTTATATTCATTGTAAAGTAATTTCAATTTTAGAATACTCTTTGAAGTCTTTATCAAACTTTTTAAATTCATTCATTCATTGACTTATTTACTTATTCATTTGACAGCAATTTATTTTATAAAAATAACACTTTTTCTGATTATAATAGTAATGCATATTCATTACAGATGAATTCATTAAAGCACAAAGAAGGTAATGAAAATCTCATTCTCTCTACACCAGCAGCTAATGACTGCTTAATAGTTTGGGTGCATTTTCTTTCAAGAAGATATAGTCCAGGTGTGGTTGGGCCTCAAGAAACCAAAATTCTGCATCTTGATGCTCCTTTTTGGAATACTGATTTTTCAGAAAGAACCTTTGACCCTCTCCCCTTTCCTGCCCAAGAGACTCAGAGAGAGAAAACTGCTTCAGGAAGGAAATCTATGGAGGCTGCCTTAGCCTAATTTGAATTAAGCATATTTAACAAGATATAAATTAGGAGAACAGTCAGGTGCCTATTAGCTGGCTTCCCCTATGTCCCACTGTTTCTGAGTCAGCTAGTAAGGATTTCTTGCCTCCTGTACTCTGCTCTTCCTCAACTAACTGTAAATGACCCATTCTCACTTTTGAAATCTAATAACCCCCCTTCCATTTTCTCTTTTGTCCAAGTGTCTCATATACCTAATGTTGCCACACATTGTCTCTGGAATTTTCATGGATTTATTATGTTTATGTGAATTCCCCATGAGCATGTATTAAACTTTAATTTTTCTCCTGTTAATCTGTCTACAAAGGATAATTTCATTATCGACCTGGCTAGAAGAATTTAGAAGGTAGAGGAAAAGTATAAATTTTCTTTTGGCCCCCACAAGCCCCTCAGGCAGGCTTGCCTCTTACGCTTGAGCGGGAGTCAGCCCTGGGTCATCTCCCCTCAAAACAAATCTACCTCTACAAAGTATAAGAAAAAAATAAAAATTTTGTGTAAGGTTTCTAATTCACGTTTCGCTTTACTTAGATGGTAGGCCCCTGCTACTTTCTGTAAAAATTTTATTTAAATTGACCCTCAGTGATACGGTTGAGAAGCCGCTGCCTCTGTCACTAAATTATTTATACGTACATATCACAAAAACTCTTTCTATTAAAATTCTTAAAGCCCACCAGAAACTTCCATATATAATATTTGCCAGCATTTAAAACTGTGGTAGTTCTCATTTTACCTCAAAAATTATGGTTTTTTCAAAAAGAAAAAAGATAATTACTTCTTATTTATGGATTGAAAGTTATTTTTATTTGGTCTGGAAGAGGAAAACACTGGTTTGTTCATATAAATGTTACATATCAGAACTACCATTTTAAAATTTGGTGAACATTGTGCATCTGCTAAACCACGACTTTGAAGTTTCAGCAGAAACGTGCTTAACACTTCTTTTCTCCTCAAGCCTGGCCACAGTAAACATTTACGGGCCACTTTTGGGATTACCAGAAAGCTAGGGATATGAGTAGGGGTGGCCAGGAACACATTAACGTTCTGGGAAAGGCTACGTGACGGTGATTTCCAAAATTGGCGGAATAGTAACATGAATTGGCAAATATAAACACATTTACCCTATGGATATGACGTTAAGCCAGACAGTCCTCATCGCCAAAATTTTTAGGCAGAGTCATGTAGCATATGCTGTTGTCTCCAGTTGCATGCTTTACAAATGCAGAGGGACAGTAGTTGCTTTTACATTTTCACACGCCCCCTGAAAAACCTTTCTGGTCTGAACCTGGTAGTTAAAAATAGACCATTTTGTGCAGTTCAGGCTGGTAAATAATCTAAATGACAATAGACTCCTTAAAAGACCTTAAAATTATTCAATAATGTTATGATAGGAGCTCTGAAAGTCTAAGGGAAAAAAAAAAAGCCAAGAACAGCCTAGCCAGGCATTTGGAAATTTAAAGTAAGTGCTTTAACAACCTCAGACAAATAGAACATGTCTGAAAGTTTGTCTCTGTGTTTGACTCGACCTCAGAGAGTTTCTCTTAAGACTTATTTTCTGAACAGTACCCTAGCAGCTCGGGCCAGCAAAATGGCCTTTAAGCTTGAATGAACAAGGTATTTCTTTTCCTTTAGTGCAAAGCTTCACTATTTCATCTTTTCAAATTCTTTTACTGTACTTAGCGAGGAATTATATTGACAAGGGTAGAATTTATCGCCAAGAGGAGAATGCTATGCTTCTGTTAAGTGCTAATATAACAGTTATGTGCCTGTACTTTCATAACACCCCCAGCCTACCTAATGAAAGTTGAAAGCAAACAGTACTCTCTGAGATTTTATTATGACTGAAGTGACTGCAATTTGAGGCAAATTATCCCTATTTTTGTTCCCATATCAAAAACAGAGATGCTAAAGCAATTGCTACATGTTTGGTATGGAATTAGGTTCCACTCTCATTAATCTACGAGGAAGAGCATTTTTCATGTAAACAGCTCAATAGGGTCAGAGAGAAGAGCTGCTTCTGTGAAAAATGCTTGTCAATAACTTTGTGAGTGAATTTTGAAATAAAGTGCCTGTAACCTGTCATTATTCCTTCCTCTCGAAGTCGAGAGTGAGTGGATGAAAATTGAGCATGTGAATTGAAAGCAGGGTGACTGTTATGGCCTTATCGACTTCAGGTAAAATGGCTGTTTTAACTTGTTATTATTTTTCCATTCAGAGGTCAGGCAATGTACAGTATTACCAGCATAGACTGCAGTGTAAGCAAATTGGTATACAAAAAGGCTATTACCCACACTCACAAAGCAGAGGGAATTTAAGTCACTCATACCAAGTGGACTCGTGCTCTCTACAAAAACGAAACAACCAACAGTGCTTTGAAAAGGAATAAGGGAGATATGTAAGTATAAAGCACCTAGGAGGCAGCAAATAGAAACCTGTTTAAATAAAGGTGCATGTGTTTGGAAAAGGTAGGTCAAAAGTATACAGTTTTAGTGACCTTCTTTTTTTAAAACACATATTAATCATACATGTTTTGCAAAGAACTTATGGGATCTGAATACCGAATGTTAGACATCCCGACTCTGCACGGCACCTTAAAAATTTTTTGAGCATCTTAAAAATCAGATGCTGAATTTTCAAGTTCACCTGATATATTCTTATCAAAAGCAATACATTGTTGCGGTCTTCAAACCAATGATGCTTCAAAACATCAAAAACCAATGATGCTTCAAAACATCGAAAACCTTCTCCTTGTCTTCTAGATTTTTATTTCTCATTCTGAAGAACAGCTCAAGAATCTAGCATGGCTGTTTTAGGCCTTCAAAAAAAACATTTTTTTCCCCTGAGTAATCCAGGTCCATGAAAAGTGTGTATTTCATATTACTGTCCAAACACTTTTTCTGTTTCAGAAGACCATCTAGTGCTCTTGTCTTTTATAGTCATTTTTCCATTATAGACTCAGTTGCTCAGAAAATGGGCAGATTGACCTAGAAATTAAAAAAGATTATAGCAAGTTTAAAGAGGGAAAAGGTTACAGATAGTTTTGAAGACAATTTCATATGTCTATTAAATCGAATTCCCACATAATAGAAAAGGTTTGGGTCCTTTTACTTCTAAACAAGTTTTCCCTGCCTTCAAAATAATTATAATGACCTAAGATAAAAAAGAAACATAGCGGCATTGCTTTGCTTCATATTTGCTCAGTTTATCCATTTCTTTAAACACATGTTTATTGGTTGGACATCGTGCCAGTCATGAAACTACAAGAACTTCAGGAGAGCCTCGCTTTCACCTAGTGAGGACTAGTCAGGAAAATAGTGAGATATGTTGCCATGGTAATGGTAGAAGCATGCAGGCTCCGTGGAGGCCTGGATCTTCATCTGTTCCTGTTCACTGAGACCTTAACCGCCTAACCCAGTGCCTGGCGTATAGCAGGCACCTGACAGGTCTTTGTTGGAGGCTGAACCGATGTGACTGGGGCATGCGCAATACATTTAGGAGCCTATGAGAGGTTCAGAGAAGACTTTCCCAGTGAAAAATAGGTCTAAGCTCCAGAAATGTTGACATGATTGATCCAGGCAAAGTTGGAGCAGGCCCCTTTCATATTAAAGAAGCAAAGAATTCCAAAACCCAAGTTAGAGAGAGCAGAGAGTGGATGAATAGCTCTTAATTCTACATATCTCCCCCAGCAAGTGTGAGCTAAAACATGCGGAGTTTGCTGAAGTAAACAGAGGCCACATCTACAAGGCTTTGTAAGCCATGCTATGGAGTTTGAATTTTAGATCAAAAGCCATTGAATGATATTAAACATGCAGGGGCTTTTTTTTTTTTTTTTTAAGGCAGAGATATCTTTTTAAAAAATTATTCTGGATAAAGAGTATGAAATGGAATGAAGAAGATTGGAATTAGGAAGACCAGATAGGAGGTTTCACAGAAATCCAAGTAACATATAAATGACAGTGGCCTAGATTTAGGTAAAAGTAAAGGGACAGAAAAAATAGGCATATTTTAGATGATTTAAGGAGTTAGAAATGATAAGAGTTGGTGACTGTTCAGAATGAAGTGGAGAGAAGTGTCAACAGATGACAGAAGAGACAGGACAAGGCAGAGTTCCCCAGCCTTGGACAACTTAGTGGATAGATGACATTTTCCAAGATGAGGAAGATATGTCTGGTAGGAAAGATGGTAAGTTTCTTTTTGGATTTGCCGAGGTGTTTACAGCATCACGTTTTTCCGGCCTGGGCTTCCCCTCCCCCTATGTACTCCCGGACTAGATTTGTACAAATCTATTGCAAATGGGTGAAATAAACCTAAGTACCTAACATAATAGTTGTCCTTATAAACATCTTTATTAAATGCAAAGGCATACAAAGAATACACTGTTTCTAAGAGTTATTTTAATTATCCTGAATTGTGACTGAAAAGCACCACAGACTAAGTCACCACATACTAGTCACAAGTGATATACTGTGTCCTTTAATGATGAATGTGTCTCTGCAGGTAACTACGCTTTGGTGTTTTTGCATTTTCAATTGTATGACTTGCAGGGACTAAAGTAATAAGTTTAATTTGAATGTATATGCTAATCTATGTTTTTAAATATATCAATAATATATTTTTTATCTTTTATCTCTTTTGGTTCTACCGAAGACATTAAAATAAATATATAAAAACTGTTTAAAATGCAGGCATACCTAATAAGACTCAGTTTATATTGGTAATTTTAGCACCAATTATTAATTAACTAATAGCTAATACAATGAACTACTTTGTATGTCACCTGTATTTCAACTTATTTCCATTTATTACATAATTATTTAATTTACAAAGCATTTATTTAGGCATGGATATGCAACTCTAACTAGGTTTCTGAAATGTAGACGACCCATTCTGCATCAACATACTGATTGTTTTATTTCTAGGAAGAACACGCCACTGACAGATGTTATCCTGGTGGTAGTTGTAGATGCCATGCTTGAGTGGCCTGTCGTTGTGGTGGCAGGTAAACCATGTACGATGGAGCATTTTGCTTTGAAGCAGAGCTCTGAGGGTTTTCGAGGTGAACGTGAAGCTGGGCCATCCAGTTCCTCCAGTGCATTCACCTTCCATTTCTTCAGTATGGATGCCGTATGCCATTTCTTCACCTAAGTTAAATGCACTCTAGAAGGCTTGATGGCTGTGACTGTGTTTGTACAAGCATGGAGAAGACTTTCTGAAGACAATCAAGCTGCACCATTGTGTTTTAGGATAGTCTATAAGAAAAAAAAAAGACATCATTAATGCGAAAGTTCTACAAGCAGGTAAGGGAACTTCAGAAAAATGTAAGGCAAGTACAGACTGCGATCACATCATATATGCTTATCAGACAGAGAGAGAAGAAGAGACAGATAAACAGGCAGAATGAGAGTTACGTAAGTAGCATAGGAGACTTCTGGCTGCAGCCCAGTCGGCAAGAGTGAGTGTGAGATGGGAGATGTGAGCCCACTGTTCCCTCTTGATCTCAGTTCTCTTCAGCCTTTTGTATGAACCTCTCACTATGCTGCAGGTGGTTCCAGTGTTTAAAGAAATGCATTTTTCCTACCCCATATCCCTTTATTCTGTATGCCAAACCATGCTGTACACATTATATATTTTTACATAGATATTTGTGAACAGGTTTGTGTACACATGTGTACCATACTTTAGAGAGGACTTACAGATTTAGACCAGACCAATGTAAATCTCATTTCAGGCTACACACTCATAAAGGAGAGCCAAAATCTTATCCCTCAAAGCCGTTGCAACTCAAAAGGGAGAGCCGCTATTCATTTCCCGAAAGCATTTTACTGAAAGGCTTTGCTGCATCCTTCTAAGAGACTGAAACATGCCAATGTGCACTCGGCATATCTCACTGTGTAGCTGGATACCAAAGCCAGAGTTCGGAACCCAAAGGCACCTTTCATTTCCTCACGCAGGTTATGCACATGATTCAGAACTTTTAGCCTACCAGCTGGTTCGTTTCTAATTTAAATACAGTGGGTAGTTCTTACTCTTCCCAGGCCAATGAAAGTTTTGGTTTTCAGTGGACCAGTCTCATGTATAGGACTGACTGCCTGAATTTGATTCAGGTCAGTCCCAATTTGATGTACTGTTCCTTTATCGGATTAGCCTAAATCTCATGGAAACCCCCCTCCCCTGCCGTGGGTTTTAAAATGCAGTTGTACCTCAGGTCTCGCCGTAGGTGCATTTGAATTCAATATTTACAAATTGAATTGTACTTTGAACGTTTTCTGGAAGTTAGCTTTTAAAATACATTATTTCCTATATCAGATGTTTCTAAAGGGACGTGAAGAGCCACCTGCTCATTTATGTTTCATTTCAATGCAGATTTCAAGATATTGAATCTGTCTGAGGCAAGAACCTTTCCGTGGCTACCTTCTCCTTAGGCCTTCTGGTGATTGTTTCTTTGTGGACTAAACAGAATGACAATTATGTCACACCAACCTTATGGTATTATTATCTTTCTACTTTGGGGGAGAGAGTAAGTCACAGGTGGTTCTGGTCACCATCCCAGGATCAGTCAACTGGCTTCTTAATGGAGAGTTAGGTAGAGAATACTTATTATCTGAGTTATGGGTCAATGTTTCTTTTTTTTTTTTTATGGCTATTTCCCATGTCATTAGAAAGTCTAACAGGGGCTTTGAAATTGGCTCCTAAAGGGAAAAACAGAGAGGGATTTACCAATAAACTCAGTGCCTAATGAGCATAACGAAATCTTTTTGCAGCCTTGGGGTTTTCCATAGTTTAATCCTTTGTGAAATAAAATGCACCAGAATGGCCTGACCATACCACCCTGGGACAACTTTAGTTTTGGGAAAATACGTAGTACATATGTCTTCGTGAAAACAATTCCACAGGTAGCTCTTTGTACCTCTCTGCTAGTATTTAAGGGCCACATCTATCCTTTCACATTATTTTATTATAAATACAAAATATTGATCTGTATTAATTGAATAGTGCAAAAGGTGGTGCTCTGAGAACCTTGTATTCTATTTTTCCCTACTTAACCTGAAGCCATATTAGAAGGCAATTCACCTTGACATCCTTTAAAACATAAAATAAAGAAAGCAATGAAAATGTAGCAAAGAATAAGCTCCTCTCATTCAGGAAGCAAGGAATAAATGTCAAGCCTAACAGAATCTGGTTGTTGGTCTACGAAGACGAGTTTTAGAGAAAAAAAATATCAACTTGGTAAAATGTCACCGTGTCCATTTTGCAGCATGCCCACTTACTTGATTGCTGACATTCCACGATCTCATAATATTCTTTGCATAAATTACACTCAGTTTGTTTTAAAAAGAAATTTAACATATATTTAAATAGTGCTGTTTTGTGGGCGAGAAGAACTGTGCTGAGCTGTGCATTATACTAATGGCGTTGGGTGCAGAATGAGTCATCATGGTTTTTATTTATTCATTCATCCTTAGATCCTTTTAAAAGTCTCCAAGGCCCTAATGACCATCATCATTATCATCAGTAAAAACTGCTTTCTGGTGTAAAGGCAATAGGCCTTTTAGAGACAGCATTAAATTATCAGGAAAAGAGGACTCGAAATAGTACTACGCACATGGTCCTGGACACGATATACTGAAAAAGTTCATATAGCACCAGTCAAGCAATCTTCTCTCTAAAGTTTTTTATTCAAATGTTATCTCCTCCTTCACAAAATGATGCCGTGTAGCTCAGGAGAAAATAATACATAGGCCAATTTCAATGCTCCATTATTAAACATTGGCAGTCAAAAGACGGTCTTCGCTACAAATAAAATTTTTAAGAATTATCACCAATGTTCAAACTTCGCTTCAAGCCTTTCCCTACTGATTACAGTTCCTTGCATGTGTTAAATAGACATTGTCCAAAAGGGCAGATGAAAAACTCACTGAAAGTGTTTTGAACTAAACCGCATTAAGTTCCTTCTGTCTCTTAAGTAGTTTGAATATTCCATTGTCATTCAACAAACATAACCTCCGGCAATAGAATTAGAACTAGATTTGCAAGGCCAAATCCCATTCATTTGGGGATGAATCCAGTGTGACATGTGAAAGTATGGGGAAGTTAGTACGTTGTGATCAGTCCAGAGGGTCCTTTCTCTTGGCCATCCCTGTCTCCTTGCCTTACTCTCAATGTTCCACTACAATTGGGGTAGTTGATGTAGTTCAGAAAATTCTCAAGAAGAGTGCAGAGCAGAGACATGACTTCTTTTCTTTGTGGAAACCTTGTAGGTTAGTACAGACTTTTCTGAATTTTAACAAGGCTGTTATAAATCAGTCTTAGCTGTAAATGGTCCATTCCCTTAAACTCTCTATCTAAATTAGAGGTTGCCAGATTTCTGATTTTAAAGTAGGTGGCTAGGTATTTGAACTTTCTGCCTTATAAAAATAAAGCAAAAACAAAACAGACATAAAATCCCAGAATGGAATGAAATAAGTACCATATAATGTAAAATGTTACTATTAGTATAGGCTACTGTTGACAATTTTCCATCTCTATTAATGTGGTTCTTTTTTAATCTTGTCAAACATTTTTATCAAGAGTGACAAATATTTTTTTTGAAAAATACTGGTAGTTTCTTTGAAGCCTCAATGTCTTTTTTTTTTGTAAAGTGGAAATGACTAGCTTTGTCCACATGTAGGGCACCCATGGCGATCAGAGACAATACGCGTGAAAGTGGTTCTGTCCACTGTTAAGTATTATACTAACGCAAGTTGTCGCTGTCGTGTTTGCTGCTCTTCTTCTGAGATTCCTACTGGCTTTAAAAAGGGTATCCCTGGGGCTTCACTCTCCATTAAATGGGCTTTTGCTTGCCCCCAAATTTAAAAGCACCGTTTAAAGATATGTCTAGTTTTATTGTTGATCTTCACAAATAGATTTCCCTAAACCAGATACATACTAGATTAGAGGTCATTAAAGGAAATTCACTTTTATGAACACTCTTTTCTTTTTCAAAATTTATTGATTGATTTTGAGAGAGAGAGAAGCATCAATTTGTTGTTCCACCCAATCATGCATTCACTGGTTGATTCTTATACATGCCCTGGCTGGGGATCGAACCCTCAACCCTGATGTACCGGGATGATGCTCCCATCAACTGAGCTGTCTGGCCAGGGCCATGAACGCTCTTAACTGTCTCCTAAGTACACCTAAAAAACAGAAAATGTTTCCTACTTTAATTAGAACCTTTCCTTCTGTTGCATTTTGCAAACACTTATTTCCTTTCAGTTCCTCTTGCCTGCTGCTTGAGAGCAGTAGGATTTCCCACCTCCAGAGCGCCCAGCGGCCCTCAGCAGCACAGGCTGACCAGTGCCTCACCCCAGGCAGCAGGCTTTTGGTGGACGGGCATCCCCTTTGAAAAAGAGTTTTGCAGTTTGATGTTTTTCAATACTCTCTTTGGTGCGATTCTTAGCATCGGATCCAAGCATTCCTCATTTTCAAGAGCTTCGAGCAGAGGGTCGTAGGGTGTCTTGTTGTGTCCTTCCTTTTTTCACAGCAGCATCGTTGCCATCTTTCTTCATGGGCTTTTTTTCCCCTTCACTTGGTTGTTCTGAGGCCAAAACCCAGGAATAAAACCATTACCATCTTTTTAACTCTATAAAATGTTAACGGAAGCCTAAGGCGAAAACCATTTCTGCAATGGTTTTGAGCTAAAAATAATAATAATTCCTAAGTATTGGTTTCAAAAGTGAAATAATGCTCTGCATTATCATTAATTTTAGCAAGTATGTCAAGAAATCCAGTACAGAGAAGTTCTCTTAATGATGTTCTGACAGTAATTTGATTGTTTTTGTTACTATAAAACCCAAAATTATTTGAGATGAGATGTATATTTAAATTTTGTAGACATATAGAATTTTACTGATCTCTGGAAGTCTCTACAATTCAAAGCTTTGTAAATCTTGGATACTTTATAGACTCTGAAGTGAAATTCCAGTTCTGAAATTTAGGTTGCTCAGAATTATAGACTAAGATTAACTGGCTAAGTGGACTTTGGTCTTCTAATTACTGATCACAATGACTTAACTAAATATGTTTAAGCCAACAAAAGGTTTAAGCAAAGTTTGCAGTTAAAAACCCCTCAAGTCCACATTTGCTTTATTTCACCATACTAGGAGCAAAAGATTCTAATCCACAAAACAGATTGAGTGCTGGCCAATCCAATTTCATATAGCATTTATGAGTGTATTTATAGAGAACTGAAATTAATTATGTAGAACAATTTGAGTTTCAATACCTATAGTTATGAAACTTGGAACTGTAAAAAACAGAGAGCCTTTACTGTTATTGATATACTTGAGGAATTTCCCACCAATTCTCCCCTCCTTGGCAAATTTTGATATGGTTGTTAAGATTTTTTTTCTCTTCAAAATAATTCTAATTTCCTATAAGTAAATCAAAGGGTTGTTTCTTCCAGAGTGAACCGTGTAATAGGATGAGGTACTATTTCAACTGCAAAAAACTGAGAATTCAACTTTACAAATACTTAGTGGTGTACAAAGATCAATAAGACAACCTTCCTGCCCATTTATGATGTGTCTTAGAATAAAGAGGGAATATGCGATGAAGGTGTTTGACTGACAAAGGGCTTAACTCAGTTGCGGAGGCTACTTATTGACGTGACCCTAACGGTCCTAAATATTAATCTGGAAGAAGCTTACAGAGCATGTCTTTATCATCCACCCTTCTACCCACAGTTCAGAAAGGCCCCATTTAAGAAAAAATAGTATATATGTAAACTCACCAAACAGTTAAATTTGGGGGCCCGGGGCAGCCTTATTCTATCATAAAAGAGCTCTTTCCTGAAAGATTCATTGTGAGGGTCATTTAAATAAAAAGCGCCTGTAGTGAGAGCAGCACAGAATCAATTTGCAAACATTTAATTTAATTTTTTGAGGGTGACAGCCCACAAGAGCAAAACCTAGGACGGTGATGGTCACAGAACAACGTTTTGTAATAAGAGGACGCCCTCCAAGAGCAGGCCTATGTGGGGAGCACTGTCAGCTGTTACGCGGAAAGCGATACTTACCTCGGCCTAGGCCAAAGTCGGGGCGGACAGCACAGGGTGAAACGTGCCAGGTGACCCACCCACGGCTTAGCTTCTCTCCCCACCTACAAAAATGCTACTTTATAATTGAAAATAGAATATGGGTAATGAATCATTTTTATACCAGACTGTTAATTTAAGATGAGTACGTTTGAAAGATAAAACTGGGAAGCGGTTGCTGACGGCATAGAGGAGGAAATCTCACTGCTGATTCTTACAGTTTTTTGTTACGAAAGCAATGATTTTGCCAAGCTTCATAGTTCAGGCATCAGAAGTCTGCTTCTGTTCCAAAAAAATAAAAATAAATAATAACTAGTTAAATTAGTGTTTGGGGAAATGGATTAGATTGTAATGTATGCATGCAATTAAGCAACACTGACTTGATTCACTGTGATGTCTAAAATGGCATTTTAAAAAATGAAAGTAGCTAAATTTGGCCCTGATAAAATATATAGCAGCAATGGGTTAGGAATTTTGCAGTTTTGCCCAAAGAGTCCAATCAAACAACCCATATATTAGGTGGCTGTTAACATGCTGGCAGCTGAATTTTTTATATCAGTTTCCAAGGTTGCACAGTAATTACATCTACTGTGAGTCATTTTTGCAGCATATTTTATAAAACTTTTACAAGTTTGCTGGGGAAGGATTATTCAAAGTCACCTTTTATAGATTCTGCCATGAATATTAGATAGTTCTTTGAAAATGTTAGTGTTTACCACTTATATTGCTTCTGGTTTAAGAGTAGCTGGCATTTGAGGGTTTCATATAGTATATGAGGGGAGCTTCCTTTTCTGTGTAGACCTTCTGTTCCCCCGCATTGCTGGTTTATGTTCCCACTGAGCTGCTGCCAGAACAAAATAAATCCAGTTGCCTTTTGCTGCTCAAGGCCAGCCTAGCAACCATGGGAAGAATTAGTTGTTCTGAACATTTGTCCTGAGAAGTCCTTGGAGGACGGCGATGAGCAGTTGCATGACCGACACGGTCCACAACGGGTTTGCTCGTTTGAACGGCTGGCTAATTTGGATTTAATATTTTGGTGCTGGCTCCTTGTTCTTATTCCCAATTATACCCAGTCAGTTCCCAGAGTTGTATTTAAGACTGTGACTGGATACACTACTCAGCGTAACTTTTAGACCCACTGTTTATTATAAATCAGTTGGGCTTTAGTTTATTCTCTTTGCATTAGTACATTTTCACTGCTGAGTGCAAAGCCCTGATTTTCTTCAAATTATTATTTTAAACATAGCTTATTGTTTTATGCCAGGAATGGTATTAGAGTCACGTTAGAATATAAAGGCCAGAAAAATTCAATATTCCACGTTGGGGATGGTGGGTGCATGAACTTACAGGGAGGCGACGCTGGAGTTTAGGATGGAGGGTGATAAATGCAGTAAAAGCTGGGACCCTGTGGAAAGCTAAAAGCCAAGGGGGCGGGAAGCAAACTGATCGCCTCTGCCGGAGTCATTAGCTCCCTCAACCCAGTTTTCAGTAAAGCCCAACTCTAGGTCAAAAGGCGTGGGGGTGAGAAGATCATGGTTGTCACAGTAGAACCGACCTCTTCCACTGTGCTACCCACTCAGGGATCCACAAAGCACATGTAATCTTAGGTTCTGCACTCCCTTTCCTTTCTACCCACTCTGGCAAGCATGATGGTGAGCTCTGCCGACGTCCCCACCTTTGCCATTCTGAAATCTTGGTTTACAGGGAACCAGCCCTGACTGTTTGGGCCATTTGGTTTTTTCTTCTCCTCATTCACAGGAGAACACTTTTTGAACACAGATTTTAGACCTTAAAATTCATAAATACCAATTTCATATCTTTGGGAAAATGTTTGAAAACTTCCCTCATTTATTCAACACACAGCTATTGAGTGTCTGCTCTTTCGTTGGGGCTCCTCCAGGCATTGGGGTTTCAGTGGCAAACAGTTTGAAGATCCAGCCCTTCTGGAGCTTACATTCTGGTGGAAGAGAAAGTTGGTAAAGAGATAAATTATTAAAGTGTGATGGTGAGAGCAGGGCAAGGGAGGAAGAATGACAAAGTAGTGGTTATTTTAGGTTGGGTGCTCAGGAGGAGCCTTTGTGAGATGTGTCCTTTGAACGGCAACCAAGAAGAAGTGAGGGAGTGAGCACTGCAAGGCTCTGGGGGAAGAGTGTGTCTGAAGGAGTAAGTAGGTCTGGCAAAAGCATTGAGGTAAGAACAAGATTGGCTTGCATAGAAGCAGCAATGTAGCCCGAGAGAAGCAAATAAAAAATCAAAAGGAAATACGGATGGAGATACAAATGACTGGATTATGGAGGACCTTTGAGGTCATACCTTCGATAGTTGGATCTTATTCTTAATATCTGAGGATTCCACAAAAAGTTTTGGGCAAATAAAATAACATTTTCTAACATGCCTGTCTCTGGCTGCTGTGTGGGGCATATTGTTTTGGTGTTAGGGATGGGAAAATGGAAGAGTAAAAGCAGGAAGACCCATTAGAAAACTTTGCAAAAGCTTATCCTAAAGATGCAAATGTCTTAGACCACACTAATAGCAGTTGAGGTGGTGAGAAATGGTCAGAATTCTGGATATATTTTGAGGGAAGACCTGATAGGATTTTGGGTGAATTTAATGAGGATTATGGGGGATGCCTCCTGGCTCTCTGACCTGAGCAAATGGATACTTACTGGTGACACTTATCAAATGAGGAACACTGGGGAGGAGCAGGTTGGGAAGCAAAGGGAAGTGTATTAATCAGCTCCGGTGCCATAAGAAAATATTGTAGACTGGGCTTAAACAATAGAGATTTTTTCCTTAGAGTCCTAGAGGCTGGTAAGTCTAAGATCAAAGTACCAGCTGATTTGGTTTCTGGGGAGGGCCTTCTTACTGGCAAGTAGAAGACTTCCTCTTGCTGTGTTCCCACACAGTACAGGGAGAGAGAGAGAGAGAGAGAGAAAGAGAGACCACTCATGTCCCTATAAAGTCATTAATCCCATCAGACCAGGGCTCCACCCACCTTATCTGACCATAATTACTTCCTAATTACACCCATCTCCGAATATCATCACATAGTGATTTGGTGTGGCATGGGTGGAAACACATTCAAGTCCATAACTGGGAGATAATGGTTTTGGCCATTTTTCTGCTTTTCTTTACTGCAGATACAGGCATATCTATCAATCATTCAGATGAAGATGAGTAGCCAAATAACAGGAGTGTGGAGCTCAGGGAAAGCTCAAGGCTGGAGGTATAAATTTAGAAGGCATCAGCATATAGATTTTAAACAAGAAAGAGATGACAACACCTAGAAAGTTGAAGGCAAAGGAAAAATGACTGGGGCTCCTTTCAGAAGTGAAAGGGTTGTAGAACTCAGCAAAGGAGACTAAGAAAGGGAGGTTTTGGAGGTAACGGACATACCAGCAACGCAAGTGTCTCAAAAACCAAAGAAAAAAGAAGATGTTTTAAGAAAAAGAGACTACTAACTGCGTCAAATCCTGTCGATTCCCCAAATAAGATGAGAACTAAGACCTGACCATTGGATTTCGCTAGAAGGAGAATGCCAGGGATCCTGACAAGAACGTTGGAGTCCTGGAGAGCACAACCTGAACGCAGCAGGTTGGAGCAAAAAGGAAGGGAAGAGATGCATATTAAGAGCATAAACACAGAAGCCTCTCGAAGGTGTTACTGCAAAGGAGAGGCAAGAAATTGGGCAATAGTTAGAGGGAATGTGGAATGTAGAGTGAAGTACTTCTTTTAACAAGAGATATCACAACCTATATTTATGCTGATTGGAATTATCCAGAAGAAAAGTAGAAATTTAAGATAGAAGACAAAGGTAGCATAATTGTGGAAGGCACACCCTGGGCTGATCCAGAGGGAATTGGATTCCTGTCCAGATGGAGGGGTTGGCCCTACATTGGAACATGGTTCGCAGTTTAAAGGAAGAGAAGAAATGGGTATACAGGAAACAGGTTTGGCAGCAAAAGAGGAACTAATTCTCTTCTTATTTCTCAATTTTGAATTGAAATATGAAGCAAGACCATGAGCTGAGAACGAAGTGGAGGGAGAAGAGTTAGAAGTTGGAGGACAAGGGAAAGTATGGTGTAAAACTGTTAGTTTAGAAAATAAAAGAATACATTGACTAAGTTAATGTGGTAGAATAATTGAAGGTCCATTTAAGATCAGTGAATAGAAATCTAACAGGAGACCGATGAGCATTTTTCTAATTAAAATGAAGTTAGCTTGTGCTTTTTCCTGGCCACCATCTCCATTTGCGAGTAGGTGGAGAGTTGGGTTTTAAGAGGATTAGTGTTTTGCTAGGTAAGACAGAAGAGAAAGGATTTTTAAAATTTTTTTCCAGTTTTCTTTTGCTCAAGCCAATTTCCCTAACTGAAACCAATTGTGAATGCTGGAATGTAGGCGTTCAATTTTTTTCTTGGTCATGCCATAACTAAAACACTCAAAAGCTGAAAAATAGCTTTCCCAACATAAGTACTGTAATTTCTTCTATCTCTCACTTATTTAATTCAAGTTGAAGACTCTGTTTTTTTTATTCTTTTTACCAGTTTTTCTTACATAATACATAACAGCCTAAACTGTAGAGAAATAATTATGGATGTCATTAACATTGGTACTTTTGAGTTTCAAAACAACTTGTCTTAAGAATGTTCAGAAAATATGCTATTCAAACAAAGAGGCTTATTTAAAATGATTCAGATTCTATTTAGTGAATACATGTAACTCCATAATTCCATGAAAATCACAAATGAATTTCGTCTTATTGAGAGTCGTGATGAAGGTAGGAATTCAGATACTGGTTAAGCAAATCCATAGGAGAAAGAAAAAAGAAAAAAAGCGTGTATAGTCCAATAGAGATAGAAAAGCAGATATATTACTTACTCCATTTGAAATGTAGGCTTTGGTTTCACTTTTTTTTCCCCTCTCACTTCTGCCCTCCCATTTCTTCTAGAAAGAGGCCAAGCTGAGAGCAGATGAATACAGAATTGGGGACCATAGAAATAAAAAAGATAGGGAGGTGTCACGATTGGAGCCTAAACAATTACAGCCTAAACAAGGCTGTAACATGGAGGCGTTTGAGTATTACCCAGAGACCTTAAGACTTCAAGTCAAAAAAATTTTTATAGAAAAGGCAAAGGGATTATAAATATAGAAGACATAATAAGGGTTTTTGTTTTGTTTTGTTTCTTACCGGGTAGATTGGGAGCCCTGCTTAGTAGGTGCCTTTGACTTTCGGTTGCTGTAGCTCCACATCCGGGCCTAGGATTTAGGAAACTGGTTTGCTGTGGGCTCTTAGCTTAAGAGAGTGAAGAAAAAAACTTTTCAGTTCCTTTCTTTATTGTCTAGCTAGTTCACGAGAGCAGAAATGGTAACTAAGATTCACGGTAGATACCACATTCGGAATTAAAATCTAAGCACCCAATAGAAGTGTGCATTCTGTGTGCTTCTCATAATTAACTTGGCAGGGGAGCCTGTGGCCACGATGAACCTCAACACGAGGCATAAAGGACAGGAGGGAAAGAATAGCCGGGAGACAGGTAAAGAGGCACTAAAACACGGTCTCTAAGACCTTCTGTTCCATTAGTCTCCCGAGGACTTGCTGCTTACTCATTATCAGTGGTTCTTAACTTTGGGGGATACGGATAGTCACGGATTCCTTTGATAAATTAACGAAGGTTGTGGTCCATCTATCCCTCCACACATACACATCTCAAAATTTTAAACACACACATCAAATTTTGAAAACAATATCAAAGTTTCATGAGCAAAAAATAAGGGGTTATATAAGTTAACTAAGATTTTATAATAAGGGGTTATGATCATAGATATGATCTGATACGCTCTTTTTATAAAAAAATATGTTTTATTTTTTAAGCAGAACAGATACTCATAGATACAGAAACATTTTGATGGCTGCCAAAGGGGAGGGGCTTTGGGGGGCTGGGTGAAAAAGGCGAAGGGATTGAGAACTACAAATTGATAGTCACAGAGTAGTCATGGGGATGTGAAGTAAGTACAGCACAGGGAATATAGTCAATAACGTAATAACTATGCATGGTGTCAGGTGGGTACGAGATTTATTGGGGTGATAACTTTTAAGTTATATAAATGTCTAATCACTGAGTTGTACACCTGAAACTGTTATAATATTATATAACAACTGCAATTGATCCTATATGATCAGGAAAATGCAGGCAGCCATTAAGTTATTTATGGTGGGAAGCTCTGAATTTGATGTGGGGGCATAATCATGTCTTGGATATATGTATTTTGTGAATCATTTTGATTTATTTCAAAATTCAAAAGGCTTATATGCTGAAATAAAAACTTAGAATAACCAGTAACTAAAAAGTTTTTGGTATGGTAAAAAAAAAAAAGAAAAGCCATCAGAAACATTCACAGATATTTTTAAGGCCTAACCATCTGTATTCACCCTTCTTAGCCTCAGCCTCATGTCATGTTATTGAAACTGCTTTTCTGAAACAGATTATGTAATGATTCAGGGTAAGCAAGAGCCAGTCTACAAACTCAAGATTATAGCAGTGTCTGTCAAATACTTCAGAAGATAATGTTTTTAAAATCTCCAAAATATAGTTAAAAGAAGCTTTTTCTCCAGTGGAGTATACCTATTCAAATTCTATAAACTGGATCTAATTTCTAAGCCGTGGCACTCAGAAAGTTCGAACTCTGTGACGGGTTCTCCCTTATAAATACTTGGGTTAACACCTATGTTCAGCAAACATGGAGCACCTATAAACTAACTGCACGTCTCTATTTGTGGCCCACTGAAGCTTTCCTGTGTGTCAGACTTCAAATAGCGACAGGATCGTGGGGGCAGAGATAAAAAGAACAATTAGATCGAGGCAGATAACCCATGTCTCCAAATTAAAATAAAGGTGAAGCGGAGCCTTTCTCAAACAACTTGAATCAATTTGCTTTCCCTGGTTTTTATGTCCACCTTTCGATGTCCCTCAAATAAGTGTGTTTCATTCCATCCTGTATCCCCAACCACACACAGATACAGGTTGAAAGTTCAGTAGTGGTGTTTTATCCTTACACACACACACACACACACACAAAAATCAGTCAATCAATCAATCATTATTATCACTCTTTCTCACCTATCATACTACTTCAGAAGTAAGAGGATTTAAATATTAACACTCCAGTTAAAAAGGAAAAATTTAGTTTATGCTCTTTAATGTTTCTTATCCTCTAAAATAACTTGCCAAATGTATCTAATTTGGCCATTCATGTTCAGCTTCCTTTTGTGTAACTATGACAAAAACAAGTATCAATTTTTGGCCCCACGAAATCAATTTTTGTGTCTTTTAATTATAAAAAGAGAACAATATAGGCCATATATTTTATAACCAATATGAGATAAAAATATTACGGCTTTCTTAAATCTGGGCTGGGTTCCTATAATAGAGAATTCAAGAGCCACTAAGCATTTAGGACTTCCTTAATTTCTCAAATGTGAATCTCATCGGGAATCAAAAAAGGTAAAGTTGAAGCATTATCTGTGGGTGGCTGTTAGACACCAAGTTTGCCCCTTATCTCTAAAAAAGACAGGTAACTCTTCAGTATAAAAACTTCAAGATAAATTTTATGTAGAATATTTCAAACTATACCCAGAAAATATAAATGTTTAAAAATGGGTACAGGTCTAATTTATTTTCAGTGAAACAAATATGATGTGCTTCAAATAATAATAACATCTCACAAAATAATACCTTCCTCATGGAAGAACACATGATTCAAACAAGATTGAACTTCATCTGTGGTTACCTTTTTTATGAATGTGACTCAGTCTCCCTTAAGCTCAGTGTCACTTTTACATGCACATTGAAAACGTGATAAATGTCATGTTGGTGTGTGATACACATAAGGACAGCTATAAGCCCTTGGCTAACACCTTGCAAGTCTTGGAGATCTGTGTCCTCTTCGTCCTTTCCCTCGGGAAGTCACAGAACAAGACAGTGCAATGTGGTAGCAAGAGCAGTGGCCCAGGAGTTGAAACACACAGCCGCAGCTCTGGCACAGTGGGTTAAACCTTTAATCTCTGAATTTCAATATGCGTCTCTATAAACTGGAGGGTAATTATGCCTGTTTGCCTCACAGAGTTGTTATGAGAAGCAAACGAGATAATGTAAGTGAACATGCTTCAAAAACCACACTATGCACACACACACAAGGTAAAAGAAATTCTGGATTCAAATTTTATAGTTTTCTGGCTCTTGTTTGAATTTATGAGGAGTTTCATAAATCCAGTCCTTTTTTATGGTTAGCTCTAATACTTTATAACGATGCAAAAAGGGATGGGAATGTTCACTATAATCGTGCAGAAGAAGATCTGGTGCTAGTTGTTTTCCATCTCCCTTAACCTCTGCTAAAGGTCATGCACAGGCCGTAGCTTAAGGTCCATTTTCCTTCTTGATCCTGTGTCATGCCTTCAGATGCAAAGGGAAGAAGTAGCGAGTTGTAAAACACTCAAGTTTTCTGAAGTGCTCAGAGGAATAAAAGGACATTTTCCTTATGAGCCTGACGAATTCGCATTTTTCTAAAATGAATAGATTTTTTTCCTGCTGTCTTTCTTTGCCTCTTTGTCTCAATCAAGCTTGTGACTACCTGATTATAATCATCAATGGTCTGTGATATTTCTGCATGATATCTTACAACAGTAGAGGGCGAATGTGTCTCCAGGGCCTCATAGGGTTGATAATGTTAAGGCTACTGTACTAAAAGGAACTTACTATGATAATAATCCCAATTTCATAACAGTTCATGCAATTTGTCTTATTGGTGTTGCTTTTAGTCATAATCAAAAATTTATAACAGCACAGCACTTTTTAAAAGGTATGCATTGTTTCACAGTGGGTTAACATTTGCCATGAAGAGAAAATTTTCTGTTTTATGTGCAACAAATACTGTTTGAGCACCTACTGTGTACTTGACAGCATACTGAGAACACTACAAATAATGGCAGCAATAATATTAACCATTGGTTGAGACCCTACTACTTGATAAATAAAGGGTGACAAGCTTTATATGAATTATATCATTTGAGTACTCACAAAAGCCCTAGGAAGTAATTATTCTTGTCCCCATTTCCCAGCTGAAGTTAAGTAACTTGTACAAACCCACCCTTCAACAGTTACCTATTGGTTATCCAAGTCAGGTGTCAGCTGGATCTCCCTCTGAAGATCTAGGAAAGATTGGCTCACCTATTCAATTATGCAGCTTTTAAATCCCACTGCCTTCCCACAGTTTTCTGCTAATTCCTCTGACTCTCTTCGTCTTTTCGATTCCAGCTATGCTTTGCCCCAAATGTGAAACTCCAACCCTTCTCCAGGTTTTTACAACAAAACCCCCTGCATCAAGCATTCATGTCATTTTTCAGACTTTTGGAAGGTTTGGAGGGCCCCTCTGAGGACTCTCATAATCTCCCTCTCTCTCTTTCTCTCTCTCTCTCTCTCTCTCTCTCTCTGTCTCCCCACCTCCTTCCCTCCTTTCCTTCCTCCCTCTCTCCAGGACTGAACTTTTCTTTCTTTCTTTCACAGAGCCCCTCCACTCTGCACAGTGCCTGGGCCAAATGTGCACATTAATCCCACCGCGCCGCGCTGCAGAACCAGAGGCTTCCCTTCCACAGGCTCCGTGCTTCTTGGAAGGAGTTGTAAGTACAAAACCAGTGCGGAGTCCTGTTAGAAGTTCCTGTGGGGTATTAAACCATGAGGTTTAATTGCGGTCTCAGTTGCCACTACTTACCCTTCTTTCGTACAATGATGGCAGCCATAGACAACACATAAACAAACGGGCAGGGCTGTATATCATTAAAACTTTACTTACAACACTGAAATTTGAATTTCACATAATTTTCACATGTCATGAAATATTTTTTCTTTCGGATTTTTTGCAACCATTTGAAATATTAAAAATTTAAAAATAAAATTTATTTACATGCATATTTAAATACCCTTTTAAAATATACAAACCATTTTCAACTTCAAACAAAAAATGGCACTGAGCCCTGACTGGGTGATTCAGTTGATTGGAGTACTGTCCTGTACACCAAAAGGTTGCAGGTTTGATTCCTGGTCAGGGCACAAACCTAGGTTGTGGATTTTATCTCCAGTCAAGGCCAGGAAGGGAGGCAATATTTCTCTCTCACATTGATGTTTCTCTCTCTCCCTGTCTCTCTGTCTCTGTCTCTGTCTGTCTGTCTGTCTGTCTCTCTCTCTCTCTCAAACCAATTTTTTTAAAAATCCTCACTGGAGGATAAAAAAAACAACAACAACTTGTTAAAAAAAATAATACCGGCCATGAGGGCTATAGTGTGCCAACCCCTATATTGTGATACCTTTTCTAGTTGTAAAAGGAACATGCTAACCATCGTCATATATATTTCTGCCCTGCCCTAGCCAAATTTCTAAAAAGCTGATATATATTCTAGAAAAACAAAAGATACTCTTCTCACTAAAGAAAGCTAAGCCTATCATTCTTTACTCCTTCCTCTCATTTCAAAATTGCAATATAATAACTTTTCTCAAGAAATAGTCATGGGCTAAGAAGGTCGTACTCTTCTTTGAGCCAGTGTCTCCTCAAGTCTGGCATTTACCTTTAAGTTAGGTAAATGTTCACCAGAATAAAGCTAAATGTGTTTCCTTTTCACTAAACCTTAGCTTTTTCAGGGCTTTTACTATGCTAATATCAATTACTCTTCAAGAGGATGATAATAGCATGCAGTAATCCTCTCCTACTAGCCACCGAGCTCTTCTTTCTTGAAGTATTTCAGGAAACTAATATCCTCAAATTTAGACACCCGCTACTCAGAATGTTGTCTACCAACCAGCAGCAAAACAGCAGCTACACCCGAAAACTTGTTAAAGACTCTCAGAACACACCCCAGGCCTACTCAGTCAGGATCTTCAGTTTAATAGGACTCGCAGGTGTTTTGAATGCACATTAAGTTTTAAAAACACCGCTATAGAACATAACTTTGTAATTAATGCTTAAGCTAAAAGAATAACATAGATCCAGAAACTAAAATAAATCATAACATGAATTACTAGAAATTTTGGTTACTATGAAGTAAAATCCACTTCCCTGGGTTAAAGTGAGGTAACAAACTTCTTATCTACATTTTGTACTTCCTTTCTCATCACCTTCTGATGTTTGCTTTTATTTCTCCTTTGTTTCTGTGGAGTTAGAGAGCAAGAGAGAGACAAGGCAAAAGAAAAATGAACTCACAGAGGATGCTGCAATTGACCCCATGTTCTGAATGTCTTCAAAAAAAATCATTTTGGAGCCAAAAATGTAAACTAGAAACACAAGCCATTATTTTTGTTTCTGATTCTTAATGGAGACACTAATCTTTATTATCATAATACTTTAATACAGCCAGCTGACTCTTTGTATTATTTTTATTACTTTGAGTAAATACAATGATATCCCAGGTAAAAGGTCTCATTCTTGGTCTTCACCACAAGCTTGCGTATTTAGGTAGGAATTACAGCTAAATTTGACTAAGTAGATTTCTGAGGAGCTTGTATAAAATTTACAACACAAGCTCTGCCTTCCAGATATATATTTGTTTAAAATTCCCATGATCGATGGGCAAATAGTTTTTCTATATTTGTAAGTGCTTATTATGAATAACAGCTGTGAAGTTTCTCTGTCCTTCACTATTGGCAGATACTGTTTGGAAACCAAATGAGATTCTTAAATAGGTTCGTATAAATTTTCATTGTATACGGAACTCCTCTTGCTATTCTCAAGCCCCCTTATTAAATTGCACCATATGATAAGAAATATGTTCCTGATTGTATTCTGCAGTAATAACCCTGGTTCTACCATTCCTTCCCTCTCTCTCTCTCTCTCTCTCTATCTATCTCTCTATCACCTCAGAAAGAGTAATCTGATTTTAAGAAGTGGACAAGAGGCACAATTGAAAATAAGATTCACCCCGTCTCTCCTTGCAGTTTTTTCAGTTTCCAATTTGCTGGTCCCTTTTGCAAAATGGTTCAGTATATAAGATTAAAAAGCCATGAGACTCCCAGTGGACTGGATCCTCATTTTCCTCAGGAAAGCCATTGAGAGTATTCTGCATTAAAAAGATGTGTGGGCCATGGAGCAGAACAAGCATCTGGGCCACATATGTAGTTAACATGGATGGATGTACACAATAAAAATATTTCTGCACTCCCCGTGCAGTAGTGACACAGAAAAGACCCTAACTCTAGCAATAATTTTTACACAACTCTAGTGCAATGATAGCCGGTGAACAGTTGACCCTAGTTGTGATCTATTGCAGAATACAGCAGGTCTTCAAATAACATAGCTTCACTCAACATCATTTCATTATGAAGTTGATGAGAAAAAATCTATCCCCAGCAGGGACCACTGTCTGTGTGGAGTTTGAAATTTCTCCCCACATCTATGTGCTTTCTCTCTGGGTATTCCAGTTTTCACCCACATCCTAAAACTGTGTATGTTAGGTGAGCTGACGTGCCTAGATTGTGCCAGCCTGAGTAAGCATGGGTGTGAGGGTGAGGGCGCCCCACCATGGATGCCTGTCCTGTCCAGGGTTGGGTCCCACCTGTGCCCTGAGCTTCTGGCAGAGGCGCTGGCCACCCCCGCCTGAACTGGAATACACAGGTCAGAAAATAACTATCTTACTTGTTTTCGGTAATCTTTCTTAAAGGTGTGCATAGCTCATATTTATTTTGGTATTAAATATAAGTGTTTGGATGGTTATTTAGAAGTTTGGTGATGCTTTTATGACCAGATATATGCTGTAGGAACTAATGATTAGCCTGTGGTATAATTGGTTCCATTAAACAATACATCGTTTCATTTCAAGTCACAATTTTTAAGAACCTATCCATGACATTAAGTGAGGACTTACTGTACAACTTTATGCTTCTCCAAATGGCTACTGCATAATCTCACTGTCACTTGAGTCTTTCGTTTTCCCCCCACTGATTTGAGATGCCACTGCTATCATACACTAAATTCCTATAGGTATTTTGAGTCTCTTTCATATGCCGGAATGACATGGCTCTTAAAGCTTTATAGTTAGTATCTGATGGGCATAGTCTGTCCCTCACTGATCTTCATCTGGTGACTGTTGCTTATTTGTTCTCCCAAATGGAGCTTAGAATTAGCCTGTATAGGCTGGGGGAGGGGAAAAGACAACAAACCATGTGCTATTTTTTTAGGGGGTGGAGATGCTGCTAAATTTACAAACTAATATCTATGTTTTGTTGAGCATTCTTCCAAAGTGCATGGTTTGTCTTTACATTTCTTACAAGTGTACTTTCGTCTGTTATCAGGAGTGTTTCCTCCAACCCGCAACCTTTTGGTGCATGGACCGGTGTATCAACCAACTGAGCCACACTGCTCAGGGCTGTTGTTACCATTTTAATGTCTCTTCCTTGATTATATTGGGTTTTTATGTACATAAAGGCTATTTTTTTCAATATATGAATTTAACATTAGCTATCCTCCTAAACTATCTTATTTTGTATAGTAGTTTTTCAGCAAAATTTCCTGGGTTTTCCAGGTATATAATCATAATCTGCAAATAGTATAGTTTTGTATTCATTCTTTTTTACAATTTTTCTACCTGTCACTTACAATATTATATCTTTCTTTTACACAATTCAATTATATAATTTCTTATATAGTATTATACAAAACAACATTACTGTAATCTTGTATGGTCACTTTCTCTTATATAATTGTGTTACCTAATATCCCAGGTCATTCTTGAATAGTCATATGATGGTAGGGCATCTTTGTCTTGGATCTGACTATAGGAAATATCTCCAGCATTTCCCCATTAAGTTAGATGTTGACTTTTGTGTTGAGATATATTTATTTTATTGAGTTAATGAAGTGGCTACTGATTCCTTTGGTATTGAGTGTTTTTAAAAGAAAGGTGTTTAATTTTTTCAAATGCCTTTCAGAGTCTGCAGAGATTTCATGATCTTTCTCGTTAGATTTGTAATATGATAAATAATATTAATCTATTTCCTAATCCTGAACATTCTTGCATTCCTGGCATAAATCTCCTATAGGCGTACATAACTTTTTAATTAACAGTTGGATTCTATTAGCTAATATTTTATTATTTTTTTGCAGTAGTATTTATAAGTGAGCTTGTTCCATAGATTTATTTTTGCATAATCTTTGCTCAGATCCATAACTTTATAAAGAGTTAGCAAAAACAATTACATTATAATTTTATCATTTATTTATCAATCGCTAAGTCTATTCATTATTACATAGAACACTTCTATAAGGAGAAGCTTTCCTTCATAAACTACTGGTTACACTTAGACCTAGCTTTACTGAAAAGGCAGCATAAATACACCACTTACCATTTTTAAGAATAATGATTTGGTTTCCCAGTATTCTCCAAAAATAACAAATGAGGTTTTGTGGATTTCCTTCAGTATTTCTATAAACTCATGAATTTTTTAACCTGCTTGATGTGTTTTAATCATTGCCACTTTTGTCTTCATTGATGCGCATATCGTTCCATTTTGGGCCAGCGGAAGTCTCTTAAGCCTGGCTTCGGAGCCTTTGATGGTGACCCCGCTTTCTTGCGTGTGAAGGTTTTCAGAGTCATCTTGTGCGACTCCTCTCTTAGGTCAGGAGAGCCAAATCTTCACGCTTGCCCTCGTCATCGAATCTGGTCCTATAAAAAAGACACGAACTTAAGCAAAACCCTACAGAACTGGCAGTTAGAGGCTCTGTGTTGCCTGCACTCATCACAGCTGAGTCTTCAGTCCTCCCTGGAAGGACACAAGGAAAAGCGTCCCTCTGTTTACTACACGCGTAAAGGCGTAGTCACGTGAGTGAGGCCACCAGGAAGAGTGCGTAATGTTCAGTCAACGGTTATTATGTGTTACAGCAACACCAAAAAGGTACACAGAAGAGGAGCCCGCAGAAGGAATAGTAAAAAAAAAAAAAAAAGACCATGCAGGTAGAAGGAAAACCAGGAAAGCACAGTGCTCCTTGCTGAAATCTTTTTCTCTTTCCCACCATTGTGTCTCCTTTGCACCCAGACCAATGCCTGGCCCATAGAAAAAACTGAGTAACTAACTGTTCGTTAAATAAATGAATGGTTAACTGTTTCGAATTCTATAAAGAGCCCAGCTAAATCACGGGAAAGACTTCATGTGCTTTGCCAAGCTGAAGGTGGCGATGATCATGGCGAGGGCAGGGCAGAAGCTGCTATGGGGTAAGCCCCGTGTGGTGGTGTGCAGTGAAGAGCGGCCGCGCAGAGGTCTGCTCTAGAAGTGGCTTGACTAGAGGTGACAGACTTAATGGTGGTTAGAAAGGAAGGAGGACACCGACATTTTCTTAGTTTAGGTTTTGTGTTGGTGTTGTTTGTTTTGCTCTGTTTCTTAAGTTGGAAGAAACCCCAAGATATTTACAGGCTGAGGAGAAAGAGCACAGGGACGGGAGTGGGGTGGGGCAATGTTGTCATGTACTGGAGAAAGAGGGTAGGATTTCTGAAGCAAGACTCCTGTGGAGGCAGAAGCCGGTGAGATTCATAGCACAGTAGATTACCCAGAGCAGAAGGAGGGGCAAGGTTTCTGTTGAGACAGGAGGAAAAAAGAGGGAAGCATGGTGAAACTAGGTTCTTTAGTAAAGCGTGAGAATGAGAAATTCAGAGCTAGGTGTCATAGGTGATATTAATAGACTTTTATGTACACTAGCACTAGTTGGTATTTCTGCGCTTTTTCCCTAATGTTTGCAAGGAGCTTGTGTTTTAATATTTTACTACATAGTTACATATTGAGACAGATTAGAATTAAAACAAAGCCCCTTCTCTAAAAGCATCATAGTAGATCGGAAAGAGGGCTGAACCAGGAATCAAGAAGACCCGGGTTCTAGTTTCAACAGGGCTATATATCTGGGTTCATAGAAATAATTAGCCCTTATGAATTGTACACATTTATAAGACATTTAGAAGATATACTCAAGAACACATGTTGATTTGATATGAAGTGGGAAGGGAGAAGAATCAATAATGACTCCCAAGTTTCTAATTTTGAATAACTGGATGGGTGGTAGAAATACAGAAGAGAAAATAATAATACTGGATTATTAGGATCCGTTGAGATAACATATATATTCAATCTATATGTAAATTGAATACATTCTACAAAAGACATTAATGTTAAGAAACTGATACATAATATTCCCTGAAAATATGGAATGTATAGAACAAAATAATAATTAGCTAAAATGGGGAACCAAACTATAGTACAGCATGTGAAGTGAAAGAAAAATAAAATAATCTTACTGTTAATTTAAAAGAGATGTCAGGAAGAGATATTGAGGATTTTTAGCAATTTAAATTTTCTTATATTCTTATTTATCCCAAGGTGTCATTGGTCATATTATTTAATTTACCCATTATTTCTGCTGAAACAATTGCATTACAGTAAGAATAGATAAATACAACCCCGGAGTACTATAGATTACTGAAATGTTGGTTGTCTTAAACAAAAAGAACTATTAAATCAAGTCAGTTTCTAGATTGCTGTTCTCCTGGGCACTGGTCCATCCTTCAGAACTGTAGGAGGGTCTTGTCACTCCAACTTCTGTGGTACATAGGACTAATTGTTTGCAGCCCAAGGTGCTGCATGTACCACTTTAAAGACATCAAGACAAACATCTTCTGAAGGATCTGATGACTCTAATTCTTCTATATTAATAGCACAGTAATGGAGTTTTTGATTCCTTTGTTTCATGTTAGCAATTCTCACTCACCTGCTGGGGTTTAATCAAGTATTCACACTACCCACAGATGATTCAGATTATTTTAGACCATCTCAGTGAGTTTCAGGTGCATTTTTAAGCTATTCATATTTTGGATAACTTTCTTTAAAGAGCATAAAAATCATCTTAATCTTTCATTCAAACCTCTCAAAAGTCCAGACATATGAAGTCTTTCCAAAGTTCCCTGCCTTTAGTGACATGGCCACCTTCAAAATCCTAGAGAACTCATCTGAATGGCTCTGATTATGGCTTGCGCTACCCGATATTGTTTACATTTTGTATGATTTACCCTGTGTTTCCAATGAGGTTGAAGACCTTTGAGGGCAAAAACTGTCTCAAAACTTTTTTACATTCCCTGTGCTTAGCATAATATTCTCTATATTTTTTAAAGATTTCAGTTATTTATTTTTAGAGAAAGGGGAAGGGAGGGATTAAGAGAGGGAGAGAGACATCCATAGGTTCCCTCTCACATGCCCCCAACTGGGGACCTGGCCTGCAACCCAGGCATGTGTTCTGACTGGGAAATCAAACCTGCAACCTTTCTTTTTGTGGGATGACACCCAACCAGCTGAGTCACACCAATATTCTCTATATTTTAAAAATATGATCAAATGTGTACCTATTCCCAGGGTAGTCAGAGGAAGAAACAGGGTAATCTGTGTCAATCATTGAGATCAAATGCTTGCCATATACAAAGTACCACATAAATATTTGCTTGATGGTGTTAATGGTCTCTGTTTAGTACTTTGGAGCTTAATTTATTCAATAATGTGACACCACTACATATAATATACATTAACAGGTGTTTCCTCTGGAAAAAATAATTAAGAGCATCATCCCCACTTTTATTTTTTTTGGACTTAGTTACCACTGCCCCCAAGACATCTCAGAACTGCCTAGCATTAATGTTGGATCAAACAGCTCTGATGAGCTGTTTAGTGATACATTAGATGACAAAGTAATGGTGGCATTACCAAATGAGTACCATTTAAACACAGCAACCTAACCATTTTAGAGTCTCAGTGTAACACTAGTGTGCACACCAAAGCAGTGCCAAGACACTTTGATGACAAACATTGAGTCCACCTTCAACAGCACTATTCGTGGTACCTCTGGAAGATGAGAGATCAGCATCATTATTCTAGGCAAGAGAAGAAAAAAAGGAAGGAAAGGGAAGGGAAGAAGGGATAGAAGGGCAAAGAATGGTAAGAAGAACTGTAAGAGATCATGCTGAAATATTGCTCAAGTAAAAACAAAATACTGATTTTTCTCTCCCACTCCCCATAACATCCAAAAGAAAAGGTAATATTTATAGATATAAATATGGGAATATTAAAGAAGAAAAAGAAATTAAGAAAATAATTGCTCGTTAAATGTTCAGGACTTTACTGTAACAATGGGAGAAATGGCAGAAGAATTTTGACAAACTAAAGGGATCTGCCACGTGGAGACAGGAACAGGAAACGCACATTTCTCAGCAAGTGCATTCCAAGCCTTCTAGAGGAGGCTGCCAGCTTCAAGAACACAGATAGCGGTCTTTGTCACCTAACCTGGCCCCAAGCCATGTATGCTCAACTTCTAGCTCCTCTAAGTAAGAGTAATCTTTGGTCTTCCTAATCCAGGCCAGTGAGTGTTACACGTAGAGGAAGTTTAAAGGACACAAGGAAAGTAAACATGAAGCTCAGTATGAATGGCAAACACATAGAACGAGGCACCTCCATACCACGAACTCTAAAATGAGTCACATGGAAATGAATGTGTACACACAAAAGGCTGGGAAGAAATTTACCAAAATGTTACTACAAGTCATCTCTATGGAAAGGTGGGATGACAGATGATTTTGGTTTTCTTCTTTATATATTTCTTTATATTTCAGAAAATTTATGTTGTAAAAGAAATTACTATTTTAATAGATAACCTAGAAAAGAAAGAAGATTAAGATATAATTAACTATAAGGTTAGGGTTAATTCTTAGATCTCAACAACAGTCTTTGCCTCGGAATCCTTAAAAGTTTTTCTTAGCAAGGCAAATAAAAGGAAAAACCAAAAGTCACTAAAAAACAATATACCTTTATTATAGTACATAAAGTCTTTTTTCATTGCTTTTGTTTTCTTTGTGTTAACCATTTCAACCATGTTCTAACTAGGCCAATAACTCAGAACTTTTGGTTTATCAGTGTGGTCCACCTAGCCCAGATTTAAAACTGTGAATAATTCCTATTTATCAGTACAGCTTTGAAATAAATTGAGTTGGATTTTTGAGAGAATAGAGACAGAAAAGTCTAATTCCCTGGGTAAATGAAAAAGAGCTCTGATAAAACGTAGCTTTTCAATAAAATATTATGCATTTACTGGAGATGATAGAAAGTTAAGATTTCGGGGGGACTGACCCCCCAAGTAAGGAAATAATTAAATTAATATTTAAAAGCTAAAATAAGAAATTAAAGAACCCTAAGGTAATTGCTAACCCAGAAAAATCATTAAAAACTTAACAGCTTGATACATTTTTTATTAATAAAAAAATCCCAGGCTTTATGAATAGTTTACACTTTTAAAAATATAATCTTGTAGAGTGTGTGTACAGTAGGTAATTTCCAACTGCATTAAGTCTGTTAGAGTTATCAGTAATTGGGGTTTTTTTTTATTTTTCTTGAACTTTGTTTAGTTTTTTGGTCTAGTTTATATGAAATTTAAGTTAACTTAGTTCTTCTGTGGTTCTCAAAATGAGCCTTCTTTGGAGAATAATGAGAGTAAGACCTCATCACATTCTCCTCATATTGCTGTTGATAAGATTTATATTTAGACTGGGTATATTTTAAGTTTAACTTTATTTAAAGTTGAATGTAGATCGCTCTAGCAGGCCATGAATCAACACTGGGTGCCTTCATTTTGAATTTTCATTTACACCATTCATTTTGCCTGTGAAGTGTCAGCATAAGAAAAAAGCCCAAGGCTCATACCAACAAAGAAGGAACAAGTAGGTTAGAAGATCCAAACTGGAGGCCTTGGGTGGGGCGGAGGTCCCCAAAGGCAAGAAAAGAGATGGTAAAAAGGGGGTAGCAGTGGGAGAGAAGAGTCTCTCCAGTGTCTGCTCCCCTTACTCTCAGAAATCAGAGTTCCCTCCACTTTCTAAGGGACTTTTAGGGTATAAATTATGACCCAGGTTAAAGATGGTGTCTATAAACTGTTGGTTTGCTAATCCTCAAAAAAATCTCATTTCCTTTGAGAAACCAAGGAAAACAGAACAATTCTCAAGCTGCTCTGAAACGCAGCCTAGAAAGACTGCCCCGAGGGCTCTGAAACATTTGCTTGGAGGCGTCTACCCCACCATTGTTTTCATGGCTCTTTTCATTGTTTTCATAGTCCTCTTGGCATTTATGCTGTGAGTCCAGTTCCCACTTCCAGAAGAGATTACCAGCCCTGAGGGTCTCCTGACAGAAGCAACCTGGAAATGCTGTGCCCCACGGCCTGAGGCGGGCCCCTTCAGTCCCAGTCTCCACTGAGCAGGGACAGCCAGCTGGAAAGGGGACACGCCCACCCCAGGCCTACATGACATCATCTGACCCTCTTCTTCTCCTTGTGTCAAACAGACTTCAGGCTTCTCCGTCTGGGTTCCAGTCTCTTTAAATTCGTACTAGCATTTCCGCAAACCATCGTAACTTTATAACATTTCTAACACGTAGAGTTTTCAAGGATTTTTTTTTCCTTAAGTAGTACCTATATTGACATAGTTGCATGACTTTGCCCAGTAATAAATAACTCCTCGGGGGGAGTGAAAAAAAAGAAATCCTTAAGATGACTATTCTGCAAAACCCCAGAATTATTGTGAAATCACATTTTTATCTACCATTTTTAGAGCCTATTTGATTTATCCCAGCTTGGCATATTAGAACAGACATGGGGATACAAACAGCCTGATAGTTAAAATTTTGTCTGCATATGAATCTCCTCTGGCTTCCTGCTCTGCCAGGAAAATTTTTCCTGTTGTCAGTCAACTGATCCTAATATCTTCTTGGAACAGAGCAAACATTTTAAAGTGCAAAGCAAAAGTCCTCCCCCAGCCCTGGAGAGAAAACCTTTTTTTTTTCCCTTAAGCTGTTGATGTCTTTAAGAAAAATGACTTTAGTTGGTTCAGTCGGACGATAGAGGACACAGTTAGCTCCATATAAAGGAAAAGGTTTGAATACCAGTACCACTGATTTCAAGTAATTATCCAATTATTTGGATACCATCATTTAAGAACATAATCTGAGTCATAAATTGCATGGGGGACAAATTCCTCTTAAGGAACAGCAGAAATGTAGTTTTATTGTAGTTTTTGACTTTTGTATTATTCCTTTGGAAAAAGTCCTGTATTAGTATGCCTTTTGAAATAGATTTATCAACTTAGAAGGGAACTCAGGCCTCCAGGCCATGAATTGCATTGCAATAATTAATGGAGCATTTCTGATCCCTGTTAGAGTTTTGGTCAGAATGAGCTACTCTGGACCTAAAGAAGAAAATAAAGCCACAGCTTTATCTTAGACACTAGTAAAGGGTCTTGTTTTAACATAAAATAAAGCAAGTCTTCTTAAGACAACCTTATGGTAATTGATGCAGAGTCTAATCTTATTTCAACTATTATCCCAGCACACGTTATTTTAACTGTTGGCTACATATAAATTTTTAACATGATAGAAAATAATTACCAGAGAGAACACTCACACATTAGAACACAGTAGTGATGATCACTGAAAAGAAACTTAGACACACACACACAACGCAATAAAACAAAATAATAAAACCCAATATGTTTGGATGTTTGTGAAGCTCTTCACCGATCTTGTATTTAAAAGAAAATAAAAATGTGTGTTAGGGATGATTCATGTGGTGACAGGAAAGTGGTGAGACCTAGGTGGTGGTGGTGGGGTGGGAGGAAAGAAACCCAAAGAACAGGAATTTGGGGAAGAAAGAATAAGGCTTTTTGAACTTTAAAAGTTTTCATTATCGGTTTGAACTAAAGGAATAAAATATTTCGGATCAATTTAAATAAAGCAAGAGAAAGGTGCCAAAAGGAGAATACAGAATCACTTTATTTCAGAAGGAATCAAGGTAATGCGTTATTTGAAAGGCACTAATAGCTATGTTAGGCAGAGTTCTTTCAAGGAACAGAACCAATAAGAGATATAACTATGTATCGAATATCTATATCTGTATTCATATCTATATCTATATCACGAGGGGTTGAGATGTTAAGGAATTGACTTACACAATGTGGGGGCTGGGAAGTCTGAAATCCGTAGGGCAGTCCAACACTCAAAAATTCAGGTAAAAGCTGATATTGCAATCCTGAGGCAGAATTACTTTCTCCTCAGGGAACCTCTGTCTTTACTCTTGAGGCCTTCAACGGATTTGGTGAGGCCCACCCAAATTATGAAGCGTTATCTGCTTTACTCAAGTTTACTGATTGTAAATGTTAATCACATCTAAAAGCTATCTTCATAACAATATCTATACTGGTGCTTCACCAAAGGCTAGGCCCCACAGCCTAACCAAGTCGACACATCTCAAAGAGCTCGGAAACAACCCTTAATTTTGTACACTTCAGTTTCTCATCGTGCCTGGGAAGAATGAGATGGTGCGTTAAGTATTAAGTATAATGTCAAACTGTGCATGTATTTCTGATCTTGTGGAGTTTGCTGTGCATCTGTGTGTCCGTGTGTTGTTTGTGCCGTGTGCTTGATATTATTGGTGGGAGCTCCTAACTTACACTTTCAAAACAAGTGTATGCTGCCCAGCATTTCTTCTACAAATGTCCAAGGAATGTAGTCTGTACATTTCAAACACTGCAGCTAAAGATACCTCCAATGATAACATTTAACAAAACTTTACTTCAGATTCTGAATCATCTGCCTCATATCTTTGAGGGTAAAGGCGTTTCTTTTAAACATAAAAGAAAAAAGTGGTCCACTAGGATGCACGTCTTCAGTAATCTAGACATTGATCTTTTGCCCTTTGTGTTAACACTAGCAAGATAAAAAAATATATGATAAATTTCATTCAAACCATTTGCATTGATTTTTCAAAAGCAACTGCTTACAAACCTTATATGCTTTGTTTTTGTTTCATTTTATTTTATGTTTTTGCTTATGTTTATGTTTGCAGAGTGAGTCATTATTCAGTTGGTTGGGTGATTGGTTGGTTAGACTCAAATTAAATATTTTATCAAGATTAAGAAAAAAAATCTATGAACATAAATGGAAATTTATGGAATGATATTGAAGAAAATGATCATAGATTTTAGTTCACTTTAAAGAAAGTACATCTCTTAATAAGACGATCTCACTAGCTTCTGTAAAATAATGCATATTTCTCTCTCCATATTTGCCTTTTATTGAAATTGGATGATAAATAGCACGTAAATGAAAACTGTCAAGAGCAATCATAACATATACATTTAAGTAAGCCACAGCATCTAATTTGCTATTTATGAAATGGAAATAAGTAGTTTAGCAAAAATATTATCAAAAGATCAAAGTAATAGGTTTAAATCATTTCAATGATTAATAAAACTAATCATATTAGCAATTTAAATATCTATTTAATTTCTGATAGCATATATTTAAATCTTTTATAGTTATTCAGAATTATATCCATCCCTAGTGTAATCAAAGCCCACAAATAAAAGCATTGTCTTTATTTTATTTGCTAAGTTCATAAATATTTGTTTTACTTGGAAATGCATACAAAAAATTTTCTAGATATATCCTTAAAGTTTATTTTATTTTCTTTATGCTTTGACAGCCTCTCTTTTTGTTGCTGTTGTTGTTTGGCAAATTTTCTATAGCAGCTATTAAAAGTTACCACAACTTGTCTTAAAGCAACACAAAATTCTTTATAGTACAGTTCTATAGGTAAGAAATCCAAAATGGGTCTTACTAGGTTAAAATCAAGGTGTCAACAGACCAGCACTCCTTCAGCAGCCTCTAGGGGGGAATCCATTTCCTCGCCTTTTCCAGCCTCCTGAGGCCACCCACAGTCCTCGGCGCAGGGCCCCAGGCCTGCGCTCCATCCAGCAACATTGCGTGGAGGCCATCTCGCCCAGCCGTCTATCTGAATCTCTCTCCTCCGCACTTACAAGGATGCATGTGACTAGACTGGTCCCATCTGGAGTATCAGGATAGCCTCCCTATCTCAAGGTCATTGATCAGCAACCTTAATTCCATCTGCAAACATAATTCCTATTTCCCACGTAACCTAACATACTCGCAATTTGCAGGCTTTAGGACTCGGACATCTTTGTGGGAGCCATTATTCTGCTTGTAAATTAATAATTCTTGTACTTATATGATGGGCACCTAAGCATTTACTATAGTAACCTATTCATTTTTATAGGTTTTAACTTTTCCAGAATAAAAAGGTAAAACAAATAAATTTAGGATTCTATATAACACAGGGAATAGTGTCTTGAAAAGTTAATATTCAAAATTCAATTACAACCTCATTAGTATTCATTCTTTTAGGAAATTTCCATACTTATTTCCAGAGCTAGCTGAAAAAAGATAAAATAATGCAACAATTTTTACACTTAAAATTATAAAAACAGGCATACATTTTACCTGAAGCAAAAAGCCCTTCCTCAGATTTCAAGTCAAAAAAAAGGATTTCAAATAATTTTTTAAAGTACTTATTACTTAAAACTTTTAGGCTTGAGAGCTCTTGTGTATCATCTGGTCCAAGCACTCCCTGACACACAACTTTCCTGATAAATGATCATCAACATGTTTATTGACCATCTGCAGGGGTGAGAGGTGTGAGGTCAACCCGTCTGAAGTAGTCTGTTTCATCTTTGGACAAGTATGATTATTAAGATTTCTGTTCCACCTATGTGGCTTTGGAGAATAAGTATAATACTACTTCTCTGAAACAATCCACAAATATTCGAAAGTAGTTCATATGTCACCCTGAGGGGAAATACCTTTAGTTCTTCTAGACATCGATGGCAACATGCAATTAATTGGTCAAGAATGAAAAATCTGTTCCTCTGGAACATTCCATGGGGGGTAAACTTGTTGATTACATTTAAATAAAAATTCCCCAACAACTTATTTTTCTAATAAATTGAATCACAATATGTTGGGAAATCTAAAGATTTTACCCATAGCTGTACTCCAAAAACTAACTGCACAGATTTTCTGAGATTCTTACCTTCCCTAGAAAGGGTATTCGACCAGGTGGTAAGTGGCCATTGTTGTCCTGGTTCAGTCCTGGGCATGGCTGTCCAGTACACCTGTGAGCTATAAACATAGATGGACGAGGGAGGCCAGAGGAGCTCAAAGTTGCCCAATTGACCTGAAATGCTTCTAAACTTCCCTGAAGACCTTTCGTTCAACAAGGGCCAGTTGAATCTCTGCCTAACTAAGGAGAGAAGCTGATCCCTTTCCGCCAATTAGCAGATTTGAAAACCAATATTATATAAAAAATAAAATTTCATAGAAACCACGTTTCAGTTTTTGCTTTTCTAGTACCCAGTTAGACAAGATTTACTGAGAGGCTAAAAATAACAAAACTAAACAAGAGACCCACACAGCCTCATGAAATTTAAAGTTTTAAAGCTTATTTGACATTTTATCACCTCAGGAAAACCTTAGTTCTAAAAAGACATACAGGAGGACCAGAGTCGTGTCATTAGACTTCACTACACAATAAGGATAGATTCTAGTCAGAGTTAACATAGGTGTGAAATGGGTGGGGAAAAAATTCGTAGAAGCCCAACTGATAAGTAGGAGGCTCAGGGTTTACCCCCTTATAACACAGTAAACTGCCTTAAGTTCTGTCAATCAGGGCTTCATCTGTACAGCTGATTGAAAATATAAATCAATAAAGGCCCTCGTTAAGACATCTTGCCCACAAAGCTATTCAGTGATATTTCTAAACTGAGATCTTTCCTCTGTGATGGCTTGTTTTACATTTTTTTGATGCTGGGCATAGCAGCTCCTGGTGGGAGTCTATCGTTTATTCCATTTTCGGAAAGGATCACCTCTGTTCCCCCAAATAATAGACTTACTAGACCACTTGACTGTTCCCCTGAATCATATATAACCCACACACCTGACCAGTTGCTAGCTTTCGTTATTCAGGACAATTTTCTCATGAGGAATTGGTGGCCTTTAGACCTAGCCATTGTGCTACAAGCTGCCACCACACTATGATGTTTTTACCACTTCATGGAGAAATCCACCAGGACCACTTTCAGGTTTAATACTGTTTTTATTAACTTTTGCCTCTGTGGACAGGAATCGACTGTGGACCAAGAAACGTGAGCTCACCTTAGAACCCCCTCCTCACCCTATCCGAATTAGCATTTCATAAAAATAGAGTCAGGTTACTTATACCAGGGTTAGCATTGGTCAAGATGATCTTTTAACACAGCACTTAATTCTCCCATAGTTAGTATTCTGGCCTCTTTTCTTTTGATCTTGCTTCTAAACGATCTCAAGCATGTCTGGATAAACTCAATTAAAACCTTATGATAGAGTCTATTTCACTGATGCAATTGAAGCCTTGAAAACTTAGAAGAGCCTGAATGGGCAACCCCTCCAGCAAGCTAATCGCTGTCAAAAGGAAAGACTGCGTGTCAACCGCTCTAAAGCCAGAGTGCATATCTGTGAGGTGTCTGCGTCTTTTACTTGGTTTAAAAAGAACAAGCCAACCAGTAGGTTTACTTATTTATTTGGATTGGTATAAATGTCATGAATAAGTGATCTTGGCAAATATTTAGGCGGTCAAATTATTAACAGACATTCCAGGAGTACTTTGCTAAGACTGTGTTTGACAAAGCAGGCCTTTGGTTATACCTCCTTTAAAAATCATTTTCAGGTGAAAATCCATCAACTATGCTGTGAGAAATGGGACATTGGGGACTCTATCACCCATCTGTCCGTCTGATCCCATGACTTCACAATTCCTTACTGTGAAAAATCTCGGTCTTTCCAGTGGGTACAATTTCAGCTCACTCCAGGAACAGGTTGGCTTTCTCTCAGTTGGTTCTTTAACTTCCGCATAAAGATGCAAGGTTGAGTGTCTGCCAAGATTCGTCAATGTCTCCTCAGCTAGCCTTATTCCTAACTCTATTATATCCTCTCCCTCATCTTTTCTCTTTATTCACTATCATTTTTATTCATTCTTTGTATGATTTTTGCATGCTGTTTAAAATCATTTAAGTACATAGAGGTGCAGGCAAGAGTAGGTTTATAGCTGTGAGTACACGAAACAGTTAATAAAGCTTCTGTAAGCATCATAACCTGTATATCTTTCTCCATACAAACAACTGCAAACCTAGTTTTGCCCACCCTGCATATTTAGTAAATAAGTGGCTAGACAGGGAGATAAATGGGAAGTCCTGCTTAAGAATGGACCTAAGCCCTTTTCTGCAATATGGTTAGCGTTTATTGTCACACACTCCTGGTGATCTTACCAACCTCACCTCCTGACATTTGCCACCACAGTCCTCACATACCAGCACACCGAAGTGGTTACAACTTTGTAAACACGACAGATTTTCCTTGGGACAATTTCTTAACCACATGGGACCTCACGTTCTTGTAAGAAAAATGGAAATAATACCTAACTTATAGAATGGTTGGAAGGATTAAGAGCATTAATTTATGAAAAGCTCATAACATGGTACCTGGCACATAGTAAGTTCATGTTAGTTGTTACTGTGGTTGTTGTGGTGGTGATCATATTTTTCCCCCAATCCCTGGCTTTGCACATATTTTTTTCTTCTGCCTAAAATACTGACTTGTCCACCTGGAAAATTCATGTTTATTTTCCTCCACAAGGCCCTTCCTAACCCCTCTAGAGCAAGTTAGGGTCTTCCTTCTCTGTGCTTTAAAACATTTTTATAGATCTTTATTATTGCACTTAATACACTGTACTCTAATGATGTGTGATATCTTCACATATTTCCTTCCTCCACTAGATTCTTCAAAGTGGGGATGTGGTCTCCTTAAGGAAATCCCTGACACTTTCACAGAACAGATCATTAATATATGGGAGGAAGGCAGCAAGGAAGGAGAAAGGAAGGGAGAGAGGGAGGGAGACAGACAGGGGGAGAGAGAAGGAAATGGGCAGTTAGAAAAGAAGAAGGAAAGGAAAGAGAGGGAGGAGGGAGCAAGTGAAGGAAGGGATCCAGTCGCTGGCAGCTCTCCTGTCCTCCATCATTCCTGGAAGACCCCCAACAGTGATGCATTGATCTCATTTACAAATTCTGTCAGTGCGCTGATTAACAGTTCCCAAGTTTATCACTCAGGGCATAAATAACTTTGGTTCTGCAAGATATTAATTCATTTGCAGTGACTAATTTGCCTCCTATTTGACGATAATGCCAACGACTGACTAAGACAAAATCCCTCAGCTTGCCAACCCCCCAAAAATCACTTATTCAGAAAATGGCTCATATAGGAAAGAAGCAGCTGCTTTTGAAATTGATGCAAATGAGCCAAAATTTGTTTGTTTCAAAAAATTGTATTTCATTGATTCATTTAGCTTCAGTGGTAAGGTTTTGGCAAAGACACAAGAAGTGGAAAATGAGGGATAAGGGAATACAGAGTAGATAAGCATATTGATTTTCTTCATCGTTGCTTTCTCTTTGATGAGTTCTCCTGTCTGGATTTCCTAAGTTATAGATGCATGATTCCTACTGATCTAGCCTGTTATATTGGAGGAAAAATTCAATCAGAAAAATAAAATTAATTATAACCTGGAAATACTTTCTCATAAAGAGCAACAGTTTTTCTCCCTTAATGTGACAAAGATCCTCTTTACAAACATTGTGTTGGAGATAACTGTTCACTGGCAGTAGCGTTTATAAAAGTGAGTAAAATTTTCCCATTTTATGAACCAATATTTCAAGCTCTGAAAATGCTACAATATGTGTTTTATCAGATAGATGATCCTAATAGTAATAAAGGTTGCCAATTTCTATTCTGTGGTGAAAAGATGTGTGATAACTAAAATGTCAGTGAGGTTGCTTCACACACACACACACACACACACACACACACACCAGTTCTCTTGCCATCAGTGAATAGAATAAATGATCACAAAGCCTCCGCTCTTCTTTCAGCCCAGGTTCTGTCCCAAGCCAATTAGCTAGTGGGATCCAACCACAGCTGATGAATTTCTCCCTTTGGAGCAGACTTAGTCCTTCTCTACTTTTTACCCTGTGCTTTCTCTTCTCAAAGCTACCAGGAAACCTTCTGTGATGAACCCTACTTATTATTAATCTTACTCCACTCTTACTGTCTTTCCGTCTTCAAATAAATGCCTTCCATTTGTATTTTGTTTGACCTTTTCTCCTAAATGTTCTTCACCCTTTTATAAGTGTTCTGTGTCTTTTGACTCATTTTCCCTCATATTCCCCTCTCCCAAGTTTTACTCCCAAAATTCTATTGTGGGCAAATGATTTCTACCCCTTCCAGCCCATCCGACACACCAATACCACAGTACGTTTCCTAAGTAACAGTTCAGAAAGGGCTCAAATTTCTTAATCTCTTATTGTAAGCCTTTTGCTATATGATCACAGTAGTCTATCTTTTAAACCACATTGCCCATCAGTTGGAGTTTTGATTACCACCCCCTTCTCGCAGACTTGCACACTTTCCAGTATTTCCAAGATCAGTAATTGATATGACCAGCTGGCCAGTTGCTCAAGTGAAAAACCTAGGAATTTCCTTTGAGTCCTCCCTTGTATGCCCCATATCTAGTCCATCACTAAGCCCCTTGACATACTTTCAAAGCACATGTCCAGTCTGTACGTTTGTCTTGCAACCTATCCAAACCACTATTATCATTCCCTGGGCTACTATAGTAGTTCCTATTGTTCTTCCTGTTGTTCTCTATAACCCAGTTTCCGCACAGCATCTGCAGAGAGCTTTGCTAAAACATAGATCAGATCACATCAAACTACTGCTTAAAGCCCTCCAGTTAAATTCAAAAACATATATGCACCCCTATGCTCATTGCAGCATTATTTGCAATAGCCAAGATATGGAAGAAACACAAGTGCCCATCAATAGACAAATACATTTTTTTAAAAAGCTGTGGTACATTTACATACAATGGAATACTGCTCAGCCACAAAAAAGGAATGAAATCTTACTATTTACCAAAACATGGATAGGCCTAGAGGATATTATGTGAAGTGAGTAAGTCAGAGAAAGATAAAATACTTTGCGATTTCACTTATATGTGGAATCTAAAGAGCAAAGTAAACAAAATGGAAACAGACTCATAGATACAAAGATCAGACTAATGGTTGCCAGATGGTTGCGGGGGGCTAGGTTGAAAAGGTGAAGGGATTAAAAAGTACAAATTGGAAGCCACAATACAGCCATGGGGATGTAAATAAAGTACAGCATAGGGAATATAGTCAATACTATTTCAGCAACTATGAACAATGCTAGGTGGGTGCTTGAAATATTGGGGGACCACTTTGTAAATTATATGATTGTCTAACCCACTCTGCTATACACCTGAAAGTAATACAAAATAACAATGAATGTAAGCTGTAATTGAAAAATGAAAGAAAAACCCTCCAGTGATATATCATTCAGCTTAGAATAAAATCCATATTTCTACCCCTATATCATCTGGCTCTCGTGGGCCTCTGTGACCCCAGCCTTTACCCCTTTGTCTTCTCCCCTGGCGCACTGTTCTTTCTTACATTCTTCTTACACTCGTTTTCACCTGAAAGCTGTAGCACTAGCCCTTTCTTCTGCCTGTAAGGCTTTCTCCCCTTCACTTTGCATGATCACTATCTTTATCATGCAGCTCTCAGTCTGTCACTGTAATTTTTTAAAGCCCAATATAAAGTAGCGTAATGGGGAATAGAGTGGAGTTCGGAGAAAAAGCCTCCGCAGCCTTGGCTTGGAGGATGGAGAAGCAAGCAGAGGACAGACATTAAGAGTTACTTGGCATTACTATGGCAACCTGGCTAGCTTCATAGTTATGTTAAATAGCTGTGCCTGCTGCTCTGGGCCAGGGAAATGGGTGTGACTTTAACCTGTGATGTAGCCAGGGTCTTGCAGCACCTGCGCAAGTACTTGGAGGCAGTTTGCTCTGTGTCACGGAGACATGCCTACCTGGACTGGTAATGGCAGCCAGGATAATGTAACTATGCAGAGGACTGGCAAGGTGTAGCTCACTGTGGGAAGAGTCAGAAATAGGGTGGTGCTGGAAGCTCCAGGTGGGGATTCAAAACTAGGCATGGCAGCCATTCACTCTCTTGGCCACGCAAGTTGAAAGGGTGCATTTTGGATTAAGAACTGGAGAACATGGCAGCATGGATGATGATGCTAGGAATTTCAGAAACTGCCTAGCCTAGCATGGATTACTGGGAGAAGCCTGGAATGATGAACTAAGACTGGGGGAATGTTAAGCCATGGACATCTGTTTTGTTTTGTTTTTTTTCCTGAAGGACAGTACCTCTGACTGTCCTAAACATTCTGAAACTGGCCTGATTTGGCAAAAGGAAGGCAGGAGTGTGTGTGTGTGTTCGTGGGTATTTCAAAGAGAGTAGGACTTAACAGCAGAATTCCACCATTATTCTAAATCTGTATAACTTTTAAATAAACAATCCCTTTCCTTTTCACCAAACTCTGGCATTCTTGGCGGCAGGTGACTGGGCCCACACGTCTGTTTCAGAACTGCATAGGCCGGAGTTCTACAACAGTCCTTGCTAGGTCACTGTTAGCACACCCTGATATTTATCTGATATTTCCTTTTGGTTTTCTTAGGTCTATATGTTTATTTTCTATCTTGTCCATTGCTGAATTCCCCCATAGCTGCAGCAGTGCTTGGCTCTGAATAAATATGTGCTTAATGAATGAATGAACCTTGCTTTCTCATCTCGATGGCTTGTTCTCAACACTGGACAGTGTTCCTGTTGGGGAACAATAGGACCACCAGTCCAAGGTGGACTGAGTCAATATGGAGGTGGGCAAGCTAAGGAAGAATAAGAGTAAAACCTGACTACAGGGGGGCTTTTCAGTGAATGATAGTTACTGGATAAGGTTAGCCAGGATCTTTAACATCATATTAACAAAGTTTGAATCAAATCTTATGTTTAAAGGCCTTTTCTTAAAATTGAAGAAAAATAGACTATAAACTTTATGAGGTCAATGAGGTTTGTTTTGGTCACTACCATATACACCAACACCTAGAACAGTATTTGAAATATATTGGGTGCTCAATAGTTAGGGCATGAATGAATGAATGAATGAATGGACAAATGAACATGGTATAATCTTTAGGATTTTTTTGGTTGGAAATAGTTTATAATACCCAAAGAGATAAGAAGATGTAGAAAAAAAATCCTCAAAATCTGGACAAGAGATCATATTTAGGTGATTTATTAAAATACAAGGTTTGATGGAAAACATCCAGCCATTGTTAATATAACAAGAACAGTTTGCACAACATTGGTGTAACCTGGCAGCCAGGGCGAGTGGACTGGAATGCACCTGTGTAGACAGTGACAACTTCACTGTACTAGTCGGTGGGGATGGGAGACACTATGAGTGAGCATGTGCACTCACCCAACGTCAGGTTCAAAATGTATGGCTGACGCATTCAAAATGACTGAGCTAGTAGAGCAATGAATTGGCATCAAATTTTGCATTAAGCTTAAAGATTCCTCCACAGAAACTATTCAGGTAATTCAGAAGGCCGTGGCCCTGGGCAACTGGTGATTGACAGCTTCATCATGACAGCATGCCCACTCATGCATCATGTCTCATGTAGAGATTTTTGGTGAAATGGCAAATCATCCAGGTGACTCAGTCCCTCTGGAGCCCAGATTTGGTGCCCTGTGACTTCTGGCTTTTCCCAAATCTAAAATCACCTTTGAAAAGGAAGAGATCTCAGACTGTTGATGGAATTCAGGAAAATACAGCAGGGCAGCTGATGGCAGCTGGGAGAACTGTGTGAAGTCCCAAGGTGCCTAGTTTGAAAGGGACTAAAGTGTCATTGTCCTATGTACAATGTTTCTAGTATTTTGTATCTTCTTCAATGAATGTCTCTATTTTTCATAGTACATGGCTGTATACTATCTGGACAGACCTCATACACTCTCCATCATCTAAGGCTGAGTGAAGAATCTGAATGCTGTGAGTTTCTTCTCTGTTTTTCTGTGCACAGTATAGTTTGAGAATGACTGCCTTAGAAGAGCTAAGATGATAAAGACCTAAAATAGGATCTGTATTTGGGGGAATTAGTGAAAGATAAATGGCCAGAAATATGTGAGGTAGAGGAAAGAGTCAAATGACTGTTTCCAATCTAGAAGACAGAGGGAATGTAGAAGACTTGTACATTATTATGAAAAGGCCTTCTCATTTAAAAAACATATAAGACAATAGATTTTTATCTCTTGGATGACAACATAACGGCGTGTGAAAGGTGAAAAGTAAGGCTAAGCTAAGAAAATTGTGTGTTTCCCAAACCATGGAAGGTATTGCTCTATAATAAATAGCAAAGGCATTGCCACTGCATTCCATAGTGTGAGCATGCTAAAGACAAATAAGTCTTGCTTCTTATTGTCAAAACCTATATTAAAGGCATGTTACTCCTGTTTATTTCATAGCAAAAGCATTGCATGTGTCTCAGTAAAAAGCTCTTTGTGCAATAGATCCTTGAAATTGGCTTCCTCCCAGCCTTGAAACAGATACAACACTGGAGCAATGCTAGAAAGCAAGAAAGGAATGCCACAGATCTAATTTGAGGAAAAATCTGAATGCAAATGTCTCCAGTAAATAGTAACATTTTAGAAATTATTGTTTTCCATAGTTCAGATTTTATCCATAATTCTTAGGTTTTATAATCTAGAATCCATACTGAGGATCAGATTTATTTTTTTATACAAAGATGGACCAAGGCCAGTAATTGCTACTCATGAGAAGAAATCTTAAAACATGAAACTGTTTTTTTGGAACTTGTTAGCCTCTGTACTTTTGTGTTATGAGGAACCTGACATTAAAAATACCCTTAAGTTGAATACCTAAAAGTAAATTAGCCCTTCCCACCACGATGGATTGATGTTTCATATACTCTTGTAGAATAAGTGTCATAAAACCCCTAGTTCTTCTTCTCAGTTTTCAATTAATCTCTATCAAATGAAAGAAGAAATGAAAGAAGGAAGGTCAGCTGATAGAAGCAGCATTAGAACATACCTACCCCTACACTCACGAGACCACTTGCTTCACTGCAACCATTTTGGAAGCTCTGTTTGTTGTTGTTGTTTAATTTGAGTTTGTTGCAAAAGTAAAAGCAACACCATATTAAGAGAAGAAATTGCTCTGCAGATAAGACCTTTCTGTTTTTTTTCTCTAAGTTGAACAAGACATAATGTTGGCCCAAGTTTTGTTTTGTTTTTGTTTTTGTTATTGCAGATTCCTAAGAAATCAATGAGTAGATTGCAACCAGTCCTAAAAAAAATCTCTATTCATCAAAGAACTCTATGGCTTATTTCAGCCATTGTAAAACACTTTAATGAACACTGCTAAGAACAAGAAATAAGAAAATGGGCTATATATACCCTCCCCACATATTTTTGTTGTTTCATCCCTTAAATACATTGAACACCTGCCACAAAGAAAGACTTTAAAGGTTTACTCTTGGAGATCTTTTAAATTTATGTTGACAAAACATCAAACTCGATTTCTGCTATTTTTCTCTGAAATTTCTCTCAGGAAGAGTTAATAAATGTGTTTGATGTTTGAATATTTACTAATCACTGACACCTAATAGGCGGCTGTTGCAAGGAATTTTACATATGTTTAATAATATTTAAAATTTATATCACTTTGTAAATTATAATACCAATGAAACTTTCATTGTTGTGATTCCTTGACACTTTATTCCATTAAAAATGTACTCAACTAAATAAATAAATAAATAAATCAGAAAAAGCGAAACTACTGTTTGAAAGTTAATGCTGCAAAATTTGGGTCACAAATTAGTTAGGTGTGGGATACAGTAACTCAGTACTTCTCTCTTCCTGTTAAGAGAGCTATGAGTCTTATCTTGCCCAAAAAAGCCAAAAGCTAAGTAAGCAGCATATCTGACAGTAACAGTTGCCCAACCCCTACCCCCTCACAGCATGTCTATTCAAACCAAGACACCGATGGGGAGAATATATTTAAACATAAAAAGAGGACCAGAATTTGCTTCATGGAGTTTTTTGTTCCGTAGATGACCATTCCTAGCATATTTTTTCTATAGGAATTCTAGGTCAAGAAACTGACACCCGATGAGGGAAACAGTTTAAACTCTTTAAAGCACGCTAATCATTACCACTGGACAATCCCAATCCAAATATTTCAAGAAGAGCCTTGAGGTTATGTATGCATTCAGTCAATGAATATTTGCGTACAGTCTCATCTCTGCGTGATATAATCATGTTTTAACGCCAACTATCAGGACCTCGCTCCGCTTGCTCCAGCACTAAGAGGGAAATAAAGCGACTCTTCGGAGATCCTCAGATGGTCTCAGGCCAAGCGCACTAAAAAGTACACAGCCAGCGGCCTTTCTGGCTTGGTACCCCTCAGAGCCAGGCTATCCTGGAGATGTGCCGGAGCAGACAAAGGGGAAGAAGAGACCCTTTCCCGGAGGCTTAGAGCATGGGACAGAAATGTCTACTCAAGCGTTCTGGGAGAGAAAGCTTCCTGTGTCCTTGGCTTGCTGTGAAATGGCTAACCTTAAAAATAGGAAGACCCTCTCCATCATCTTACTACTTTAATGCTTCTATAATTTTTATCACCTTATCCCATGCAGATAAAGTTCTAGTCATATACTCAAAGGAAAACCTGCTTTCTTTGTGAAAAGAGATGCATTTTGTGGCTTTTTTGTGTGTCAAGAACAACTGAGTTCACAAGGCATAAATTAGGTGTATATAGAGTTTGAATTTATACAAAACGAAATTACAACATTTTATTTCCCTCAACTTTGGCCTTTAAAACCATGTCACTTGGTTCTGAAGGCGTGTTTTCATTTTTATAAATGTTAGATTTATAGATTTTTTGTGAATGATAAATAGTTTTAGTTTAGGTATATTTCAATCATTTAGCAAAGTGCTAATAACCAATTGCATTTGGTAAATCAATGTCTTAAAAAACTTCAAAATTCAGCTCTCTTTAAATCTACTGTGTCGATATTTATATTAATTCCTTAGGGTTACTATGCTACAATTACCTGGAAGTAAATAGCCCCTAACTAACTTTGCCTCACATCTAGTCCTCCTTTAACATAGCTAATCACATATGTTGAGAAAGCAAAAATTAAAGTAAATTTCACTTGTTGTAGTCAACAATTACAAAATATTTTTTTTCTTTTTTTGCAGAAGGTTATAATGCTTTTTTTGAGGCAAAAGAAAAAAAAAGTGTAGGACCAGAGACATAAATATAAAATAAATAAGTCACTTTCAGTCACTTTCAACCATTTAGTTTAAAATTAAACTCTGGGTCATTTCTCAGTCAATCTCTATGACAGGAAAATGTAGAGTAATTTAGAAAAGCTTAATACCTTTTATTAAATATTTCAAATCTAGGCCCTTCATCTATGTTATAAGTAGATAAAGAATTATTTAATAATAGTTCAGGCACTCCCAAGCTATGAACACCCATCCTGCAAATACCATCAACCTCTGAGTAAATGGAAGCACCCTTTCCTCACCCCACTGCGACACAGCGACTGGAGTCCGCTCGCATGTCTTCCCCGCCCCTCCCGTTCTGTATCTCCAAGGAGGCTGCACACAAATGGCACACAGCCAGTTAGTAGGCTTCTCTGGGGTTGGGAGAGACTCAGTTCCCTTCCATTTATGGTGGCTCCCAGTATATTAAATATTTAAGAAATGTTACAACAAGTTTATAAAATTCATGGCATACTTTAAAAGTTCGATCCTGACAATGGATCTGTGACAATGTGAGTAACCTTATTAGGAGACGACATCAAGAGTGTAAATTTGAGGCCCGTCGTGAAAATGAAAACATACCAAATGGCTCTCCTGACTCTCTCTAATTAGGCCTGCTGTTTACTCCAAGCTTTCATTCTTTTGCAACTTTCTAACAGGTTTCCTTGCCACCAGTATGTCACACCTCTGATTCACCCCCCATAATGCTGCCAGAGTGATCTTTCTAAAACCCCCTTTTGATCATGTTAGTCTCCTCTTTACAGCCCTCCTTAGGTTTACTCTATCCAGTAAAACTACCATTTAGAACGGAAGGGCAGGTAAAGTGCTTCCCAGGTAAGGTCAAGTTAAGGGAGTTCATCATCACCACGTCCTTATTACATGAAATATTAAAGGGACTAATCTAAGAAACAGAAGAGGATCAAAAATATGAACAGTAAAATGACAACAAACTCACAACTATCAATGACTGAACCTTAAAAAGCAAAAACAAAAACAAACTAAGCAAACCGCTAGAACAGGATCAGAATCACAAAAATGGAGATCACATGGAGGGTTATCAGCAGGGAGAGGGAGAGGGGAGAATGGGGGAAAAGGTACAGGGAATAAGAAGCATAAATGGTAGGTGCAAAATAGACAGGGGGAGGTTAAGAATATTATAGGAAAGGGAGAAGCCAAAGAACTTATATGTACAACCCATGGACATGAACTAAGTAGGGGAAGGCTGGTGGGGCTGGGGTGCAGGACAGAGGGGAATAAAAGGGAGAAAAAAATGTGACAACTGTAATAGCATAATCAATAGAATATATTTTTTAAAAATAAAATATATTAAAAACTAAAATCCTCTTTTGATCATGTTATTCTCCTGTTCACAGCCCCCCTCAGACTTCCAGTCATCTGCAGGATAAGTCAAGATGCTTTCCATGGGGACCAGAGAAGCCCTCCTTCCATTCCCATCTCCCATGTATTCCTTCTCTCCCACCAGCCTCTGCACTCTGCCCACTTGCATTTGCTCACACTGTTCCCTGAGCCTGGGTTGTTCTCACTCTCTCCCTCTGCCTGCAAAGCAAACTGCTCCTTTCAGGAGTTGCCACAGGTCTTTGCTGATACCCTCAAGAGGCTCTGGTCACCTTCTTCTTTTGGGCCCTATCGTAACCCGGTAGTTACACTTTTCATAGTCTTTACCGCAGTTGTGGAGCTTAGTGGCTTGTGAGTTTGATTCCCTTCGTGATGCTTGAAGTTTCTTGAGGGTAGGGGCCATTATCCATTCTTTTATCCTCAATGTCTGGAGCACAAGGGATACTAGATTAATATGTATTACAGTGTTTTCATCTTCGTTGTTATTCGGTGGTTTTTCTTGTTTCTTTTCCCTTTTATACCATTCCATTGTTGAATTTTTTAAAAAAAACACTTTAATCTTAGTTGATAAGAGTTAAAATAGTGTTATTCAAAGGCTTTTATCATGAATAAGTAAAATTATGTTTCGAAGGTGAATTCTTACAAAATTTTTTAAAAGCCATCAGCTTCTAAATTCCTTGAGAATATAAGCCTCTCCATCAAAATTTCCATATATCTCTTCATCTTCTCATACGAAAATCTGCTTCTCTTCAAACACTGAGAGACAAGAAAATTTTAAGTTTTTATTCAATTTTATTATTTCTCTCTTTGGTTTTATGGCTGCAGTATTTTCTTTCCTGCTACTTGTTCATTTCAAATATATAATGTTTCTGCTACATTATAGATAAGTGACTTTCATGAGCTGGCCTGCCAACCCCATACCATCCATAATAGCTCTTTCTATGGGGAAATATATTTTAAGTTGCAAACAGTCTGCCTCAAAATTCTTTTGGAACATAGCACTTTTATAGGTTGTAGATTATCCACTGAGATTAGGAAATCTGACATGCATTAATTTGAGTTATTCACTTAGCAAGTATTTCTCGATTAACCGCATTTGTTACGATGAACTTCAGTCACTGAGGGTAGGAAATGAAATTAGTTAGGTCCCTGACTTTAAGGGGTGTACGATTTACACAAAAATTTCTCTAAAAATTGGCATATTTCTCTTTCTGCTTCACCAATATTTATTGCTCCTTGCGAAAACAAATTAACTCTATATATGGTCTTAGTCACATAGAAAATAGCTATTATGGGGATAATAACAAATTAATTTTTATCCTGAGAAACACTTTACAGATACAAGAAATATTTTGTCATCTTTGTTTCTGTAAATACTCATTTGAGATCATAATCATCCAAGAATGGTTTTTTAATGAGTTTCCCTCCATACCTAAGCATTTATTTCATTATTTTATAGTATCTTCACTGATCCTTAAACATCCTCTGGAAGGGTTCCTCAAACTATGCACTTATTTTCATAGCCCTCTTTCTCTTCGGTCTAGAGAAAAGAAGACCCATCCACATTTGAGGCTCTCCTTTATTGTCTTCTACCAAGAGAAAAAAGATAATGAGTCTGGAGATGTAAGGTCTTTAGCAATAGACAATCCTAAGCATTTAATATGTGAATTAGTGGTTTTAAATGGTTATCCTTTAATCAGATCAGAATTATTCTTGGCAACTAATGGATGTATCTGTAAAATGGAATTTGTCCATTAATGATAGAAAGGTCTTAAAGATCTTTTAACATGAGATAAATAAAGCAGTAGATCAACAGAAGATAGTTACATTTCATAATAATCACTCTGAAAGGGCTATTTCAAGTAATAATTACCCATTCTGGACTGATGGGGGAATTTCTAATGGCTATAACTATAAGAACCACTTATCTTGTGGCAAGACAAACTTGCTATTTCCCCAAGCTCAAAATGGAAACATTTTCTAATGGGAAAATAATGTCTTAATTCACTCTCAAAAATTTTAATTAAATTAATAAAATACAATGTTTTCATCTCTACAGTTTTACTCATTATGTTCCTAAAGATATTTTTTAATATCTATCCTTACATGCATAAAAAGCTGACAAAACAGTGTATCCCTTTTCTGGTCCCACGGAAGCCTCCGTTCTGTAAGCTATACATTGCCAATTCCAATAGTTTTTTCTTTAATCATTTCAACTTTTGGTGGTCTTTCCCCCCAAATCTCCAGTTAAAATATGTTTATATTTCGGGGCTTCTCTAATTATGGAAACCTCCCCACATGAAACTCAGGTGAAACTCACACCACCCATTAAAAAAAACAAAGAACACAGTTGTTTGGTTCTAATCTTAGAGGAACAAAGAGGTCAGCTCCTACTATTTAGGGTCGACTAAAGGGCAGGAAAATCAGTGTCGCCTTTCTCGCTGATTTATTTCTTTGTAGGTTTGTTCATTCAGCTAAGAGCTACTCTAGACAGGCACTAGCTTAGAGAGCTGACGTGAAGCTGGGGAGTGTCAACGCAATGAAAATTACCACACAATGCAGGGTGAACAGAGCACCAGACTTTGTACGCAGTGCTCCCAGAGTTGAGAGAGAGAGCAATACATCCTTGGAACACTGCTGCAATTACAGTAGTGTTCGTCCTCTTGTAGATTCGACTCTTCCTACGATTTCACGGCTTCTCTTACCAGGGAATTTTTTAATCATACAATTCAGGCAAATGATAGAGCTGATTTCAGAAACACCCATGGAAATCTTCTAAAAATAAATAACTCTTAGAACCTCTGTAAAAACTACTGCCCGTTGTACCCCAACATTATTTTATTGAAAAAAAATGCATAGATCCTCGACAAGCACAGATTAAATGTGAATGATTTTTACTGTTCTCAGGTGACCTCTGTTATAAGAAACAAGCTAAATTTCAAGTATACCCATATGCTTCAGCTACCATTGAATGAATGTAGGCCCGCTGGAATCTTATGAAACTGACTCAACAGACTTACTTAAAAACAGGTTTTTCATATGGATGCTATGGAACATGAAATATATTAATTATTAAGAAAAGCTAATCTACCTCAAGGGACATTCAGAAGCCTGAACTCAAAATCTTGCCTTATTTGTTGTACTTGCTCCTTTTGCTGCACCTCCAGCCCTTCAGTTTCTGGACAGGGAGACTTCCTAAGTTGCATGTTAGCGGTATAGCTCCTCCTTGTTTGTTCAGCAGTTCTCTGCTTCAGTATTTTTCAGCTCTGATGATCTTTTCATATTGGTTTTGACATGCCAAACACACAATGTATATTTTTTAATTTAAAAATTATATAATGTTTACTATGTGTCAGACACTTTTCTTAGAACTTTGGTTCTTTGCAAGTATGAACCATTTATATAGTAATTTATAGATTTCTTGAACCAAGATTTGGAATCAGAAATACTCTAAGTGTATTAACAAATGAATGGACCTTCTTGACTGCCCCGTATTCATATCTCACCATCTAACACCTTTATTACTCTTTAGCTTTTTTTTTTTTTTACTTCTTTTCAACAGTAATTGTCATGAAGATTTATGGGAAAGAAATGACCAAAAAAAAGAAAAGGCCAACTGTTAGAGCAGTTGATAGAAAGAAATAGAAAGCAAACTAATTTGGGGAAGTAATGTTTCTTAACCAGAAGATAGAAGTTTTCAATATGTATATTAAATAGTGGAATGCTCAGGTTGATAGTGGATCAGATATGTAACATGAAAGAATTCACAGAACTTCTATGCCAAACAAAAGAAAACCATCTCAGGGAGAAGTTTCATGTCCCAACCTGTGCCTTCTTTGTACACCATGGGGAAGAGAAGTCAGTGTAAGTTGAATTTGTTCCCTCGGTTTTAGGAGGATAAGTACCAGGAAGGACTATCACTGGTGAAGAAACTGGGGTGAAAACCAGAAGTCAGAATACAGTCAGAACAAACATCCCCTTACATATAAAACTAGGGATTCACAAAGGCCTCCATATCTATCTTTTTAATTGTTAGGGGTCTACCTCACTGTTTAAAATGCTTGAATATAACAGAACTTTTGTTACCCAACATGAATGTATTTTATTATTTTTACTTGAGTAAAATGTAACAGAATTTTTTATTTTAAACATTTCTAAATGTATAGCTCAGTGGCGTTAAGTGCATTCCTGTTGTTGGGCAACCATCCCCTTTATCCATTTCCAAAACTCTTCATCATCCCAAACTGAAACTCTGACGCTGTTAAACAGTAATACCCCATTTCTTCTTCTCTCAACTCTTGTTAACCACTGTTCCATTTTCTGTTACTATAGATTTGATGACTACGGGCACCTCATGTAAGTGAAATCATACAGTATTTGTCTGTGTGTGACTTATTCACTTCATATCTTCAAAGTTCATCCATACAGTTGCATGTGTCAGAATTCCATTTCTTTTTAAGGCCATATAACACTTCATTGTATGTCTAGACCACATTCTGTTTATTCATTCATCCATTGATGAACATCAGAGTTGTTTCCACTTCTTGGTGAGTAATGTTGCCATGAACATTGGTGAATAAATACCTGTTTGAATCTTTACTTTCCATTCTTTAGGATATAAACCCAGAGGTAGAATTACTGGTCATATGGTACCTCTCCTTTAGTTTTGAGGAACTGTGATACTTCAATACGAATATTTTAATAGAACTCATGGAGTTAGTATGACAGTAGCTAAACTTACATGCAAATAATTAATTATTCTCATGACTTGTTTCAGTCTAATAATTAAAACAAAAATCACACCTACCCTTAAATAGTCCTTATTTGCCTGTGCACACATCTTGCACAAATTCCACTGTTGCTAGTCCAGGATGTCTACAAACATGGGTACTCTTCTGTCTCTCTGGAAGCTGTTCGTGAATTTTTCTTGGTGATTTATGACCTCTGATTCTTAATTATTAGTTGAATTTTGATGGCAGAATCCCAAAAGCAGAATTAGCCACTGTGAAATTTGTTCATCAGAGTTTAGGTTCACATTTTCCTTTGTCTGTTGATTTTACTTATTTCCTCATACAGTCAGGTATAATGACAGTGACAATCATGGTCTGTCAACTTTTGATTTTGCATTTTATTTTACACGGTTTTTATGTCCACATTTGAAAGAAAACAGCTTCCTGAAGTCGCTGGGGATCTTTTTTCCTCCTTTCATTGAAGCACCATCAATTGTATTTCAGTTGGTTTCCTGAGTGCTTTAATGTAACAATACATATTGTCCATCATAAAGGTTTTTCAAAATCATTTCAGATCAAACTCCTAGCTCAAATATTTAATATCCATTAAACAGATTTGTGAGAAATAACTTTTGACCACAAATTTATATAGTAATCAAATGTCAAACTATTTTGAGTGTCTCTCATTAACAGCGAAACTGTAGTTTCTTGAGTACAATAATGTCAGTGATAATAATTGCAGGGAAATCGAGGAGTTGAAATAAAATTTAGTAAAACGTTTTCCCTGCCCTTACCGGTGTAGTTCAGTTGATTGGGTGGGTGGCGTCCTGCAAGATGAATGTTCAGTTCCCAGTCAGGGCACGTGACTGGGTCGCTGGTTTGGTCCCGGGATGAGGCACAGGCAAGAGGCAACCAATCGATGTTTCTCTCTCACGGTGTTACTCTCCCTCTCTTTGTCCCTCCCTTCCCCTCTCTCTAAAAATAAATTTTAAAAATATTTTTTAAATTAAAAAAGAAACTTGTTTCTCAATTTATTTTATTTATGCATTACACTGCAGCCACTAACGACCAGATTCATATGTTGTGATAGTATAATCAAATTAGAAGTAATAATCTTTTTCTGGGGCTATGTCAGGATATTGCTCCAAGTTTGAAATCTGCATAAGGTGCTTTGCTTCAAAGCTTAAATCAACTCCTATCTTTAACTGTGTAACTTCATTTATTCTGAACCAAACGTAATTTCCCTTTTAAGGAAGGGACGTCTTTAAAAGGATCATTAATAAAAGCCTAATAAAGTATTGTGGGAGAATACTCACGTCATTTTTATGAGTTAAGTATTGTACAAAAAGTTATAAAATAGACCGATAAGATTTTATTATGAAATACACAATGGCAAAATGTTCTTGACAAAGTCAGAACATTATAAAATAGTTGAAAACACCAAAGCAATTATGCTGATAACTTAGGAAACAAAAGTCTTATTTTCTCACTGTGACTTGGGTTCAGCTGACACACCTTTGGAAAGAGAAATTGGCACTCCTCCTTGAGTTTGTAGCCCCGTTAGCCTTAACCACTCTAATTCTAGGAATATAAATGTTCTATTTCTGGAACCATGTAAATACCTAAATAAAATGCATGCCGATTTACAAAATCAAAGTACTAGTTGAAGAAATGTAAATATAAGAACATTAACAGGGATCCAAGACCTGTAATAAATTAAGTCTGAAAGTAAAAAAAAAAACAAAAAACTGACTATGGATAAATAATCATTGTAATAAAGCAGGGCATAAACCCAACGACAATAAAATTTTTACCTAAGGCTACGAGTTGGCATCAATGGGAGACTAGTGATAATGGGAAGCGTAAGAAGGGTATAGAAATTCTGGAGGCTGGTAAAATTGTCAAAGGTCAAACTACTTTTTAAATTCAATAATAAATCCCTTCTCCAGCTAGCTCACAGCGCTGGCCTTGTGCCCATGGCAGTTTCAAATCGTCAGTTTACCCTTTGTTATTGGCATCTGAAATACTGATGTGTATAAACCACAGAATCATTGATCTGCAAGGAACCTCAAGAAATTACCTGGTCTGCCCCCCAAATGGGAAGACATAGAAACCACTTACCACAAAATGTGAACTCCAATTTTAGAGATCTTCAGGTAACTTGGTGCGGCAACTCCTTCTGTTCAAAGATGATTGAACACTTTCACTTGTTTTGCTTTGTGGCCCCTGAGTTCAGACCATGAGCTATAATTTTGTTTAAATTGAACCAGCTTAGAAACTTTTTCTGTCTGTAAATTTCTCTTTTTTTAATTTGATCCTCAAAACTTCTGAGCTGATTTTCATATTATATTTTTCAGAAACCCCCAAAGCCCTGACTCATGGGCTGTAACTCTGCATGACGACTCCCAGCCCAGGGCAACTTTTTATGATCCAGTGTCAGGTTCTTGAAAAATGAAAAATGAGAGGAAAGAGAGGTTTAACTGTAACATGGATACATTTTGGACTGGATATTAGCCATCTGAAAAAGGTGTGTGTGTTTAAGCATAAAAGCTGACTGTATTTTCCTTTTCTGACTTGAGCATGCAAAACTTTTTATTGTCATAATCAGGGCCAAATGTATTTTGTACTCTGGGCTTGAACCAGAGCTGAAAGGGGGGACAAAAAAGCATTACCCGTGCGAGCAGTAAATTTGAGGCAAATTTTAATTGAAAAGAAAAATCCCACCATTCATTCAGTTTTCAAGCATTAGTTGCATTCAACACACAAATCCTTCATAATTCACACATGGAAGTATGTGTTTAATGATTAAGTTTCGAGGGATTTATTTGATAGAAAAATCTACATATTTTATTCTTAAAAGATAAATGAAACTTGATTTTTAATTCTTTAAAGGACAAGTTACAAAGCTCATGAAAATATAACACAGGCTCTTAGTTTTTAAAGCTATATCTACAATTTGCCTATTCATTGGTTTGTTCATCTGGGTATCAGTAACATACAGACTTGATCTAATAATGGCTAATTATGCAGTTGTTTATCAGTTCATTTGAAACATTTTGAGATTCAGTCTAGCTCAGCAAATTACTGGGCTTTAGGCAGTTCTATATTCTAGAAAATTATAATATCCCCAGAAGGCAAAGAATTAATAATAAAAAATCCTCTTTTGTAAAAGATTATCATTGCAGAGCAAATGGAGCAGATCTTCCTTATCCTGCCGCATTTAATATTCTCATTTTCCCTGAAACTTTGATGGAGAGGCAATGAGACTATCTCTGTTCTATTAACTTATTAAGAGGCCCGTTTATAGCACTTATGCACTGTATTGATTCCTAAAACTGCAGTGCCGCTGAAAGCCAATAATCACAGAAGAGCAGGATGCTTCAATTTGTTGCCCCAGAGTGTTTCTGAAACTCAGTAGAGCCCAAATTGTCACCAATTTAGGGAACCTGCTTATTTTCCTTCCCTCAGCCTCTATTTCTTCACCTGTGAAATAGAGGTGATAACAAACGGCAACCTCTGGATGTCAGGAGGAGATGCTGCCCGTAATTCTTCTAGGACAACGCCCACACAGAGTAAATAATGTTAGTTTTGGTTATTATTAGGCTATCGCCATCATTACCTCTCGTGGTTCCAGGCTCAGTTAAAAACGTATGCATTTAATTAGCCATTTGCCTAAGTAGTTATGTAACTTTTCAATAGAAATATTTTCATATCAGTTGGAAGTTGAACATGAACTTACGGCTCCAGCACTTTTTACCCCCAGACTGCCCCACCTAACCAGCCAGAATAGGTGGTCTACAACTGTACAGGATGCATTGCCTAGACTCCACTTTGGAATTATTACAACCTCATAGCATCTAGGCTTGACAGCATAATATTTTAAAAAACCCCCGGTGCTACTTCTATTGAACTGTGCCAATGAGTTTTGAACTTTTTCTTCATGATTCAGATTTTGCTGTAGATTTTGCCACCTGTATTTCCTCCACATTGGATCTGACTTCATATTTTAAGAAGAAAAAAATCTTTAAAAGCTAGATAGCTGGAACATACGGACTGTTTGCTCTATAACATTATTTGCACAGGCTATATGTATCGCTTCATTTATTTGTCAACCAGGACCACTTTTTGACTCCCTGGTACAATTCAGTGTGCTACCTTTAGTTTGTAAATATGGCTGATGACTTTATGTGTATACAGACTTCTTTTCTGTATTTGAGGAGTTTAGCTAATAAGTGCTTCTCAAAAACCAACCCTAAAGCTAAACGTTGGGGCTGACAGTGGCTCAACCTCTCCTTGCACATCCTGACTTTAAGATATCTCTGCCTCTCTTGGTTCAGGAAAACAACTCATGTTGCAGAGCGTTTCAACCTGGTGGACACTGGACATACTATTAAGCTTTCATACACTAAAACATGAAAAGCAAACTACTCAAAACTGGGGACTAACTATGCAAGTTAGCTGGTCTTCATTCTATACCCAGTCCTCGACTTCTGATTTTAAAACAGGTGAGCAATTTTTCTTAAATTTACATAAACACCTAGCAGTAGCTGCTTCTTCTTTATTATTCCTCAACTTTTCCTATGGAAAATGAAATCCGTTCCAGGGGCTACATATGTAGAAGAATTAAATGAGACCAAACAAATAACAAATTCATGTGGGGTGCAGAAACTAACAGCTGTAAAACTGGAAACCTGCAGAGAGCAGTGGCTCTGAAACACATTTTTACTCTGTAGACTAATGGAACTTCAGCATGCTGGAGAGGATGTCCTGAGCCCTTCCATTACTAGGAGCTGTTCAAATGGGTTATTGTCTCCCAACTTATTATAGAGGTGGTTTAGAAAAAGCTAACCTGGGAGGAGCAAGGTGTCTTTCACCAAATGTTTCCCGAATCCCAATCAAAGCCATTACCACAGAGCCGTGAAAGCACCACCTTTTCACCACTGCCTCACAGCTGTAGTTGTGCTGTTGTTAATGTTTAATCTCTCCATGTTCAGCCTGCTATAATCACCATAATTTACCCTAATGTTATGTAATTAGCAGCCTCTGTTGTGGTGAGAATTAAACACCACTCACATAACGTCTGTGACCTTTCACCCCTCGTGGAATGGGCCAGGGTGGCATTGGCTGAGAGACAAAATGCAGAAACTCACAATGTGCTGCCTGCACTCTCTCAGGCTATGGGAATACATGGAAAATTTCACTTTCCAACTGTGTATGTTGATCCCTCAGCAGCCATGTTATGAAAGTTCAGTCCCTCCACCTCCCTCGAGACACTAATTTATTCTCATCCTGGGAAGATTTCAAAAGAATTTTGTAAAGTGTTGCCATGGTACCTTAATGCAGAAGGTCATGACATTTTAATAGAACATAACAGTTCTTAAATTTTATCTGCAACATCATCAATCGATTACTCCATATTGGACATATTAAAGAAAAGGTTTTTTGGGAATTTGATGCTTCTTTATCCTAGACTGAAGTCGGCACAGACGTGACAACAAATGGCGAGCGTGTACAAATAGCTAATCATCCTTTTTATCTAAAAGCAATACATTTCCTTCCATATTAAAATCCTAAGTTATGCGGAACATTGTTAGTCACAAACACAATAGGAATCTATGTAATTCACACACATTTCGGACCACAGAAAAATTCAATCAGAACTAGTCAGATTTAAAAGAAAAAAAAACAACAACTATTTCCTGACAACTAATATGGCAGGGTGAAAAGTGGTAAAATTTAAAATATATATAAAATATAGGCATTTACAGAATGTTACTATTTACCACATCTCTATACTTTAACCACATTGACAATATGTAGCATGACCAGTTCAATTTTCTTTATCATGGTACAAATTCTCTGCATGTTTTCTAATTACCACTTCCTACAAGTCAGCTCAAATAGGAATAGACTCACTTGATTCAGCTCAATTTCCACAGCTTGACAGGCACTGATATCAGAATTAATTCTAAAATGAAACTTCATAAAAGAAAATCCTATTTGACAAAAGAACTATTGGGCTTGAATCACAGTTGCTTCTGCATTGTGAAGTCCCATTTTTATTTTTATTGTATATAAAGTAATGCCAAAGAGGCGACTGAATACCCAGCGAGAGTTCATTTGAGGCATCCTGATAGTATCTGCCATACGCAAGGAGAGCAGCGGCCGTTTTTATGACATCCTCAGAACTTGAAGATTGAATTACAGTTTTCGTAATCATCACTTCCCCTTCTCCAGTGTCACTTTTTAGTAATATACTGCATAGAAAAGACTTATGGTTTCAGTTTTATATGCTTGCAATAAAAATATAACAACTGTTGTATTAAATTATTTAAGTTGTAAACCATTGTGAAAAAGGAGAAAAAGTTTATTTCGATGTGGAGGCTGAAAAACTGATTATCGTGGAGAACAAAATGTACTGTGCTGATTATTCCCAAATTTTTCCCTAGTTTAGCATGTTGTAAATCTTCAACATATCTTTCAAATCAAGGTCTGGGTATGCAGTGTTCCTTTATTTGTTGATTATTTAAAACTGGCCATGGCGAGAGAAAAATGAAACCTATGTAATTCCAGGTTACCGATTTATTTTAGCTGAGTTGTGAGTGCAAATAAAGTAAGAAAAAAACATAATATAGAGAGACATAAGACTAAACAAAAGATGCTAACTGAAAGAAACCAAAATGTGAAACGACTCTTCCTCCAGAGCAATGTAAATTCTAGCGACTGTTTAGTCTTTTCAGAACTTTTTCTTATTTTGTATTAGTTTAATGGACCCTCAGTCTCTCCACTGTCTAGCACACTATCCTATTCTGCTGCTGTGTACAAAAAGTGCAAGGCTAAAATGTTCTTTCTTCTCCAATGTTGCTCCATAGGTCTCTTCAGATCTTCCCTTCCAGTGCCAGACTTCTTCCAGAGATTTCTGTCCATTGGTGCCTCCTTGCATTTCCAGACCACACCTAGGAATCTAGGAGTATTCTTTGACTTGGTCAGAATGTTGGCAGTTCATGCTTTTGTACCCCACTCATTCTCTCTCTGCTTCCACGATTGCTGGGTATTGGAGCATAGCTCATATCAGTCTCACACACACCCCCCTCTTGGCCACCTGCAAGAAAAAAGGGATCCCCTTGACTACTAATAAGATTTAATAAGGAAGCCACATATTTTTACCCGGTAAATCAATTCAAACGAAGACTGCATCCAAGAAATCAAGAGAAGGTTGAGACCAGAAAGGGCAACAATGGAAGAGTTTAGGAAAGATCAAGAGCAAAGCGTGTCATTAGAGACCAAGGTTAACATCGCCCAGACCTTCAAGTTCCCGATTTCTAAATACAGATGTGAAAATTGGGGAGTGAAAAAGACTGATAGGAAGAAGATTAATTCATTTGAAATGTGGTGTTGGAGGAGAGCTCTACAAGATACCCTGGACTGCCAAGAAGATGGCCAAGTGAGTCCCTCAGAAAATTAAGCCTGAAACATAGCCAGAGGCAAAATTGGAAAACTAAAGCTATGCTACTTCGGGCACATCATGAGAAAGCAGGGTTCTTCAGAAAAGACAATAATGGTGGGACATATAGAAGGTAGCAGGGAAAGAGGAAGACCGGATTGAGATGGATGGACTCCATAAAAGAAGCCATAATCATGAGTCTATAGGAGCTGAGCAGGGCTGCCGAGGACGGGACATTGTGGGCGTCACTCAGCCATTGGGTCACCAAGAGTCAGTGGGCATGCGACACACAGAAACCAAACCACATAGAGGATGCACTATAACTATGAACTAATCAATCCTTTAGTGTTGTTCATAATGATAATTCTGGCACTCTTACCTGCTGCTACAGGTGTTTTCTCTCCCTCCCCTAGACTCAACAGCAGCAAAGTGCTCATACTCTCACTTGGATGGTGATGATAGTAATAATGTAACTTCTATGTTCCATGCACTGTATGTTAATTTACTTAATCCTGACAACATCCTAACAAAATAAGTATTATTTTGATTCCACAAACAAAGACAGTTAAGTCTTGCTCATGGCTTTAGCATATGGCATTCGCATGCTTATCAAATATATTTTACTAAGGTAAAATGATTCAATCTCTAAGTCATCATCACCAAAAGCAAAGATTAGGATTAAAAAGAAGTGTGGAGCAGCTCGCATTCCCCACCCCTGGTTTCTACGATTCACTCATTCGTCATGCATTTGTTGAGTGCGGGTATTGTGCCAGAGACTATCTTGGTCAGAGCAGATAAAGATGAATAACGTGGTTACTGCCTTCATTATCCATTGGAAGGAAACCACATAAACAGTTGTAAGTCAGTAGTATAACATTGTAATTGAAATATATACAAGGTACCGGCAGAGCACTGGAAAGAAAATAAAGCCCCACAAATTCAGTGCTTTTGCTTAACTTGGCAATTTTCAACTGGTGCGCCATGGCACCCTGGTGTGCTGCAAGAACTTTTAAAACATGCAATGCCTGACTATTTAGCCAGGGGCACTGACCACTTGTCCCTTAAATTGTCAAATTAAAAAATAACAACAGCCAACACAACAATAGCCATCCAGTGTGAATGAATCAAAATCACACCTATTTTTTGTCGGATGGACAAAAAATATAATATGAATTTTTGGTGTGGTGCAGAATTTTCATAATTAGTTTATATGTGCCATGAGATGAAAGAGGTCAAAAACTGCTGGCTTAACTTATCGACAGCCTGTCTCTACAGTAGATCCTCTAAGGGAGGATCCAGAACAGCTTCATCCTTAACTAAGAAGTTTGAAAGTAACTGTCTGCTTCCCATTCCCTGAACTAAGAAGAAAAACAATTAGCCAAGTCAACTCCATTCATTTACTAGAAGTCAGAGGATCTTTCTTCCTCTTTCCGTACCCACAGCTTTATGAGTGAGGAGCATTCAGATCAATTTGAAGCAGTTTGTGTCAGAAATCTGGAATCAGAAGAAAACTCTCCTGGCATCCGGGGTCCATGAAGACACATTGCTTGCTTTAATTAGAACCTCCTACAGCTTCACGTCCAACTCCACAGCAGTGACACTTGAAATTAAATAGCCATAAATATAAGGATAACTAGTGACAAAACTACCAATTCCCTTGGCTACCCTCCAACAAATTATTTCTATCATCAAGACATTCTACTGAACTGACTTCATTACATATACATGGCCCAGTGGTAGAGAACCATGCTGTTTTTTCCCTCAACATCTAAATATTACCATAAATTCCCTCTGCAAATACCCTAGAAAACACTGGACACTTTCCATTCTTCGTATTATTAAGAACCACGACCTTGAGTTCATAATACAGTAGTCAGTATAGGTATCAGCCACTATGCTTGGCTTCTGAGATATATAGTTTCACAGGAGAGAAAGAAATTGAAAACACCCTAATAAAGAAAAGGCAGCATAACTTTTTCTTCATTTTCTTTTTTTTTAATTTTATTGTATTTCTTTTCCATTACCATTTAGTCCCCTTATAGCCCACTCTTCCCTGCGATCACCACATAGTTGTCCATGACCTTGAGTTCTTTTTCACTTTTTGCTCAATCCCTCTACCCTCTAACTACCCCTTTCTTAGCTGTCATCCTGCTCTCTGTCTATAAGTCTGTTTCTATTTTGCTTGTTAGTTCAGTTTGTTCATTAGATTCCACATATGAGTGAAATCCTATGGTATTTGTCTTTCTCTGACTGGCTTATTTCATTTGGCATAATGTTCTCCAGGTTCATCCATACTGTCACAAAGGGTGAAATTTTCTTTTTTTTACAGCTGAGTAGAATGCCACTGTGTAAATGTCCCACAGTTGTTTTATCCACTCATCTTCTCCTGGACATTTGGGCTGTTTCCATATCTTGGCGATTGTAAATAATGCTGCGATGAACATAGAGGTGCTTATGTCCTTTTGACTTAGTGTTTTGGTTTCCTTCAGATATATTCCTAGAGGTGGGATCACTGAATCGAAAGGCAGATCCATTTTTAATTTTTTGAGGTATCTCCATGCTGTTTTCCACAGTGGTTGCATCAATCTGTTTTCTCATCAACAGTGCAAGAGGGTTCTTCTTTCTCCACATCTTCACCAGCACTGTTGTTTGTTGATTTATTGGTGACAGCCATTCTGACAGGTGTGAGATGGTATTTCATTGTGGTTTTAATTTCCATTTCTCTGATAAGTAGTGATGTTGAGCATCTTTTCATATGTCTATTGGCCATTTGTATTTGTCCTCTTTAGAGAAGTGTGCATTCAAGTCCTTTGCCCATTTTTTAATTGAGTTGTTTATTTTTTTGGTGTTGAGTTTTGTGAATTCTTTATAACATATTTTGCCATGTATAATGTGCACCCACACTTTTGGCCCAAACTTTCAGGAAAAGAAACTTTCATTTTAATTTTTTAACTCAAACATTTATTTATTCATATTTAGAAACAAAACCAATTATTGTATTCCAGGGTATTTTAAAATTTTTTTAAAAGATTTTCATTTATTTTTAGAGAGAGGGGAAGGCAGGGAGAAAGAGAAGAAGAGAAACATTGACATGCAAGAGAAACACCCAATTGGCTGCGTCTTGCATGCCCCCAGCTGGGGACTTGGCCCACAACCCCGTGCCCTGACCAGAATCGAACGAGGAACCTTTTGATTTCTGGGACAATGCCCAGCCCACTGAACCACGCTGGTCAGGGCTCTAGGGTATTATTTTGCATATGGATATCATTATTGCTTTCTAGAGTTATACTTTTAACACCTAAGCATAAATAAAAGAATTAAAAATATTTCTATAGATATGGAATTAGTACTACCCATGTATAATGCACATCCTTATTATTCCCTCAAAAATTTGGGCAAAAAAGTGTGCACTGTACATGGCAAAATACAGATAAATTTTGGATATTAACCCCTTATCAGGTGTATCAGTGAATATGTTCTCCCATTCTGTGGGTTGTCTTTGTTTTGTTGATAATTTCTGTTGCTGTGCAAAATCTTTTTAGTTTGATGTAGTCCCATCTGTTTTTCGTTTGTTTCCCTTGATGTTGGGAAAATTAGACAGATACGTCAGAAAAATGAAGCAAAGCTTCATAAATGATCCAAGATAGCTAAGCTCTCTCTCTCTCTCTCTCTCTCTCTCTCTCTCTCTCTCTCTCTCTCTCAGCCTGAGGAACCAAGGCTCTTTCTCCTTGTGAAATGGCTAGTATCTTTAGAATAATGATTCCGTTCATTTTTCTACCAAGACAGAAAAGAAATAGGGTGTTTGGCCCCTGCCAACAAAATCTATGAGACTACAAATGGAAAGGTCTTTAAAACAAAGTAGCCTGACTCACCTTGAATAAAGAAAGCTATTGGGAGCTTCGCCCAGAGTGAGAACTGAAGGGAAGAGGGTCTTCGGAGGGTCGCTTCAGCCTAATATAGTGGGATCTGGTAACCAAAGATCGGGGCATGCGCACTACCCAAAAGATCACTATAGACGCCCAGGTTGAGGTTAAAAACCTCCTAAAGATGATGAGCAAGTGAAGGATGCTCATCTATACAAGAAATGCAAGGAATAACATTTCTTTGGGGAAGCCATCTGTCTGGGAAGGATCTGGATCTGAAGTTTTTATGAAATGAGAAAAGATAAGAACATTATAACCTGCACTTTATAAAAGGCCTAAAAGGAAAACAAAGGTAGGAGATACATATACATATAATCTCCAGAAAAGAAACATTTCTATAGTTTATTCTGCAAAAAAAAAAAAAAAAAAAGGAATATATAAGAGGTTGGGACAACAAATCAGAGAGCACCTGCTTTAGTTTGCAGGAAAATGTCTTATGGAAATAAATATTCCGTAGCTAGATACGAAAGACCTTGAGGATAGCAACTGTTATTGTTTACCATAGGAGATTATAAATATGGACATACCTATGAATAATAATTAGGACTGCTGATAATGCAATAATGTTTCACCTTACATATACTCTCAGGCAGTAAGTGATAATGTCTTTGAAAACAAGGGACAATGAATCTATGTGAGGGAGTTAGTGAAAAGTACTGGTTTCATCCCAGCTGTCAAATAAGTCTCTCACAACTCCGAGTATTGGAAACAGTGACCTGGGAGTAAAAGGTTCATAGCGCAGGAACTGAACCCTTGAGCCATTCCTGACCTCAATCCCTGATGATTTCAAGTATCCCATGTTGACAAACCAGACTGGAATCAATAAAAATTATCTGTAACAAGAAACGAATTGTGTATTTATAAGTTGAGTATAATTTTTGGTGGCTTTAAAATGATATGCAAAAGACCCTATTGACTTTTGAAATCAAAAGTAATACCACTTTAAGTTAATATTGCCTTGGGCTATAATATATTATGGTGTTCTACTTTCTCTCTTGGGTAATATATGGTCTGAAGGCACCTGACCTGTTTAGACTATGAATATTCTTTAATTGTTATTTCTAGAGATTTTTATCTATTTACATAATGTAAAAAAGCACAGACCATGTACCTCTTCTACTGCTTCCATACACACCATCCCTGTTTAAATGAAGCAGCAAATCACAGCCAATTTCAAGCCACGTTACAATCTCAGCTCAAATTATGCAGTGGCTTAGAATAATAAAAAGATGTCCCTAAAGTTGCATCATCTTCAGGATACAGGAGACCTCCAAGTGCTAGAGAGCTGCTGAGAGGCAAAGTAGATGAGCCAATGAACCAGTGCTGAATTTATATTGTCGTTTTCACACAGGAAGATTATCTAGGCCTTCAGTGCACCTATACATGAATCCATGTGTGACGTCTAACTCTTTTCACTTAATTTCGTATGGACCATTTTTCTGGAAAGGAAGATGGGAAATCTCAGCCAGCCACAAATGGACTGAGACCTGCCAGTCTCATTTCACATCAGGCAGGTGTCCCAGACTGGGTTTGAAACCAAGTGACAAAGGTGGAAAAAAAAAATGAAAATGCCATTAGAGCTAAACAGATGGCTCTTCATAGGGGCTATATCATCGGCTTAAACTGAGTTTGTCTTCGCATTTAGAAGCAAGCTATGCCCCATAACTCTTTGCAATTTAATATTATTAAAACCCTCTTTTTAGCAGAAAGTGCTAACATATCTAATAGGAGGACCGCACTCACCTTTTCCCTCTCGTGGGGGAAAGGGGGCTAAAGGCAGGACTGCGGGTCCCAGGTGTGCGAGAGCGCGCTCTAAGGGCTGCACGGAGCCGGATGCAGGGGCTCCAAGAAGCCTTCCCCTCTTAACCAACGCGCTTTTTGGGGGGCCAAACACAGAACTCTTCAAACCGTTCTCTGCTTTAAATAGATTTTTTAAAAACCTTTGAATATTTATTAGACTCCTCTAACATACCTGCACAGTTTTATTAAGGGTTTTAAGAAGACTATTAACGTTTGTTCTGAAGAGCTGTACCACCGTACCGAGCACATGTAGGGCAACAGGCGAAAGGGTAAAGAGCCCTCCTTTAATAGGATTCACATGCTATGTGAGTCTAAATTGTTTATCTCCCTGATAGAATTTTTATAAAGCCTAAAATAAATATCCATAAACTTAACAGATATGCAAGAGAACTAAAAAGCTGCTGGTTTTATCTCTTCAAAGGTTGCACTTTTTTCCCATGACATAACAGTAAATAGCATGATAAAATGCCTTCAATATATCATAAATTATGGAAAATAACCATGGGCTTTTAGGGATAGTTTGGGATATAAATACTTTGAGATTAATGTTGTAAATGCTCTTCAGATATAAGCAAGAAATAGTGCCAGACATAATTTTTCAAGTAAATCATGAATGTGATATAAATTAAAAATTAGAATATTTGTCACACCTAGAAAAAATGTTTCTAGAATAGTCCAATTTATGCATAAAATACATTAGGTCATAATTGTACAAACTTGAAAACCATTCATAGTGGGCCCAGGACTACTATTAAAGTATCTGAAATTCTGTTTGATTTTGTCCTCTGGATGTCCCCAAATTATAAGTTACCTGGTTCAAGGCTCCACCTTATAGATTCAAGTAATTCTTCAGCCCACTAATGTATTTATCAACTATTTTTATGTCATTTATAGGAAATAATGAAGTAGAAGCAACTTCCAGAGGCTATAACACCAGTACCCTCGACCCTCTTCAAGAATATTTATCTCTTCTCCAATCTACACCTTCATCCCTGACTTGTCGCAAAGCCCCATTTCTGTGTGTCATCTATATATAGGATATTTTCAGCTGAATTTTTCAAATTTACAGGCCAGAGGAAAGCAATGTGTGACTTATATCCATCTCTGGTCTGCTGCCTGTTTTTGAAAATAAGGTTTTATTGAAATTCAGCTACATATATTCATTTACATGTTGTCTATGGCTTCTTTGGCCTTATAATGATAGCACTGAGTAATAGAAACAGAGACCGTATGGCCCACAAAGCCTAAAATATTTACTACCAAGCCCTTTGGAGAAAAAGAAAAAATTTCAACCAGTTCTAAACACAAAGGAGAACTTAGGATCTATCCCCCCAGATATGTGCCCCTTCTCAGGTCCTGCTACTATAACTCTAATTTGGGGGCTTAGCATGACATATTCATATTATTGCAGACGATACTCCAAAACTTAGTGACTTCATCACCATTGTATTATAATCTCATGATATTGTAAATCAGAAATTTGGGCAAGGCTCGGCTCAGCAATTTTTCTATTTCATGTGGCATTAACAAGAATCACTCCTTGGAATTTATCTGGCAGCTGGCTTGTTTGAAGGGTTTGAGGCAGCCCCACACACACGTCTAGTGCCTTGGTGCAGACGGTTGGACAACTGGATTCAGCCTGGCTCTTTTACCTGCCCTGTAGTCTCAGGGACTCTCCACATGATCATTTCAGTGGGATGCTTGAACATCTCACATGGCAATTCAGGGTTCCAAGATACTAGAATGGGACCTGTCAGTCTTTTTAAAGGCTAGTCCCAGAACTAGCACAGCATCTTTCTCAGGGGACTTCCCAAATTCAAGGGGAAAGGAAACATACCCTACCTCCCATGGAGAGGATTGTCAAGGAATTTGTAGCCATCTTTAATCTTCTACTACCTTCTAACTTATGTCCCTGCCTCAAATGCTACTATTACATTTCAGCAGCCTGGATGAACATGTTTATAATGAACAGAGACAGACAGAGTTATTCAAGGGAATGTGGAAGGAGTCCAGGTATAACTCAATGTTTTATGTGAACTAGATACCAAATAAATATTAAACGAAGAGGATAATCCCACATCGTGACTGATGGATTTGTGCGGAGAAGCCAATGAATGAAATTTTAGACATGACACAGTCCTTTGGGTACTTTCATAAAACATGATTAATTCTGGTATGAAAGATAAATATAATTTAATTTACATCTCTTCAAATAAAAATCATATTAAAAGGGTAAAGTGCCATAGAAAAGAAGTAGGTATAATTAATTTAAGATTTCATCTCTTAACTATTTCCCAAATTTCTCATCTTCTGAATCCTTATGCTGCTGTTTCTTTGTTTCCCTGGCACCATAGCAATGCTGGAAACAAGGGTATTCAAGAAATATCTTAATTGTTTGAAGCTATCCACTGTGCTAGTATTCTATATGCTATAGAACCAAATTAAGTAAATAATGTTCTTGCTATCTAGTTGCAAAATTGTCTTATGAAAGGGACTATCTCAGACAAAATTTTCCATTTGGAGGTTATATTTTACAAAATAAATTATAAATAAGCAAGTTTGCTATAGTATTTACTGCTTTAGGACCAAAAATTATATCTATTTTGGTCCAGAATATGGCCCAGTTTGGTTTGTTATGATCTGGCATTACCTTACCCAGCTTCTAAATTTATTCTGGTATTAGTAAGAAAAGAGTTTGACTATGTAATTCAGAGAAAATTCAGAAAATATTTCTTTATTAATTAAAATTCTATTACACAATAACACCGAGACCTATGACAAGTTATTTTACCAATTTGAGCCTCGCTTGTGCCGTACATTAAGGGACAACAACAGAATCCCCTTCTTATTGCTGGTAGTCCAAGACGATATCAGAAGGAGCCCAGCCTTCTCTTGCAGAAAATCCTAATGGGTGGCTAATTTTGAGAATGAATTTCTTCCCTGCTGCTGTTTTTAACCATAGAGACAGTCATTTGAATGCTTTACAAAAAAAGGCCTCAAGACTCCTCATGTTTCGCCTTTTCATTGCACCGCCGATCATTTCGAGGGCAGACTTGTTCCAGACAGCTTTAATTAAACTGTACCAAGGACGAAGATAGATGTCAATGGAAATGATCCATAACATGGGGCTAAGCATGTATTTAACAGTGTTCCATCCAGTTCAATCACCTTCTAGCATTTCAGTAGCTTTACAGTCACATAGCAAAGACTAAATGTGCGTATGTGTGTTTTTTTTTAAATCCACCCCATTAGCGGCCATATGCTTGGGCTCCAATGGCTACAGGAACTGTCTGCAATCTGCCAGGGATTTAGGGACATCAATAATTTGTGAATGGTGGTGTTGGTACTGGTCGAAGGGTTAAGTGCTCTGCACACCAGGGGCACCTCTTTTGGGATTTGAAATCTCAGTTGACTGTTAGGAACCTCATCCCCTGCGAGGTTTCCTCCAACACGCTGCTTGTCAGATGCGTCCGGCTGTAGCCGGGAAGCATTATTAGCTCTGGGATTTAAAGATCCATGTTAAGTACTGATAGAATGGCATCTTTGAGTTGCGGAGCAGAGAAAGCGGATTGTGGCAGCCTAAAGGAGGCTTTCATGTTCCACGTCGAGCATGTGTTTTTCCTTTTGCCCATTCTTCCGTAAACTCCTTGTGAATAGATAACATAGCATCCTTTTGAGAAAGAGTTTATGTTTAATGCGGATTCCTAAAACTTGCTGGTAGATTAGATTGCATCAGCCAAAGTGGGAAGATAAATGTCTTCTTAAAATAAGAAAAGATTTTAACACAAAAAGTTTTCCTTCCCATTCTCCTACCCAAAGAGTGAAGAACAGGTAACATGACTGATTTTTGAAGTTTAATCCACGTATTGGTCTTGCTGGAAGATTTCTTAAATATAGTTGTTTTAGTAATGACCTGACAGCAACAGAGATCATATGAAACCTTTTGCTTCATGTGCTAGCATGTAACTTCATGTAGATATGAGCTTTGTCTCTCTCACTCACTATTATAGCCCCTGCACTTGGCACAATGCCTGGAAGATAGTAGTTAATAAATGTTTGCTGGGTGAAAGGATGGAGGGGTGGATGGATGGATGGGTGGATGGATGGATGGATGGGTGGAAGGAAGACAAACAAGGAGGGAATGAAACACTTGGGAAAACAATCTTGTCAGTCTGACATGCATACAAGTGGTTGTTCTCTTATTCTCAAGAAGCTGTGGGATCTGGGAGTGGATGTTTAGCAATAAAACATGTTTCAACAGTTTTAATGGATATGGATTTCAGAACTAACTTGTATTATTATGACCTCTTGGTAATAGCAGTACTTAGTTGCCTTGTTGGGTAAATGATAGGAATAATTATGTGCGATGACAGATTTCCATCATATTATTTTTTCAACCACCTGTTTTGTTTTAATATGACCATATACCCCCTTAGTAAATTATATTGTGGTTGTATTAAGGAGGATAATGATTATCATGTGAGGAATCTTTAATCTTTCTCTCCTTGAATATTTAACTGATCTTAAAGATAAAGATAGTTTGTCTAGTTTGCAGTTGACATTCTGTGTGTGTCTGTTTCCAGTAATTCCAACCTTCTTACCCTGGAGTGGTTTTACCCACTCCTTAATTGCCCCTAGCTGATGTCTAGAAGGTCTTTTTGAGCTTCTTAGCAGCACAGTGAGGCCTCAGTGGATGCCTAGATTGTGTCTGCTTGGGAAAATGCCAAGCACTAATGAGTATTTTGTTTAATGTAATGGAAACTGAAAGTGCACAGCTTCTTCCTTGACTGATCAATGCCCACTTCTGTTGTTTGAATGTATCTATACATTCTGAATTCTACAAGGAAGGTCACAAGAGGGCAGAGCACTTAAGCTGGCCCAGAAAGGGCTCAAAGATTCAGAAGTTGTGTTTATATGGGGCTCAGCATAGGTAGAAAGCACCTGAGTTAGTGCTATAGTGACCCCTCCTCTGTATTCAGGTCTACCATGCTTTCTTTCAAAGTCAAATCTGAGCATCTTAAACATTCTCATGTTAACTTTTAAATTTTTATGTCAATATTTTAAAATAATAAGGGGACGAATTATGTTGTTGGATTTGAAGCCAGGCCATATGTAACTCTATGTGATTATCTCTACAATGTATCACTATCTTATTATTATAAATTATTTGATGTATATTATTTTTACTTTATTGTTAGTTTTTTTCAAGTTCAAATTTTAATGTAAATAATTAAAACACTATATTTTAGTTACACTAAAAAGTGAGGTTTGCTGAAAATCCAAGCCTTAACATGATCAAGCATGTTTAAGTGAAAAATAATGATTTCCATGTGGGGCTAACGTACGACACAGAACTAAGTGGGAAATGCAGAGGGTGTTTCTAAGATTTCATTGAACCATGTCTGGTTGAAGAGGCACCGAGCTCCTTTGGTAGTATTTATAATTTATAGGCTACCTGAATGTGCTAGATAATTTTCAAAAGTAAAGATTTCAAGCCGTTTAAAAACTCGAAAGAGATTTACTTCTCATCTAAAGCTTCCTGGGTTTAGAGATTTCATAAAAGCTTTATGGAGATGGTAAGAAAAGATGGATTTTGAATCTGGAGAATGGAAATAATTAAATTCCGCAACTTTTAAGTATAATGACTCACTTTCTCTTTATTTATGTCCAAGCCATCATCTTGCTTCAATCATATTATCTCATGCCTTTGGAGACTCGGGCACTATGCAAGCCCCCCCAATCAGAGTTTATAATAGAAACCTTGCCTGACCCTTAATAATTGTTACTTTACCGAAACACCATGATACCTAAACTAAGTTGCTTATTATACCAAACATAAAGTCCTTTGACCTTTAAGGTTCAATATCGATCAGCCCTACTTCTGTCAATACTTGACTCTAGTGTCAACAATTTTTAATGTGGAATAAATTCAGGAATTGATAGTCTTCTTAATCCACAGACATTCAAAATATTTAATTCCTATGCATTATAATTTTTATCTAGCTAAATAATTTGCTTATGTCTTCTATACCCTTAATTAATAATTGTTGATTAGACATCATTGTGAGTATAGCATTAAATGACATAACAATAAGTAGTTAACTATAAATAATCCCTATACTGAGTATAGGATTCATGTAAAAATCTTCACTGGTAAAATGCTACTCTAAGGGAACTTAAAGCAAATGTATTGCAAATTCAACAAAAGTGGCTGAGTTATTTTTTAATCCTACAATCATGGGTGGGGGTTGGGGGAAAAACTCTTGAAAGGAATATTCAAGTGCTTGCTTTGCCTTTGGATAATGCAATAGCAGGGGTTTTTTTTTTAAGTTGTGGTATTTTTCAGAATGTCAAATGTGTATCAAAGAGTTATTCTCTTGGCAAATTTTATGAATTTCAGTTTTATTTTTTTGACAATTTAAAATTCAATTATCCAATTATATCTAAAGGTCATTAATCTAATGTGGCAACTGCATGACAGTTTTAGTTACAAGAGAATTTCTCGATTTAGAGGAGAAATTCTTCCCTATGAAATTTTTATTGTACCTAGAAGTTAGATGATATTCTGAAAAGATTTTTGTTTTCTTCTTGGGCTTTTATTATTTATTAATAAAAATAGATACTTAATATTTCTTTCAATCCCACATTTACAATGCACCGTATCTCATGCTTCACCTCTTTGATTAACGTCATCAAAGTAACAGCAAATGCCTTCTGACATTGCTGGTTTTTATCATTAGGTTCTTGTCTCAAATGTTTCTTGAGGGTTGTTTCCCTTTGTTTTATTTTAAATAACCTTAACCTGAACTTTATTTCCAGAAAGGCATTTTTATTTCAATCCTGTTACAAGTAGAATTTCTGCTAAGATGAAAACACAGAAAAGATGCGAACCTGGTGAATACTTTAACATCAATTCCATTTGGTATAATAATGAAGAACTCCTCAGGCAAAACCCAACACAAAACCAGAAACAATGGGTGATGGGTATCACCCTGCAAAAGACTCCTGCAAGACACAAGTCTTTATCCCTGTTCTGCTCGCCAAAGAAATTGACTTCACAGTGATAGATAAATATATTCAACGACTATTGATTGTGCCCCTTATCTGTGCAAGGTCAAGGGTGAAAATTAATCATTTTCCCGTCTTTGCATTTTAGAGTTCCAGACGTTGCTGGAAGCAGAGGTGAACCAGAGGGCACCCACATCGGTTCTGGTACCCATGACCCATTTACCCAGAGGAGGGATTATCCATGTGGCATGCTGGCTTAGCACTTAGACCACCAAACAAGAGCTCCACAACTCTTCCTGAGAAGTAAGCTCTTTATACTAACTGTTCTCAGCACTGTTCTGAAAGGTCTTTCTCTCATGCATGCAAAGTTGGTCTAAGGATTTTAACACTGCAGTTCACAGCCCCTTGGTTAAGCAGAAAGACCCAAAATAAACTTTTCTTCCTAGGTATAAAAATGTGTTTTGCTTCAAGGGTTCAAAAATATTCCCTATCAACAGAAGCTTCCTGCACTCTTAGCTGTCCACTAAAATTGTATAAAATCACCTTCTTCTGAGCCACTTGTTGAAACTTGTAAATGGAGGTGATTTTTCTGGTATTATGGTTTGTCAATTACATCAGCAGTATCATTTCTTGTCCACTGACCAGAGAAGCTGTAGTTTTTAGATGAGAACTGTATCTGCCATTCTTCATGGCTCCCCTATTGACTCACTTTTGAGGCCCAGTATTTAGCAGAGAATGTTCTTTTCTATACCAGATTGTTATTTTCATCCACTATTTTGCTAAGCATGCATTATACCTGCCTCATCTTGTTTAATCCTCACAGTGATTCTCAAAGGTACAGAGAGAATGCAGATGACTTGGCCATGGTCATTGCTAACTGGAGAACCAGGACTTAACCCAGGGTGATCTGGTATGAGAGCTCTCATTCTCTACCTCTTCATTTATACTTCTCCAAGAGTGGCCTTTCTATAATCACAATTGTATAATGGATTTTCTAAATCTATTAGAAAAGCACATTCTAAGAATATAAAAACTAACTCCTAGTCAAAATGGAAGCTCTTCACTTACTGCCCTGATGATGGAGCTAGGTCTCAGGGGCAGGTACATTTACTTCTAGTTTACGAGTTGGCACACAGGGGCAGATGTGTGAAGGTATTCCTGCCTTTGCAGACATTTGGCCCGATCTCCCACTGCCTAATTGTTCGGATGCATGTTCTGCAGCGCCCTTCAGCTACCCTGCGATAGTCAAAAGTTTCTGTGTAACCTTTTGAGTATATGTGATGAGGTTTATTTTGAATAAAGGGTGAATGTGACTTTTATTTTTCCCCGTGATATAGAAACATAAACTGATCAAAGTTCCCCTTGAAACTTCTCCAAGTAATGGCATGCATTTCCAATTAATCTCATAACTTGTCTTTAACTGTTTGGCCACGTTCCATAACTGATAGATGTTATTCAGAGAAAGAGAGAGAGAGAGAGAGAGAGAGAATGCCCAGGCCAAAGAATGGGATATATGTCAACTTTCAGACACATGGTATTCACTCAGTCAGTTAATGTTTTCTGAGACCCCAACGCACTTTGGTGACCATTATTGTCAGTCCTTAATGAATTGCAAAAAATGACCTGCCTTAAAAGGTCCATCCAATTGGTGACAAAGTTTTCAAAGAGTCTAGAACAAATCAGTAACCTTTCAAGAGAGGTGGTCTATGGAAAATCACTTAAGTCTCTAGAAAAGATGACTTTTAAGGAGCAGTTTTGCTGATGGAACCTGGCAGACTGGGAGAGAGAAGGCTGGGTCACGGTGTGCAATGACAGTGAGGAAAACAGCGAAGAGCAGAAAGTAAAGAAACATTGAGAGAGTAAAACCAACACACTTTCTCTCATTATTACCTACTTGATGGCCTCTGAATCCCTGCACTGAGCAACCGTGCACAGCCCTTTACAAGTCGATACTGACATGTTCTCCAAGGCTCACTCCCCAGCACTCTCCCATGTGTTTTCTGTCCTGCCATCACCCTGTGTGCTATTTCCCTACAACACAGCACACTTTCATGTGCCCGTGCCCCTGAACATGTTTCCTCCTCTGCCTTCATCTCTTCTGCTTGGCAAAGTCTTACTCAGTAAGACTTTTGAACCTTGAAACGCCACTGTCTTTTTCTGAAAACTTTGCAAACACTCCTCCCCCTACCTTCACTCACCACGCCCAAAAACCAAAAGTCATGGCCTTCTCCCTGGCTTCTCCCTAGTTCTTCCAGATCTTCCCTATCATGTTGACATTTGCTAGGAATCAAAAGCATATCTTATTCATCCTGGTACACCATGCATGTAGTCAGCATTCAATACATTGCTTTTGATATATGTAGCCTTTGTTCATCAAGGTTGGTTTCCGCTCCCTGGTTCCTCATGATACCCTTCCCCTCTCCTTCTTCTTCTTCTTCTAATAATAATCATGATAAGTAGCATTTGTGTAATATTTCCAGGTACTTTCAAATCTGTATTAGTTTTCAGGGCTGCCATAATAAAACACCACAGACTAGTAGCCTCAAACAACAGAAATTTGTTTTCTTACAGTTCTGGAAGCTAAAAGTTCAAGATCAAGGTGTCAACAGGTTGATTTCTTCTGAGGTCTGTCTCCTTGGCTTGCAGATGGCCACCTTCTCATTTGCTCACATAACCACCCCTCAGTTTGTGTGGTTCGCGTCCTAATCTCCAAATAAAATTTACCAGACACATTGGATTGGGGCGGTCACCCATATGGCTTCATTTTACCTTAATTCCCTGTCTCCAAATCCAGCTACATCTTAAAAACTATAAGTTAGAACTTAAACATAGGCATTTGGGAGGGAACACAATTCAGCTCAGAACAATATCCATTTTCTCATCTATCCTCACAAGCAACAGCCGCAGCCACTCTGCAACTCCACGCTATTTCCATGGTGAGCGTCTTCCACAGACAGCTCTCCCGTGCCTAGCTCTCCTCCATCGGGCTCTCACGGACCAGACCTCAAGTCTGTTTCTTTTGGGAAGGGTTGTGCTCCTTATGAGTGAGTAAAAACAATGCTTCAAAATTCTCAGGTTTCTTAAAGTGTAATTTGTCAAAAGCGAAGCCCCAGTTTCAACATGAAAAGAAAATAGAAAAAGCTGACCCTTTCCTAGCACTTAAAATAGTAAAACAAGGTAATACTTCTTTTTTAACTTTTAAAAATATTTTATTTTCAATTATAGTCTACATTCAATATTTTGGGGGTTTATAGTTATTAAAAGCCTGAGCAAGGGATTATTTTAAAATTTTTTAAAGACTTTATTTATTTTTGTAGAGGGGGAAATGAGGGAGAAAGAGAGGGAGAGAAACATCAATGTGTGGTTGCCTCTCACATGCCCCCTACTAGGGGCGCAGCTCCCAACCCAGGCACGTGTCCTGATTGGGAATCGAACCAGCAGCTCTTGGGTCAGTAGGCCAGCACTCGATCCACTGAGCCACACCGGCCAGGGCTGAGTAAGGGATTTAATAGTGCATACATTAGCCACTTCAACTGGACAAATGCTGGCCTCGTTAAGAATAGAGACAAGTGCTTGCTGGCTAGCTTATCAGCGTACATTCTGACCCTGGGGCCCATGAAACGCCTATTGACCTGGATGGTTCCTTTCACGTGAAGAGAAGTGTTAACTCTTCAAAAGGGTCTTAATCTCAGGCCAAGCTGCATCATACATGCAACTTTCCCTTGTTTCCATGGTACCCGGGGTGAGCAGGGGATTCTTTAGCAGTATGAAGACTCCAGGTAGGGCGGGTCCCCCACCCAGTTCTTTCTCCCTCCTAAACCACTCTGACGCTGCGCCCAGAGAAGCCATCACAGGAACTCCCCAGTGCATGTCAGCCCTGCGTTGGGGGTCCAGGTGGAAGCCATGGTGGCTGTGACACTGACCATGACCTGGATGTGGAGCTGGTCCGAACTCGGGCCTGCCGAACTTCAGCAGTGGAGTCACTACCCCCTGCCCTCTTCACTCATATGTTGAAAAGTAGGGAAACAGTGCAGAGATTCAAAGCATCACCTCAGATTACTCATCCCCAATCAAGATTTATTTTCCTTCCTCTTATGAGGGAGAAAATAGGAAAGCATCCTTATGGAAGAATAATTTTTGAAATCTTTCAGGGGATGAGGAGTTTCTGATTCTTCCCTACCAAGCCACTGGTTCTTTTCTCTCCTTTATTCTCCCATTTATTTCCCCAGGCTTTTAACTGAAACCATTTCTATCAATACAGTGATATAAGGTATGTGTATAAATAAATGCAAATATCTATTAAATGTTCAGGAAGTAGCACAATCATCTTTTTACACAATTTGTGTTCGTGAGTGTTTTTTCATTGTAATTTCCCAGATCTGCTGCCAAAGAGCATTTCCCAGAAATCTTTGTAGCAATGCTTGCAGCCAAACTATGGCTGCAAGAGATCCAGGATGCTGTATGAAAGAAAACACCTGTAAGATCTGAAATTTAAGAAATGTTTGCCATTAGGTGATAAACTCTAACATCAATGTTTAGTGAGGTTTTGATCCTGGGCACACAAATATAGAGTTGATTTTTGGTTCTGGAATATTCTAAAAAAAAATACATGTGGACCAATTTTATTCTGTTTCCTTGATTTTATTAACCATAGCTTCTTGCCAGAAGAATTTAGGATGGAGTGATTGTATCAAAATTAGTCTATGCTGATGACTATTCCAGCATCTAACACGCAAATGTGTGTTGGAAAACTCTATCAGGACACAAAATAGGCTATAGGCAGTTACAGGAAAGTGAACATTTTTTTTCATGAGCCTTGACTTCCTTCTTGCATATGTGTATCTGGCTGTGAAAATAGCTGTCAGGTTTTTTTCAAGATTTGTGTTGTATATGTGCATGTCTGCCTAGTACGTCCAATCCTCTCCCCTCTCTCTCCTAAGAGCTCTTCCCATCCTTTTCCTAACTGCGGAGCAGTGGGAGAGACGGACAGATCAGGCTTAGCCAGGAGCACTTGCGAAAAGCAGAAGCAGATTTACTAACTTTGACGGTGCCTTCTAGTGAGTCCTTACTGTACACATGGCTGGGCTGCCATAAAGCTAGCTGAGCCGGTCGCCTGAAGTAGGTTAAAAGATGACTTCGACAGATTTTAAGCAGGAATGATTCCATTCTTTCCTTTCACCAGTTTCATGGTTAGATGGTTCGTGCACTGATTTGCTGTACCACACAGGCTGGCTCACAGTCCCTGTCAGCCTTCTGAAATCGATGGAATCACATCTGACTGTCTCCTGAGAAAGCGTAAGAAAGAGAGAGGTCTGAGCTTCTCTCCTTCAAGACACTCTCTTTAATCATTATCTCCTACTTGTGTGCACTAGCCTACTCTATCAAAATACAGTGATTGAATAAAATTTTTATTTCAAATAATGAATGCATTAATGTAATACAGTATAGGGTTTGCACAATATGGTATGTATTATAGTTCCCTAAATGAACACTGAAATCTTAAAATAGGACAACTTATCATTGGTCCAAGTTAAATCATAGCCACTCCTTTTAAACTGCATACCCTAATAAGATACCAACTCATTTAATACTTTTTAAAAAATCTGTTATCTTATGTAAATGCTTAATGTTTTCCAGGTATTTTGGAGCCACCTGTTTTTCCTATCATAAGTACATCTGGCATCAGGCAAACAGATTATAGTCACGGACAACTGACTAATTTATGATGTTTTTATATTTTCATATTTTTGGCAGACTAATCCAGGTTGATGTATTGGCCTAGCTTACAGAGATGAATCTTGAAATCTTGCATTCTTGTAACCCTTTTCCCTTTTTCCCTTCTAAACCCTAGAATATTTTTGGCATGTTCTAAAATTTAATTAAGAAACACAGACAGGGAGAGTGGAGTGTCCAGCTAGTGTTCCTTCCACAGCTGACTTTCTTGAAGGAACCATAATCGTGTGTTGATTTTGAAAGATCTTTGTACTTTTTATCATTCTTCCTTCCTAAGTTCACTAGACACATTGTCACTTGTGTTTGCATCCTATTATGAGATTTGTGCTTTGTCTAAATGGAATGGGAGTTTGCTAAGTCAAAGAAGGAAAATCAGTTTCCTGCCTTTGCAAAAGGAATAGGAAAGTTTGCCACAACAAATAGAAACAAGACTATATTTTCTGTGGTGGTTGTGCTTTGGCATCTTGAGTCAAGAGGCCAAGTCCGCTTGCCTTATCAGATCATCTTTTTGATCTGACACCCCCTAGTGGACCATCCCTTAGCTATTTATGGAGAATCTTAACTGCTAGCTTCACTATGCCATCATCTTCCTTTAAATATCCACCCAAGGTCCCAAAGTAATGGGTGTGTTTTAAATAAATCTAATATATAAATCGTTTATCAGATATACTCCAAAACAGGACAACTATCAGAACACCCTGAAAGATTCATTAGGGCATTTTTTTTCAGATCCGTCAAAAAGTTTAATAAATGTGTGTCAACTCAAAACTGAGATGAGAAATGGCAAAGTGCTTTATGGATTGGGAGTCAAGAATTAGATAAGAATTCTAATCTTGTCTCCATTGCTGTCTTATTTAATGACTGTAGTAATGTCAATGACTGATTTGTAACTACTCTTCCCTCTGGCAAAAATAAAATAAAATAAAATAAAATAAAATAAAATAAAATAAAATAAAATAAAATAAAATAAAATAATAAAATATGGACAATGTCTATAGAGAATTTTGAGCTTCTAAGACAATGGCCCTCAGTAAATTCAGTTGGCATAATAAAGCCTTGCTTTTATGAGCATGGCATTATCTTGCCTGGATTCAGGTCCCAGATGACCACAGCTTGGCATTTAATCTTGGGTGACTCCATTATGGAGGAGCACTAGGTGGTTTTTTGGCTATTATACATAATACTGCAATGAACATCTTTTAACATATAGATATGTTCATGAATTTATATGATTATATATGTAGGGAGAATTCCTAAAAGTGGATTTCTTCAGTCTATGGTTAGGTAAATTGAAAATATTCATGTATATTGCTAAATAGCCCTCCAAAGAGTTTATACTAAATTTGTACTTGCAACATTGTATGTAGGTTCTTATTTCTCCAAGCCTTTGTCCACACTGTTCCCTGGCAATTTTAATTTTTTATCTTTGTTAGCCTGAGAAGTGAAAGATGGAATTTGACTTGAATTTGTAGTACTTTAATTTTGAGTCAAGATACTTATTTTTTCATGTTTTAGTAACCATTTCTTAGCTTGTGCACTCCCAATTTTCTGTTGGGTACTTGGTGTTTTTTTATTACTTTGTGAAAAGCTCTTGGTAGATTAAGATCAAGATCTTTGGGGGAAAAAAGCAAATTTGGAAAACAATTCTGATTTATTTCAGTCATGAGGAATATTTATAAATTTGAAAAATTTATGGCGATTGGTATTACTAACTGAAAAAGGACCAAACCTCCCCAGGCAGAAACAGTGAAAAGCCCTAGTTGTGTATCACCTGAGTTATTACCATAATAATCATTGAAATAATCCACATTATATGTAAAGCACAATGCAAAGAAGTCCAAGATGTGATCTCTGCCCTTAAGGAGTTCATAGCAAAGAACATAAGATACACTCACGTGACATGAAAATAATCTGTGACAATAAAAGGAATGAGTGATGTAGACCATAAATGTTCTAGGAATTGAGGAAGGAAGGCTCATCTTCGGTTGGAGTAGTTAAAGAGTATTGCTTAAAAGAAAACACATGCTGACTAGACAGAGAGAAAGAGTTAAAAGTACAAAAGTGAGAAGCAAGTGAAAGGAAGCAGTAAATAGACAAAAGTGACTGGACTAGAGGTTTGGATACGAGAACAGGAAAGTTTACATATGGAAAGTTGAGTTGGAGTCAGATTATTGAAGGCTTTTGCTGTCTGGCTTAGCTTGGATTCTATAGTGTAAGAGCAATTCAATGTTTTTTAAAAGAGCATTGACATCATAAAAATAATTTTCAGGATGATAGTTTTGACCTGCAGATAATGAATAAATGAACAAATGAATTAATTGAAAATAATGAGTTGGGAAAGGGGGTGACTGTTGTACTAATAATTCTACGGGAGAGAATCAGCTACTTTAAAAGAAAGGTGGTTTGTATTTAATTTATGCTATGTAAAGCTGCTATAGAACTCATGCTACACAATGTTATCTAAGAAAATAAGACATCCAAACCGAGAATTCTTTGTGTATATATTGAACATTCCAGTGCAGTGCCTTTTTCTAAATCTGTGATTCAGCTTTCATACCCCTCCACTCACTCACTCTAATGACGGTAAGCTTTTCTTTGTTGGGTCTGGAATTCATACCAGTTTTTTTTTCTTTTTCTTTTTTTTTTGCAGACCTAGACATTCCAAACGTGCTATTGTCATTACACCTCATCTGTCATCCTAAGGAATGGCTTTATTTATTCTTGTGATTTGGAGAAATGAGGTGATGGTAGAAAGGGCTTAGAATAATGGGAGAAAGGTGTTGGCTTCATAGAACCAGCAATTCCTTTCTTACTTCATTTCCTTTATGTTGGTAAGAGTTAGGTAATTAATCTGAGCTCCCTGCACTATAACACGCAGCATTCATTCAACAAGTATTTACTGAGCACCTACAATATGTCAGACACTGTGCAAAGTACTGAGAACATTGTTTCAAAAGGAGAGCCAGTCCTTGCCCTTACGAAGTTTACAGCCTGGAGGAATACACATAAACAAGCCCACATTCTATTGCTGCTCCTCACACATGACAAGGGGCTGGGCTCTTCTCTTAAAATTATCCTACATGTAACAATCCTATCCTGCCCCACCTCCGGCTTACTGCACACATTCCTATGCTTACATTCCTTTGTGTACTGAGGTATATAATCCACTTCTGATGTACATAAGAGGTTAAAAGGGATTCAAATAATAAATATCTGGCAAACTTACTGCAAAATACCAGATGTGCTGGTGGCTATGAAGATCACCAAAGAATAAAACATGGAACCAACCCATGGAATTGGAGAGATGCGGTAAATGCACCTGCAAAGGAAAACTTTCTAAGGTGTTTAGTAATATGCACTAAATAGATGGCACAGATAGTAGGGGCTCTGGGAACTTAAAAAGGAGGCATTGCTTCCAGAAGAGGTGAACTTTGTGTACTGCACCTTGAAGGATGGGTCACATTTGAACAGGCGGAGGAGATAGGAGGCGTCTGTGGGAGTCAGTGACAGCTCTTGCCTTTTTCAAAAGCAGTTCCACTGATTTCTTTATTTTGTATCTTGTATTCTACTTCTTCCTCTTGAAAACACACATATATTCACTTTTTTGAATTATATATTTATTGGGATGATGTTGGTTAATAAGATTATATAGGTTTCAAGTGTATAATTCTATGATACACGATCTATATAGTGCATTGTATGCCCACCACCCAAAGTCAAGTCTTCTTCTGTCACTGTGTATTTGACCTCCTTTATGCCTTACCACCCACCTTCGCTCTGGGAACCCTTTGCATTGCCAAGGACAGAAGTCCAATACAAGCTGACTGAAGCAGGAGGAGTGGTCCTGGGCTCCGGGCGTGGCTGGAGTCATGGGGTCCCACATTTTAGGTCGGTTTCTCTTTCTCTCTTCATCTCTTGACTCAGCTCTCCTCTGCACTGGCTTCAGGCAGACTGACTAACTCCGTGTGGTAGCTGTCAAGCTTTCATCTTACTCCCCCACTACCCAAAAGATTAAAAAAAAAAACCCAACTTCTCCTTCCCAATAATTCTAAACAAATTCCTATGACTTGCCCTGATGGGACCAACTTGTATCATTTTCCCATTCTTGAACCAATCACTGTAGTGAGGGAGATGCAATTCTCTAATTGGTCAGGTCTCAGTGAGGTTTCCACCCTTGAGCAGAAGTGGATGGGGTCAGCCTCATCGAAGCAATATCAGAACAGGATGATGGAAGAAGTGGTTTCCCGGGGGGGAAGAAACTGTAGTGCTGTTGCCAAAAATTAATTAATTAATAATAAATAAAAATGACAGTAACCATTAATTAATTATTTAATAACAGTAATCATCACCATCATTGTAAACACCGTATAACAAAGAACTTACTGTATACGATTCTAAGCAACTTTTGTATATTATATATTTACTCCTAATGACCCTGTGACTCTCATACCCATTTTCAGATGGGGAAACTGAGGCACAGAGATTTTAAGTAATTTATCAGATGGGTTGTAAATGGCAGACCAGGGAGTTGAACCAGGCCATCGTACTGCCAGATCCACTGTAGTATACATACTAAAATTGACTTCCATACACACACAGAGAATTAGCTAACACTTAGACTGAAGTCAGCGAAGTGTATCTGAGCAACAGTGAGAAGATCAGCAATTCAGAAGGATGGTAATTTGGGTCTTTTCTCACAGCTATGGAAACAATATTCGGAAAGCCCGTAGGCAATGTTGTACTCACCAAGAGGTCAAGTTCCGGCCAGACCCAGGCAACCATTCCAGGGGAATGATATGGTCATCCCAGAAAACTGAATTATTTCCCAAAGGCTACCCCAGCATAATCCTCTCAACAGCTTATGGATCACATTTTTGTACAATTTACCAAGGACTGGTTTCATATCTCTGTCTGATTCTCAATCTCTCTCCTGTTTTGACACATCACTCACGGAACACAAACAGATCTTAGTTAAAACTAAGAATGCATTTGAAAACACACACAAAATCAAACGATTGCCATTTTGGTCTTAAGAAGCAGCAGACCCAGGCCTGAGTCTGTTTATGGTGCATTTCTTGATGCTAAGAAAAGCTAGCACGGCTGAGAAAACACCGCAAAGCATTACATGGAGACAGCTCGTGTACTTCAGAAGAGAAATGGATACATTAGGAAAAGTTTTTCTCCCTTTGATGTAGAATATGCTATCTTTTTGGGTATTAAAATGGGACTTAACTTTAAATAAATAAAATTCAGCCTGTAGGCTTCAGAAAACTAATGTTGCCTTTTGACAATGTCGTTTCTCTGGTCCCTGAAAGCATTATGGCAGTTAGCTTGGGCCTTCATCACAGTTTCCCTTTATGGCATGGAGAGCACATTATTTTTTTCATCTCTGTTTTATTGATCTCCCCACATTTCCTCCCACATTTTCTCTTTGCCAGCTGTTAATTCTGCCCCTTCTGCTCCCCCACACGTGCTGGGGACTGGTGGAAAGAGCTTCTTCTGTGTTTTTGACTTGGGCAATCCAGGTACTGACTCAAGCTCCGTCCTTAGGTGAAATCCTCTTCTCTGCATGGTTTCAAAAGGAAGATAAGCGAAGGGCTTTGGATCTGCCTTCGAGAAGAGATCAGAATGACCCTCACGTTCCTAACATGCGATGTTGGAAGAATGTGCGCTTTGTAGCAACCTGGACTTGAGGACGTGCGCTCTCCGTTTGGCATCCAGAGAACACAGCCTGGCAGACGGATAAAGCTTTTGTTTTCTTTTGTGGTTTTCATTTTCCCGAAAGAGCACTGAACAGTCAAATAGCTGGCAATCTGAGCCCCCTCGAATTTGGTAATAAAATGAAGCCTTTTTTTTTCCTAAAACAATTTACTTTTAGGTAAATAAATACCTCAAATAATGTGTGCTTTGCAACATGAGAAAAACATTGATAACAGGTGTCTTTACCCATGTAACTGTCTATTTTGACCATCCGTAGTGTTCTAGGAATTGTTTCTAAAATGGATTTTATTTGAAAGATACAAGACTACAACTGCAGAAAAAATTCTTTAGTATAAAAAAGTTGCAATGATTAAAGAATCTTTCAGAATTTCTTGGCTGTGAAAAACATTGGGAAACTTACAGCTTCGAGAGTTTAAGTTTTCAAAACGAGAGGTGTGTTTGTATGAGAGGAAAGTGGAGATTCATAAAATTACATGCAAATTCGTGTGTGCATATGCATATCCGTGCTCCGGAGGGGGGCTTCTGAGCTCTAATCACGTCTCGGGAGGGTTCGTGACAGGGAGAATTCCCAGTTTGCCTGTCTCACTTTTCTTGCCTGCCTTGTTTGTCTGTAGTCAACAGCTCGCTCTCTCTCTCGCTAGCTTCTTATTTATCCCTTCCCAGATGAATTGTTCTTTTTATTTTCTGATCAAGCGAGACTGAGCCAGGGAACCCTGGAGTCGGTGCTCTGCTTGTGGTGGTGACGGCAGGTAGATGGCAAAAGTGCCGGGGGTATTGCAGCGAGTGACCTCTGGGGGAACTATTAGGAAGATGGACAGATGGACGGTGCCTCCTTGACCCCACCCTAGGAGGGAAATGGGGCAACCAACATGTCACCCTTAGAGTCAGACTTCCATTACGTTGAGGATACATTGAAAGAGACTGTCAAGGGGAAAAACTGAATTGCATAGTAGCTTTCCCCGTACTTCGCTGCTGTTTATTTTTTCCATTCAGTTTTTTTAATTGATGCATTTATTTATTTATTTAGTATATTTCATGGATTATGCTATTACAGTTGTCCCATTTTTTTATCCCCTTAATCCCCCTCCGCCTTGCACACCCTCCACTAGCATCCCACCCCCTTAGTTCATGTCCATGGGTCGTATATATAAGTTCTTTGGCTTCTCCATATCCTGTACTATTCTTAACTTCCCCCTGTCTATTTTGTTCCTACCAATTATGCCTCTTATTCCCTGTTCCTTTTCCCCCATCCTCCCCTCTCCCTCTCCCTGCTGATAACCCTCCATGTGATCTTCATTTCTGTGATTCTGTTCCTGTTCTACTTGTTTGCTTAGTATGGTTTTGTTTTTCTTTTTGCGGGTTCAGTTGTTGGTACTTATGAGTTCGTTGTCATTTTACTCTTCATAGTTTTGATCTGTTTCTTAGATTAGTACCTTTAACATTTCATAAAATAAGGCCTTGGCGATGATGAACTCCTTTAACTTTACCTCATCTGGGAAGCACTTTATCTGCCCTTCCATTCTAAATGATAGTTTTGCCAGATAGGATATAGGCCCTTGCCTTTCATGACTTTGAGTACTTCTTTCCAGCCCCTTCTTGCTGAAAGCCTTCTTTTGAGAAATCAACTGATAGTCTTATGGGAACTCCTTTGTAGGTAACTGTCTCCTTTTCTCTTGCTGCTTGTAAGATTCTCTCCCTATCTTTTTTAATCTTGGGTAATGTAATTATGATGTGTCTTGGTGTGTGCTTCCTTGGGTCCAACTTCCTTGGGACTCTCTGAGCTTCTTGGACTTCCTGGCAGTCTATTTCCTTTGCCAGACTGAGTAAGTTCTCCTTCATTATTTGTTCAAATAAAATTTCAATTTCTTGCTCTTCCTCTTCTCCTTCTGGCACCCCTATGATTCGGATATTGGAACATTTAAAGTTGTCCTGGAGGTTCCTAAGCCTCTCCTCATTTTTTCTGGATTCTTGTTTCTTCATTCTGTTCTAGTTGAATGTTTATTTCTACCTTCTGCTCCAAATTGTTGATTTGAGACCTGATTTTCTTCCCTTCACTGTTGGTTCCCTATAGGCTTTGCTTTACTTCTCTTTGCATAGCCTTCACTTTTTCCTCTATTTTGAGACCATACTCAACCATTTCTGTGAACATCCTGTTTACTGGTGTTTGAACCCTGCATCGATAGGTTGGCTATCTCTTTGTCATTTAGTTCTTTTTTTTTTTTTTGGAGTTTTTATCTGTTCTTTCATTTGGGCCATATTTCTTTGTCTCGGCACACCTATTATGTTATAAGGGGTGGAGCCTCAGGTATTCGCCAGGGCATGGCAACTCATATCGCTGCATTGTGGCACTGTACGTGGGGGAGGGGTCGTAGAGAGAACAATGCTGCTTGCTCGACTCTCGGCTGGATTTTAGTCACTTCCCTCGCTACTCAAAAGCAAATTGGGCCCTTCTGGTGCTGATTGCCAAGTGGATGGGTTTGTGTATGTTCTGCGACCCAATGGGTCTCTCCAATGAACACTCCTGTGAGACTAGGAGTTTTTCCCACCATCATAACCCCCACAGGTTTTAACAGCCAAAGGTTTTGAGGCTTTGTCTTCCTGCACTGGAACCCTAGGTTGCATGGTCTGTCTTGCTCCCCAGTTGTTCCTACTGGTTTATCTGTACGTGAATGTGGGACCACCAACCACCATCTCACCCACCCAGTCCTCCAACCTCCGCCTTGCCAGGTGTCCTCTCTGCCCTGGCCACCCATCTCCACCCTTCCTACCACTCTGGATGAGTGGTCCTTCTTTAACTCTTTGGTTGTTGGGCAGTTTGATTTTCTGGCAGTTCTGGCTGTTTTTTGTTTTTAAATTTGTTGTTGTCTTTCTTTTGGTTGTGCAAGGAGGCAAAGTATCTACTTACGCCTCCACCTTGGCTGAAGTCCCAGTTTTGTTTTGTTTTTTAATATTTGGGGGGATTTTTTTTTTTGTTACTTTCCTTAGTTTCTGTATCCTTTACAACATTCTAATACTCTAATTGGCTTTCTATGGGACAAACAGGAGGTATTGCTTCTGGTACAATAGGATTTTCTGTCCTGTTGATTGATGGGTTAATTTTTATTGAGCACAGTGTGCTACCAGCAGAACCAAAAATCCAAGACATAATTCCATCTCTAGGAGTTTATGTTCTAATGAAAATTGAGACAGATAACATATTCAAGACTCCCAGTTTCTTTCTCTTACCAGTACTCCCTTCTCTGTCTCTCCTTTAGGACAAGCCTAGTGCATAAGGAAAAAGTACACATTGAACCAACTAGACAGATAATTTATGGCCCAGAAACATGCTATTTAAAAATGAGACAGAGAGCCAATTGGGTCAGGCAGCCTGTTGGGGGTAGCAGTTTCATTGGAAGTGTTTCAGTAATAATATTCAATGCTGGAGTTTAAAAGACTCAAACATTTCTCCAGATTCTTTTGGTTTTGTCCTTATGGTAAATTAGATTAAGTTACACCAACTTAGAATAAAGCAAGCTACATTCTTGGACAACATAGTTGCTTAACACCACACAGAAATTCCTATACTGAAACACAAGTCAATACAATATGACTTAATTTCATGACTGGGTGATGATGTTTAAACAATCATTTCAAGAATGTTTCATTGTCCCTCCATGGCCAGGCTATAAGGATCCCTATGATCATTTCTCCAATAAATCAGTGGCCCCCAAATGAAGTTTCCCTGTCTCTTTCCTTTTATCAAGCACTCAAAGCTAAGTGGCCCAGGGTGTTGTCCAATTTACTCAGAGCAAATTTCAGTGCTCAGATAAACTAATCATTTCATCTCTGGGTTTGTCACAATATATTCGGCTAACCCAGCCATCATTTCTTCATCCATAAAATGAAGTGGATTGGAGAAGATGCTCCTGCCAGCCCTGAACGGCTTGGTCCCCAGCACAAACACACACACTTCCTTATATGACTTCTGATCTCCTTCATATCCTTGTTTAATCACAACAGAAGCTGCATAAGAGCACGGCCCACGACTGTCTTGTTCACCCGCGTACCCCTAGTTTCCGGCAGACAGAGCGCACTGCAATATGTCTTGAATGAAAAAATTACCCTACGTCCACAGCAATGTGTGTTTTACTATGCGATGGCTCGAGTCCTTCTTCAGAAGGAAGTAGAGTCCACATATTAAATTCTCATGTTTTATTTGAGTATAATTCTTACATCATATTTAGAACTCTAATATTTACCCTGCCTTGTAGCTAAAATTTTGTCATTTCTTTCTCCTCCATTTTTTCTCTTTGTGAACACATTCTGTTGCATCCTTGTTCACACAGAATGTGAGGACTTGGGCTGTTTACAAAGAAGCCAGCAAGGTCCCGACACCCACGGAGGCCAGGTCGGCTGCCACCAAACCTAGCTGCTCACAGTCAATCACCACGGCACATGGAAGGAACAAAGCTCCTGGCTCTGCAGGCTAAAACCAGTAAATGCCCCACCCCCCACCCCAGCGTTCGGTCGGATCTTGAAGAACTAGGCAGAAGGAGCCAAACATTGCCCTCGGGAGTCCCAGGAGCTCCCATTGTCACCCACTGAAAGAGTCCTTGATGGGGGGGGGGGGGGGGGGAGTAGGGTCAATGAGGTTAAAAGTGAGGACTTTATGTTTTCCTAATGAATCAGAGTTTATTTCTCTAAATGTAAAGCTTAGCCTGAACACAGTAGGGAAGTTAAGGGGTGGATTCTGGGGAAGATGGAGAAGATAAAGGAACAGGAATCAGAGATGGGAGAATAAATGGGCCTGTGGGATTCTTTTTCCTCCCTCTGAACCTCAGTCCACAGTGCGGTCCTTGGTCATATTTGATAGGCAATGCTGCTATCTAGTGGCCAAGAGGAATGAGTACAGGTTCCAAATAAACTAAAATTTATGGACATTTTTTGGGTTGTTTGGGATTTCATATCCACTTTGAAGATTGATTGATTGATTTTTACTTACTAGATTTCCACTTCATCAGAAGTGGACCAAATTCAGGAGCAGCTGCGTGGAAGGGACGCATAGAGCAAGGTGTGGGGAGAGGGCTGGCGCCCCCCGGGCCTCTCTCCTGGCACAGTACTCTCCCTGAGTGTGTTTACCAGCCTAAAAGCTCTCCAAACCCTCTCTTTTTGGGTTTTTATAAAGATTTCACTACATAGGCACAGTTCATTCCATCATTGACCATTGGTGATCGAAGATTACTGTTTTTAAAACTTAAAATGAGAAAAATAGACATTTTATGCAGAACTTCTTATAAAAGAGCTCGTATAACTTCTTCTCTCCCTTTCCTACTTAATTTTCTATGATGTCCCCTTATAGGAAGCTTTGGGCCTTCCCAGTAAACCACTTGGCCCCGGCTCTTGAAGTGGCCAGGGAAGCTCGACGCCTCTCGTCTCTCCAGTGCTAGCTGCTTGCGGACCACTGGGAAAGGACAGGGGTGCAGATTTGCCCTCGCTGCCCCCTTCGATTTGAAAGGCTCTGTTCTTACTTCCTCACACGGCTGGCTCCTTCCCACCGTCGAGCTCAGCTCGGAAGCCACCTGGTTACAGCAGCGCCACTCTACTCCCGCCTCCCAGGGTGTCAGTCTCTAGCACATTATCATTCTTCTGGCTTCGGACAACTCATCACCATTTAGAATTATGTTGTTTCTTTGTTTACTGTCTCTCTCTTTCCCCATCACAATATAAGCTTTATAACCACAGGGACCTTATCTATATTTTTTCCCACAGATATATCTCCAAACACTAGAAAATGTTGCAGGTGCTTGGCGCACAGCAAGCTCTCAATAAATGAATGATAGAGAATATTTATCTCTTAAGCCTTCTCTTCCGATAGCTATATTTTTGCCTAACATCTTACCATCTCTCATGTCCAAAGAGTGAAACATGGAGATATATGTGGAATTTCACCGGGAAATGGTAAAGTGTGAAATCTCTGTCCGTGTGTCAGCAGAGGTAGTAGATTAGGATTGTGAATTCCTAGCATTAGGTTTAATTTAATTTTTAATAGTCTGATTATACATGTCTATCCTTGTCTACTCAGCAAAATAGTCCTATTGTATGTGGGTAGTTTTCTAAAACAATAGAAATACACAGAAAAGATAGAAAAGAACAGATGATAAAATTCTTAGTCTTGTTAGTAATCAAATGTCAGTTGGTAGCATGATTTAATTTAACTAATTTTAAGAAGAGACATAAATTTGTGGATACACAATCCCATTGTACTAGGACAGTTTTTAAGAGCTCTGTTCCCTTTCTTGGTAATAGGAGTCAGTGTGCACTATATTGTAGCAACTACAATAACTGCCTCCCTTACAGTATCTTTTAAAGCAAATCTTTCAGTTTCCTTAATTGTAGAACCATACTTATAAGACCTGTTCTACTGAAATAAAAAACAAACTGACAGTAACCAGAGGGGAGGAGGGAGGGTGATGACAGAGGAAAGGGAGGGGAAGGGTCATGAAGGAACGTGCATAAGGGACCCATCACAAAGCCAAATGGGGAAAGGATGGAGGGTGGGAGGAGGGGGTGGGTGGGGCTGGGGAAAGTGGTGGCGGGAACATGTTCACAAAAACAAACAAAACACAAAGTGGTCAGGGGGAGGCTGGGAGCAGTGTGGGAAATTAAGAAACCAAAGAACTGGTGTGTGCAGCCCATGGGCATGGACTGAAAAAACAAAACAAAACAAAACAAAACAAAAGAACCCTGTTTTGACAGTATCATAATTGTATAAGTGCATTTCTTTTCTTTCATTTTTCCATCCTTTTTTCCACTGTATAAAATGTAATATGCCACCTCATGGCATAAAACAAAAAGATCCCGAGCTGCTCTGGTTAAAGCCATGTTAGGGGCTGAGTCCCGCCCAGTGAGCCCCTTCCACCCCTCTGATCTTCCTCTCCTCCCCACCTCTCATTATGGAAAGCACCGAGTCCCCTCTGTGGGGCTCTAGGCCTCCTGAATACATCTAGAAACCAACCAGCGTAGACCATGTCCATTCTGACCCCAGTACTTTTAAACATATTCTACTGTCTCATTACTAATTCTGGCTAAAGAGCAGCACTTATTAAACAAGTTAATGTGTGATTTCCATACATTTGCTCATTCGGGAAACATGTATGGATTGTGTTCTTACGACGCGTCAGGCTCAGCTAAGCATGGGGGTAGCTGTGAAACAGACAGGGCGCCTGCTTCGCCGAGTGTAGTGCAGGGGCAAATACTGATAAATAAACAGAAGATGGTAATACAATGTAGCATATATGATGACAGGGTAAATGCAGAGGGGGCAGAGAGGGAGCTGCTCAGCAGGAACAACGCGAATAAGACAAGGCTGTTTGGAGACGGAGATGTAGACGGATGAGGGAGGAGCGTGGAGAGCAGGTTTCCAGCGAAGAGGATACCAAGGCCACGCAGGCCCAGAGTGGGAAAGAGCATGGCTCCTCCAAGGAGCCAGAAGCAGCTCTATTTCAGTGGAGCATCATGTGTTTGGGGACAGAACGGGGAGAGGAGGGGAAACGAGGCTGGAGAGGTGAGCAGAGTCCACGTCACAAAGGGCCTCATAAGTCATTGTGAAAAGCCCGGACTTTAGCTGGAGGGCCATGTAAACCTGTTGAAAGATGATGATCGGGGAAATGCTGTGATCGATTCGGCTGCGGGGAGAAGAATGACAGCAAGACTCATCATCGAGATTGATGAGAACGCTGTCGTAATCCAGATGCGACATGACAGTGGCGTGGTTCAGAAAATGGCCGTTGAGATGGAGAAGACAGATGGGCCTGTGAGGTAGAACCCACAAGACCTGCTCGGTTGCTATGGTGGGAAAGGAGAAGGGAAAGGAAAAAGATGGTGTGCGCGCTTCCAGCTTGAGCCACCGACTGGATGGTGCTTCCATCACTAAAAGAGGGGAGCTAATGCAGAAAAACAATGAGTTTTATTTGGGCCTACTGTGATACATGTCTGTGTGACAATCAAGGGGAAAGAATCAGAATGCAGTTATGCATGCAGGTTGAGAGCGAAGGGAGGATGTGGGCTAAAGGTATCTCAGCATACATATATGGTAGGTGGTAACTGAAGATATGAAAATACATTAGACATCGAGGTTTTGCAGGGGAAAAAAAGAGAGGATCTAGACAAGCACCCTGTGGGACAAGAGAAGAAGAGGGGCAAGCAGAAGAAGGGGCCTGCCCACAGGAAAGAGAAGAAAGAGACAAGGAGGCATGAGGCAAGTTCTTGGAAGTGAAAAGAAGGGAGCAACTCAAGAAGGAGAGAGTACTTGGCTATGATGGATTGTTCTGAGAGATAACAGAGAAATGTTCTTTGGATTTAGCCAGAAGGCAGCCATTGGAGACCTTAGCAAAAATAATATCAGTGGAAGTCAAGAGAGTAGAAGTCACGTTGCTATAAGGTCAACGGAAGATGAGAAGGTAGAAATAATGATGAAACAATTTTTAGGAAACTTAGCTATGAAAGAAAAGTAAGAAATGTGGTAATAATAGAACAGAGATGTGAGGTCAAAGGAGGTTCTTTTGTTCGGTTTTATGTAGAAACACTGATGAAAAGAAAGCTATTATCACTTCCATTTTTTAAAGAGATAAAGACGTCAAGCAATTTGCCCAAAGTCATGCAACCAGCAGATCTAGGATCTAAATGTATGTCTGTCTGGCTCCAAAGTCCTTGTTCTTAACTGGAAATGTAAAGAGTATATGACTCAATTCTAGGTACTGGAATTCCCAATAGAATTTACTAGATTAGAAGCATATCCAATTAGTACTAAGGGCAAAAAAGCATGTATCATGTACCCCAGCCCTAGTTAATAGATCAGAAACCCGAAGCCAAAAGTCTCTGGCTGAAGTGTGTACAGCTTGCTCACTAGTTGCAAATCTCAGCTCTGGAGTTCAGCGTTCTTTGTCTTCTCTTATTCTAACTCTCATAGCATTTCCATCTGGTTTAGAAACAGATTTGGAGTTGGAGAGTAAAGTGTAATGTATCTTGACATGACAACCAATTGGGCTGCGATATTTAGATTTGCCGCATGAATATCTGTGTCACTCTGTGAGGCTACAGTGGTCTCTAAAAACTCTGCTAAGCATGCTAACGCGTAAATAAGTAGAATCCTGAAGATGTATACTGAACCTCCCGTATATCATATTTCTGATAAAAATTATAAAAATCAGTACTTTTTAACTCTTTCTCAGTTGGTGTTACTCATCTGGTGAAACAAGTGTACAATTATTGCCAAAGTTACGTTCAGGGAAGAGAACGTATCATTTACACATACTTTGTTTGGTTTACCAAAAAGTTATGTTAAGTGTGGATTGGATAATTAAGGAAGGTTTTGAAAAGGGGAGAGGTAAAACCATAATAAATTAGAAAATAACTGTACGCTAGATCGTGCAGGAGAAGCAGTCAACCTTTTGTAACACAAAACTCTTTAAGTCTATGCCTGGGTCAGATTCAGTTCAGCGAATGGTTTAGAAGATGAAAATTAATAAGCAGGTAAGGGGTGCATCCAGACAGGATAAGCCCTTAGTGCCTGCCCATGTACCTCCTACGTAAGGAGGTACCATCTCAGATCAGCTTCTGGGGGAACTAAACTAAAACACAGCTTACACAGAGCACCTGCTCTGGAATCAGATCACTCAGCTCAAATGCTATTCTTACCTGTACTAATTTTGTGACCTTAAGCAATTGATTTAACTCCCTTAAGTCTCAATTTACTCATTGTAATATAGGGGTATTCACAGTATCTGTTTTGGGGGAAGGCAGTTCTTCTCGAGTCTCACATTTTTCTACATATCTTGTAAGACACTGACTGCCCTTTGAAGATCCAGACGATCTTCTCAATGATTTCGTATGCGAGGCAACCTTGGAAGATGGAAATAGTGTCTCCCTTCAGAGCAAAAGGCAGGCCTGCTCACTGCCCATTATAAAAGATTCAGGTCTGCTAAACTTAGAGCTCCTCTCTTATAACACAGCCCATGAAGCTCCATGGGGATGTACGCTGGCTTCCCCGTGGAGCTTCAGGGCCAGTAGAACTCTATAAATATGCTGATTTTCATGCTGGTGTCTGAGTCACAGGTAATAAAGTCCTTTGTCTCTCACCCAGGAGTCTCATGTGTTCTGTCAGCACCCAAAAGCTTGCAAATACAGCAAAAGCTCAGATCCATCACGGTTCTTGACACCTTATAGAATTTAAAGATAAAATGAGGTTGCTCATTTAAAATGCTTAGCACAATTCTTGGTGCTTGGTAAGCACTCAATAAATGCTAATTCCATATTAACCATCAAAATATGGGTATACTCATGGGAGTTACACAGAAACAAAAGTGTATGTGTGCCTGAAATCCCACTAGCAGAAATTCAGTCCTGTGTGTTAAGGCTGTATATATTTCCAGATGTATACTTTTATATATTTCAGGTACGAATGCCCACCAGGAGTAACTTATATAACTGTATTTTGCATCAACACCTCAATGACTACCAATATTCGTTAACAATCAACACTCATAGCAGAGCCTGGCAAAAGGAAGTCTTAGATGAAATATATTTTATATGATTGGGAGAAAGATTTAAAGGTTTAGAACATGAGGTATTGCCCAGATAAACAAGCTTGAGTAAGAGGCTCATAATGAGAACTGGGGCTTATCTCTTTTGCTAGGAACTGTATTTCCATCATATTGCTCGAGATCTGGCAAGTAGTAGAGGCCCAGAAAATCTTTGTTGAACAATGAATGCTATTTCAAGAGAAGTTCAGGAAGCCTTTACTTTTTGCCATCCAGAAGTAGACTTCTGAGTCATTGAAGTGTCCCTGTCCTTAAATTATCCACACCAAGCTTGAGGACAACCTACAGTGTACCTACTAAAAGGAAATTTCATCAAAAGTCTAAGATAAAAAGAAACAATAAGATAACAAAACAAAGTTTTGACCTACTTCATTATGCACTGAAAGTCACACTCTGGCAGACAGAAAGGCTCAGTGTTATATAATTGTCATCAGTGTTTCACTTAATATTTTAATGAGCTGAGCAACTGACATCCTGGCTGAATACATGCCTTTCGTGGGTCTCGTTGCTAAGCAAAACAAAAAACAAAAAATAAAAAAGTGCATAAAAATCTTGTCCTTTAAAAAAAAACAAAACGCATAATTCCTTCAAACGTAAATACATCCCAACTGCCACTAGGATTTATACAAAGATGACTGCTATCATCCTTCCCCCATCTTCCCTTCTTCTCAGGTTTGCTTTCTCTCCAGGGCCACTGCGTTGGGCTCCAGACCCCTGTGCTGGTTCCTGGACTCAGCACAGAGCTTTCTGAGCCAGGACGTGTCTGCCAGGACAGGCAGTGCCGTTTTCAGCTGATTCTCTTCTCTCTTCTCCCCAACCCTCCCCAGAATAACATCGATACATTCCCTTTAATATTCCTTTTTCCCACCCTAAGTAAGGCTGGCAAAGGTCTGACTAGTTGATCCAGGTTCTTTTTTTTTTTTCCCTATCTTTTTTCCCTTTTTGTTTTCCTCTCTCTGGTTGGTGGCGGGGAAGCGGGTGTGGGGGGGTTGATTGGAAAACCCAGGATGATCCAGAGGCAATTTTAGAGAAGCAGGAGAGACTGGTCACATGGTAACGAACTGGGAGGAAGCGGCAGCACGCTCAATGCTCTTCAGGCAACATGGTATTTACACTTCTTCTTTACCAGCCCCTGAAGATAAGCTTCAGAATTCTACCCATCACACAGATGGGAATGCACTGAGAGGTTAAGCCACCACACCGGGCCTGACAAGATTCTTGGCAACACCAAGATTTGGGGCCAGATGGTGTGACCCCAGGGCCCACTCCTATACCACTGTGCTCCCCTGTCGCCCTTAAGCTCAGACCTGAGGGGGGAATATGAGTTACCCAAATAAATAAATAAAGGGGAGGGCCACCTCTTCTAGACAGAGGGCACAACGTTAGACAGAGGCCTAAAGATGTGATTCAGCTCAACAGGTCTGGGGAGCCACGATGTCTACTGGGAAGTGACCAGGGAACCAAAAACCTAGCAAACTGCAGAGGCACATTTGCAACGCAGTTTGGGAGTGGAAAAAAACAAAAAAACAAAAGAAACCAGACATAGCATTTATATTTAGGAAACTCAGGTTGTAGTGACAATTCCTTTCCATGGTAGGGCATTATTAACCTCTCTTAAGTTTTTATGTCTTCTCTCTAAAACTGGGATAATACACTTTTCAGTTTAATGGCAAAGATTTTTAAAAGATACGGTGTGAAAAAGCTTTGCAAACTACAGTGTCCTATGTAAATATCTTTCTCCCTCTTGGCTCTCTCCTCCCAGATGGATCTAGGTTCAGAAAAGGGACGCAGGAAACAACTTCGGAATAATGAACATTCCAGAGGCCCGGGGGAATCTTGCAGGCAGCCTTCGGCCTCGGAGGGTTATGAGACCTGTCCTAACCTGGCAGCGCAGAGAAAATGGTTTTGCCGAAGGCATTGGTCAAACATTTTTCTGCTAAAGAAAAATTGCGCTTTCGACCTTCATCCCTTTATGGAGTTTATGAAATATGATAAGAACAGGAATAACTAAAATAAATACCAGACTCTATACCTTAAAAAGTTAGCTTTGAGTTTTACAGAGAACGTCCAGAATTTGTGTACCTGCTCTAATCCAACGAGCTAGTGTGAGATTCAGGGTTGGCGCGGGACACGTGGACGCAGAGGCTGATTAATAGATGAGCAAGTGGCCTGTGACAGAAGAAGAGCCCAAGCCCAACAAGAGCCACCCCTCCCAGCTGCCACTGGGTTTGGGCGCATGGAAGAGTTGGGGGTCATTTGCAAGTGGAGCAATACTAGCTGGCAGAAAATTCAACCTGTCACATTTTGAGGGTCCCTCACCGTCCCTAAGCTTCATTCTAGGCTAAAGATACAGCAACAGACAGGCAGGCAATGTCATTGCTGCCTCGAAGTTTGTATCCAAGGTCCCGTTAAGTGGGGATGGGGAGTATCAATGAAGATAATTTCAGATAAAGTCTAAGTGACACATAAGAAGTGGTCAGAACTATTTGTTAACTGGACGTATAGATGAGCGAGGCCTAGGATCCTCTCAAAAGACCACCTTTGTGCAGCAAGGAAGTCATGGCTCCGATCTTCCCTGGTAATGCCATTTGCAGTAGTCATTCAGATTCATTCGGTCATTCCGCAAACGATTCTTAAGTATCAATTCCACGCCCTGCACAACGCTAGGCACTAGGGGTATAGAGGCAAAACACGCCCCGGTTGTTGAGGGATCAGCCTGCCTCTGTTCTGTCTTCACTGATCTCACCCGCTTTCGGGTTTGGCTTGGATGTACCTCCTGCCAGGAGAGACATAAAAGTCTTTATGCCAGAAGGCTTGAAGAATCTTGTATGGTCCAGGATTCCCACTGAGAAGTAAGGAGTGACATTTCACATGGCAGGTGGCTCTCCGCTGGAGTTTCCCACTGCCCCGAGAATCTCACGTCGAGTTAGTAATGACAATGAAAGTTAATCATCAGGTAAGACAGTGACCAATTCTCTCCCAAGCATGAGCACACATGCTATTGAATTGGTGGATGGGTGACCCAACCACAGAATGTTTTAGAGATCTAGACATCTAGGACATCTTTAAAGCTTAGAAGTTTATCTTTTATAAAGAGAAATGGGGAATTACCACAGAAAGAGAATCTTAGTTGCCACTATTTTCACAGAGCAAGAAAGAATCCTGTGACTACAGTACAGGTCTCCTAACTGCTGGCTTTCTTAGGGACAACAAACGTGTAGGCACACACTAATAATGAGGACTGTTATTGATGGAATACAACTGTGCACCGTTGAACACAGGCATGTTCTGAAGACAGAGGGTAGTAGGGAAGGAAAGAGGTCTTTTTTACAATGTTGCACAATTCGGGGGAAGGGAGACTTCCTGACTCCGGGCCAATCTGTTAACGCAAAACACAGACGAAACCCATCTGTTCCCAAAAAGTCTGAAACCCAAAACCATGTCCAGCAATGTCGCTCCACCCTTATCTGTCCTTTTGGAGCCCGAGGCTGCTAGATGACGGCTCTCTGGCTTCAGGGTCCGCGGAGTCCGTGTGTGGGGCCGGTGCTACCATCGCCACCCCAGGGCTTCCCACGCTGGGGGTCCCGGGCCACTGTCAACCTCAGTGGCTCCCTGTGTGGGGGCTCCCTTGTGCCTCCTGCGGGGCCCGGTGCCCACTGCCTGGCCATGTGGCTTCCAGGGCCCACCAGCCCCCCAAGAGCACCATCCTGCGCGTTGGTGCCACAGATCGCAGAACAAGAGAAGGTCAAATCTCTGCCTTCCCTTCATTTAAATCGCCTGGCGTGAGCTTCTGCACGCTGGGAGAGCATCCAGCACCCTCAGCCAGTCCTGTTCTTTTCCCAGGCTAGACTGACAGGCCTTACTCTTGTGCAGCACCTCCCCCTGCTGCTTGCTGATATTTAAGGTACACATGCCTGCACCCTCTGGTCTTACCTTCAATCAGTGACCAGAAGGAGGCAACAGGCCTTTTTTCTTTGTCAATCAATCTCCCTGGCCTCGCACATACTCTGTGCAATGACTTGCACCTGCCACGTCTCTGCCCGCGAACAGGGAGTCTGTCCTCACGCACCATGCCAGCTTGTTTACCCAGGGAATGCGGCCTCTCCTGCGCCGCCTCGGGGCCCTTCCCTTCCGCTGTTGGCACCACACTGGGATCAGACCTCGGCTATCATTATTAATATTTAAGATATGTGAGAAAACAATTCGGTCACTCGTATAGCTTCTTTTCTTCTTTAAACCCCATGATAACTTTGTGAAAAGACCGATTTTTCTTGCCACGACATAGAGCTCTCTTCCCAGTGCCTACTAATCCTTTTTTAATGTTTTTAAGTGAAGAGCGCTCATTGAGCTGACAAAACCATTTAATCTGTGATTTCGAAATTGTGACCGGAGAAGACAGAATCTGTGAATCGTTTAAAGATTCGGAAGGTGGAAAACGGCCCAGACGCACAACCAGAGAGGCTGAGGAGAAAACAGTGGCGAAGAGAAAGGAAAACAATCTGCCCCCAGAGGTTGAATAGGAAGCAAATACAAAAACATAACACAGAACAAGAAAAAGTGCTCTGTACCTAGTGGAAAATTAGTGGTTTTGGCTCATTGTTAATTGTGGATTCTGAGAGTCAGAGATCATTTTTTCCAGATCTGCTTTGGTTTAATTTCTTACTCTTTACTCCTTTGCTTTAAGTGGTGGGAACTTATTTTTCATTGAAATTTGCATATACTATCACAGGCCATGAGTGAGAACACTAATGTAAAGTTCATATTCTCTAATATTATTAGTATGGACTTTAACGACTCTACATGGTGATTTTTATTTTGTTTGTTTCGGATACTGAGGAGACCTAATTATGACTTAAGCTCTTCTTCAAGATGGAAAATTCTTTCACAAACCCTAGATTTAGTACTCTGCACAGGAAGTTCAGCCCTATTTTTGGGTATTTGGTAAAACTGGTGTATTTCTGGAGAGATGGAGGGAGGTGATGTTCCTTCAGATCAGAATCTCTATATGAGGCCCTCAGTGACAGAACACACTCCGTTGTAACGGCTTGTTCTAAAAAATGTAACTGAATATTGTCCCGAGGAATGAAACCTGGAGGAGGTTAAATAGACCACGAAGGTAACGACTTTCTTATCTTCAGTGCTTAGCACAGTGCCTGGCATGGGGGAAATGTTCTATAGATGGCATTTTGAATGACTAAATGTGCTCTTAGCCACATTGGCATAGTCATCAAGCAGCTGATAAAACACCAAAAATTGAAGTCCTCACATTATTCAAATTTTTCAACTTCCCCTACTCACGAACATTTCACCAGTGTTCCCAGGGGAGGGCAGAACGAACGGGTCGTGCTCTTCCAGGCCCACACTCCTGCCTCATCTCCAAAGCTGAAGGGCGCCTTGCCTGTCGGGCCTGTACTGGTCATGCCTGGGATCGACCTTTCTCCACAGCCCATCACCACATTCTTACTTTCTGCAGAAGAGCAGTGGCTACAGGCCAGAGGAAAAAAGGTCTGAAAAATTCACCAACCACCTAACTATCCCTTGAATCATAACATGTTCGAGGCAAAGTATGGGTCAAGGGGAAAGGATGGTTTTCGGTTGGTTTGTGCTTCACTGTGGGCTTTTTGTTTTTTTTAATCCTGACTTAGAATGTGGGTGCTGAAAAGATTTTTATTTGCTAGGAACAAAAAAACACTAATAGCCTATGTTCATTTATGGCATTCCGAACCTTTTTTCTCTCTGTGTCTTTGCAGCTGTCAAATATCTTTTGCTGAGATGCCGCCAAGACGGTGAGCACACACTCTGCCCCTCCATACCTACCTTGGCCAGACTTGATACTTCCCTGCATATGGAAAAAAAAAAAAGTCATTTGCATTTCCAAAGCATTTATAATTAGTCTAGGTTTTCTGAAGAATATTCGAAGAATACAGAGATGTTCTATGGCACAGGAAAATTTCATCAAAAAACACCAGCCACCAGGTCTTCCTTTCTATGCACCTGTTCTCAAAATAAAATACCAGTAGGGCCCACCCAGACTAATTGAATTTGGATCACTGGGGGTGAGACTCAGGTTTCCTAGTTTTAAAAACTCCCCAGGTGATTCCAATGTGAAATTAAGGTTGAAAACCACCCTAGCTTCTCCCATACCTCTTTTCTTATGCAAGACAGGTTAACTCTCTCCTCACTCAAAAATTATACCCTTACCCCTTGGACCCCACTCCACAAACGAAGATTCCTCATTAAGATCCATTCACCTCACAAGGCTATAGGTAAGTAGAAAAGTAGTTTTCCCCATAACAAATAATTTTCATGTGGTCGTGTGTGGAATCAGTATCTTTTGGAATGAGCAAAGCATGTCCCCTTGTGTTGGATCCAAGGGGCAGGACTTGCACATACAGGAAGGAACTTGCTGTGGTATTTTACAAAAAAAAAAAATCCTTGGACTACACTTGAAAGATGACTCATTGACTCCTGGGGAGAAGAATCCTGCACCTGGGTCATGCTAGTAAGTGACTATAGATCCACTTTGCAAATATCCAAAAGAAGAGATATTACATCCCTTCAGTAAACTCTTACAGCATGGGACAAAAATATCTGCAAATGTGTTAATTAGCTGGTCTGGGAGGAGAGAAACCGTGAGATTAGATTCCTTCTTTGTATTCTCCTTCTCTTTGTTCCCTTTCTGTTGAATTAACCACCGTATTTCTGTGCTTAGGAAAGGCAATGAACTATAGCCAAAACTACGCGGGGTCAGCCAGAACCAGGGGTTATAAGGTTACAAGGAACAGGATCCTACTCAAGCTAGTTCGGGGTTCTTGACTCTCACATAGCAGAATCACCTAGAACTTTAAAAACTTATGGGTGATTTTCATTTAGTGTATCTGGGGGAGGGGGACATGCACCCATCATTCTAAATGCTGCACACACCCCTGTCCCTTGGTGGCTGTGTGTACTTCATTCCTGCCTTCGGAGCTGAATCTTTGGCTACCGTGATGTCAGAGGGCCTGTGGCTTTGGCTTGCCAAGACACCAATTCTGACTTCCAATCCACAAAACCCCATTAAACTCCAATTACGGAGCAAATATGCCTTTACAGTACACAAGAAATAAATCGGACCCTGTTTGATCTTTGTTCACATCCGACCACTTCTAGATGTATGACTTGGACCATGATGCTTAGAACTCTGGTGCCTTCTTCTCTAAAACAGAGATTCAAATTTCTACTCTTTGGGCTGTTGTGGGGACTAAATGCAAAGTTATATATTGCAACGGTCGCCATGCCTGGTGCCTACCTAGTTGGTCTCCATCTCTCTTCAAATGAAGGAAAGACTCGGAGTCCAATTTGCTGTTTCTTTCCCATTGACACCAGCAGCACCCCCATGATACAGGGCTTTTGCACAAAGACCCACGATGTGGTCACATGAGTCTTGCCGCTTCACCCTTTCCTCACTTTCACCAATAGTATAACTCATTAGGATAGAGATAGGAAGGTATCTGAAACTCAGAGTGGTTGGGCTTACCTTTGTTAGAACCTGTGTTTGAAAAGAAAATTAAAACTGAAGGTCACAATAAAATGTTGGGGGGCTCTCTATAGATTTCATTTATCTCCTATAAACAAATTACCTACAACAAATTGGTACTCCTATAACAAATTACCACAGCCTGGGTGGCTCAAACAACAAACATTTTATTTCTCAGGTTTCTGGAGGCTAGGCGTCAAAGGACAGGTGCCCGCAGATCCAGTGCCCGGCGAGAGCCTGCCTCCTGGTTTGCACGTGGCTGTATTGCTGGGTCCTCACGTGGCAGCGAGCAGAGAGAACAAGCTCTCATTCCTCTGCTTATAAGAATGCCAGTCCTGTATATGAGGGCTCTAACCTCATAACCTAATTATGTCCCAAAGGCCCCACCTTTAATAAAATCACACTGGAGGTTAAGATTTTAGCCTATGAATTTGGGCTGGAGGGCAACACCAACATTCAGCCCATAACAATGCAACCTGTCACCCCTGTGGCCCTGAAAACCAGAGGCTCTGCACTAAACAGGAACACAGTAACCACATACTGATCTCTTTTTGTTAAAACGTGCTCCACATTTTCCTTTTTACTTGCTTTTAATCCTGTAAGTCTCCTAAAAGTAGGAGAGATTAAACATAGATAATGGGTCTTAAATTATTTTATCTTTTTTTCCCCTCTGTCTCTCCATGTTCCCTATTTCTTTACTGGGTGGAATTAACATCTTCCCTTCATTTTTAATAGCTCCGTAAACTCTCAGTCTTTACCAGCCCTTCTTTGAGTTAGTCTTGTTCCTTTTTGCGTTTGGTCAGTGGAAAGACTCTGCAGCTTGTCGGGATGTGCCTCTGTAGGATGGGAATTAGAGAGGAAATTCTGACAAGGAGAGCTTTTAGTTGATAAGCCTTTTCATGGAAAGTCAAGTCCTCTCCTTGCCTTACCAGTCAGTACAGGTGGTAGAGAAGCTTTATAGATCTTTTTTTTTTTCTTCTAGGAAACCTTGTACATCTGGAGAAAAGCCTTCTTATCTTTTGCCATGTTGTTCAAAGCTTTTAAGAAAAGAAAAAAAAAACAGCAAAAAGAAAATCTGTTTTCATCCAAAGATGGCTCCAAAAGGAAGCCGTGGACTGCGAAGAGATATTTAGGGGGCAGAAGGTCACCTTCTTTTGAGGTCAGGCAGCTGTCTCTTTATCATACTGACAATTTCTGGCTGGGAAGAACATCTGAAAAACATATTTTCAAACATGAAAGTTGAGGTAGCTCTTTACCATGCCATTTTCTGCCCTGGTCTCTACAGGAGTCCCTCTGCACAAACCTCATGTTACAAGAGAGGCAGGCCCACTCCTTCCATCTCACTCTGCTTTGCAGCCTTTTGAAGGATCTCTCCCATCCTCCCATCTCTCCCAACTCCACTTCTAATGGCGTTTTGAATTTTATGCTTTATAGATGAGAGAAAAGTCTGTCTCAGTGACAACATTTAAATGGCATTTTGGCCCCTGCAGAAATGAATAAATCATCAGATCCACTTTGAAAGGGAACTAAGGGGAATTACAGACCACCTGAATTTCAGGACCTCACTTAGAATCCTCAGCGATGCTTCAGGAAGGCATTTTTGTGTAGACATGCCGTGGTCCTGTCCCTGACCCTGAGAGGACATAGAGTCTCCTTTTCCACTAGTCAGAAGACATGAGCCTCTCTGGGGGAAGGAAAAATAACTTTGGAGTCAATAATATTCAAATAATAATAACAGCCAATTTTTTTAACTCTGTTCTAGGTCCTATATTAAGTGCTTTTATAACCATTATCTCATTTAATCCTCCCAAATCATAGAAAAAAATTCTATGATTTTTTTTTTCATTTACAGGGGAGAAAACAGAAATAAATACAGCAGACCAGAAGTGTCCATGTATATGTATTATGTGTAGTGGCCATATACTGGAAATGACCTGACTATCCATTAATAGAGGAAACATAAATACTTCTTTAGTTAAAAAAAAAAAGCAATTGACACTATAATGTTGATTTTAAAAACAACCCTTTTCTAGCCAAAAGGAAAAAAGGCATAGAAAGATCAAAAGAAATTTGGATATAATTTAAAGTAAACACATAGTAGAAACTAGGAAACCCACCACCTCTCCAGGAAAACTCTTGCCCAATTCTAGACCAGTTTCTTGATCCTTAAGAAGCTTTCTATATGGTTTAGTGGCTGACAAGCATAGCACCCTCTTGGGATGCTGACAGAATATCTAGCGAAGTGAAGAGGTCGGGTGACAAACATTTATCATACAAAGCAAGATGCTTTTAAGAGCAAAAGAGGGCATTATCAATAACTGCCCTGGGCAACAGGTGTAACCCGCAACTATCTGGAAGAGACCAGGACCCAAGGCCACCTGTTGGCAGGGGGCCTGCAGTGGGCGAGCCCCGGGCAATCCCACCTACGGCTGCGGCTCTGATTCCAGGCTCCGCCCTTCCCTGGCTCCAGGGCTCCTTCCCGATCTAACATCTTACTACTTCACCTGTGCTTTCGAACACCCTGTTTCTTTCCTTCTCATCCCCTGACCGACTTCAGGTACCTCTGCTCCAGCAAACTCCTGAGGTTAACGGCTTCCTCCCACACCTCCAAGGACAGGAGGTCATCCTCCTCCGAGGACAACGGAACCACAGACACTGACCCGCTCTCATCCTGTAAGGACTCCCCTGGGAACACGACCACGTCCGTGGACTAACAGCAGGCAGAGCAAAGCCAAAGCCCAGGACCCCAGGAGGAGAAGGAGCCTGGCTTATAATCTACTCAAGTTTGCTCAGGAAGACCAGGTACCCCTAAGCCCCTGGGGACTGATGAGAAGACAAAGAGAGGCTGAGGAAATCCAGAGTAAAATGCAAGCTCTGTTCCATTCTAACGGTCTCAAACATTTGTCAGGAAGAGAGCACAGGGCCCTGGCCATAAAAGAAAGCAAATTCTCATTTTATCCTCTTCGAAATGAAATAGAGTAACAGAGGGGAGATTCACCCTCTCCTCTCCTTGCTCACCCACCGCCACCCCATATCATATTAGTCACCGGAAGCCTTTTATGCCACATAAAATACATTCCAGGAGACACCAGGCTGATCAGTTCATGAACTTATATTTGTATCTGTTTTATGGGGTTCTAAGGAATTCTGTTTTCATGGAGTAAAAAAATGTCATTTATAAATATTGCACAAATGATTTATTAAATCCCTTTCCCTCCCCTTTTCAGTGGTCATTTCTTTACTTTGCTTGTATTGTATTGCTTGGATCAGGTGTAACAAATACCAAATGTTTGGTCCCAGACAGAACCCCCTCTTACTCAGCTGGTCGCTACCCAGGTCAATGGACAAGTCAAATTCTATCCCATGGAAAAGAACAGCTTCCTGTGGAAATACCCCCTGTGACAGCTTTAAGCAGGTGTTTGTCATGAGTTTTCATCCCAGTTCAGGTGTGGAGAGCGAGGAAGAGAAAGAAGGGAACATCAGAAGGAACCAGAGAACTCGGCTGTCCCACCCAGAGTCCCTTGCTCTGTGTTTCCACACCCACTGTAAGGCCAAAAGTGGGTATATTGCAAAGGGTAAAATTCAAGGAAAATCTCATTTCCTCGCCCTGTGGTGGGGGACAGAGGAAGACAAGCAGACAGGCAGAATGATCAGTGCTTTCCCTGGGTTAATAATCATTCATACAGATGGCTCAGCTGTCTTCTGTTCCTTTAGTCACAATGGGGTACAGACGAAGATTTCACAGAGACATCTACAGGTCACAGTTGGAACTGGAATAAAATAAAAAAGGTACATCTTAATGTGTCAATACTTCAATTTGGATGATCCCATCAAACACCTAGATCAATTTATTGTGAGTTAATTGGACTAAATTAAGTAGGAAACAATTTACCATTTGTTTATCAGTGTGCAAAGTATTCAGTGTGGGAAGAAAAGAAAATTGACATTTGTTGAGCATTTACCACAGGAAAAGCCCTGCCCTGGGCACTCTGCATTCAGATGCCAATTGATTTCAGAGCCGGCCTCTGAGACAGCAGTATTATATCCATTTGACAGACAAGCGTGACTCAGAAGTGCTAAGTGACTTGCCCAGGTTCCCCCAGGGACGAAGCAGAGTGAAAGAGCTGGGTTCAAAACTAGATCTGTGTGAGCCTGGAACTCAACCTCTTTCACTCGATCCCAAATGGCCAAAAGTTTCCAAATGTATAAACTTACTAGACACAGGACTATGAAAAATTATGTTATACAATATGACCTTGTCATTTATTCACTCCTTAACAGACAGGTAAAAACAAAATAGATAAACATCTCTGTGAGCTCCCAACTGCAGAGTACAAGGAGAAAAATAACTAAAGGTCCAATCTGGTTTAAACTTTGATTCAATGCAACCATTTAAAATTCTTTAGGTTAATATTCCATCTTTCTAGATAGAAGTCATTGGTGACCTAGCCAGTGTGGCCCAGTTGGTTGGGCATCATCCCGCAAATGGAAAGATCACTGGTTCGATTCCCAGTCATGGCATATGCCTACGTTGCATGTTTGATCCCCAGTCAAGATGCATACAGGAGGCAACCAATTGATGTTTCTTTCTCACATTGATGTTTCTCTCCTTCTCCTTCCCTTCTCCTCTCTCTTAAAAAGAAAAGAAAGAAAGAAAAGGAATCCTTGGTGATTTTTCAGTCTTCTACATCCCTTCCTGGATCCTCCCCAAGGTGGCATCTGAAAACAGAGGTATTGTCCCGAAATTTGCAGCTTCATGGTGGGTGGGATCAGGGGCCTCGATCATAACATCCTCTAGCTCCCTGGTCTGCAGGACCTTGTCATTTGTCCAGACAGTTGCTGGTGCCCAGCTAAGGCCTGCTGCTCCCACTGCTTATAGCTTGTTCTCTGGCTCCTCTTCGAGCTTGGCCAGAGCCCAGTCCTGGCTCTTGGCTACCTAGATGCCTCACCTACACTCTTCTGGGCGTCTTGCTGGAGCCTCTGAGGAGGTCTTCCTACGCATCTCATTTGGGCTCCAGACCAGTGCTGCCCTGCACTAGAGGGAAATTTTTCTTCCCTGTCCATCTCAACTCACCCAGACATACACTCTGACACATGTAGCCATACACATGCCAGGAGCCTCCCTTAGCCCTCTGGCAAGCTTGCAGGCCAAAGCCCCAGGCACTGTCAGGGTTCCTCCCAGATACGGTGGCACCCCTAGACACCTTCGGGGTGACATGGAAGCTAGGTGAGACCCTGGGGACTGAACTCAGGCCCTTCCTCTCTGCCCACCTGAGCCATGCCCCCATTATTACTCTGCCGTGGCTGCTCCCTTTCTCAACATCAGCATAGCTGGTGTTCTGCAATATGCAATCAGTTAGCTGGACTTCTGCACCCAGTCTTAGCTCAACTCATCCACATGGCCAGCCCTTGCAAACATGGGCCTTAATATTTTTATACAAGACAAAAAAGAAAATCAAGAGAGATCTTCAGAGAATAGGAGGGGAAAATGGGGAATGGGGAACAACCTCAGAAAGGCTATCTGTGGGTTGAAAGGTTTCCTCGGGGAGACGGCGAGGGCCTGCTGAATTGTGCCTTGGCGATAGATTAACAAAAGTGTTGGAAGGAGAGCAAGGGTGTGCATTGTCTCTTCTTAGGTATTAGGGCAGCTTTTCTTTTTCTTAGTAACACTTAGAGCTCTGTGATAGCCTGGTCACTGCAGGCCCACGGGGCCAATATACAGATAAGCTGTAGTCTAGGACCAGCCATACCTCCCACCACAGCCTCTTCTGCTTTCCTCACCAATCTGTCCTCTCCTGCCATGTCCATTCTCCACTCTGTTCAGAGAAGAGACCATTGCACTGGGCATGCCCTGACCCTGAAAACCCCACCCTGACCCCCCGCAGCTTTGACACCACGGGGTGTGTTTTGTGCCTGGTAAATCCCGAATAGAACTTTGATTTTCTTTGATTGTCCTATTCAAGCAGCTAGATATCTAATTCAAATACTTAAGCCTTTGGCCCTGGCTGGGTAGATCAGTTGGCTACAGCGTCGTCCCCACAGGCTAAGGTCGTAGGTTCAATCCCCGGTCAGGGCACATACAAGAATCAACCAATGAGTTCATAATAAGTAGAACAACAAATTGATGCTTCTCTCTCTCTAAAATCAATTTTTTAAAATTTTAAAAAACAAACACTTAAATATTTTTCTGAGAAACAAATTACAAAAATACCAGGTGTGTAAATGTCCAGTAATAGAAAATCTCTTTTCTCAAAATGTATCTTTAAATTTTATTAAAGTAATCAAATGTTTCCAAGTATTTCCAACCTGATATGACTGCTGTTGTTTAAATATCCAAATAAAATAGTCCAACTCCCATGGAAAGGTTAGATTGGTCCTTTTCAGGGGCTCCAGTTCTATTGTCACCACTCAGTTGAAATGTCTGTTCTCACTAAACCCTCGACGTTTCTAGTTCAGCATTTTATCACTTTAAACCAGCTCCCTGTCGCCCCTGTACTCAACCATTTGTTTCATTTTCCCAAAGCATTACTCACACAAGAATGTTGTAAATGCCAAGTTTTATTAGTTTTGGGAATTCATTCATTCCCTTAATAAATATTTATCGAGCACCTACGATAGACTGGGCCCTATTTAGACCCTAGGGATTCAGCAGCAAAAAAAGAGACAAAAATCTCTGCCCTCATGGAGCTTACATTCAAGGGGAGACACTTAGGTAGTAAACACAATCGAGAAGACACTATGTAGCACACATGGTGATCATGAGCACACAGGGAACAGTCAAGCTAGAAGGGAGAGGCAGAGCGCTGGGAGGAGAGTATTGGTATTTTTAAATAGAAGAGTCAGGGAGCCTTCGCTAAGGAGATTTTACACTGAATAAAGTCACCAAGGAGGCGTTGGAGAGAGTCATGCCCACGTCTGGAGGGAAGACGTCCCAGGCAGAGGGAGCAGCCAGCACACAGCCTCTGAGGAAAGGGCAGCAGGAGGCTGTGTGGGTGTGGTGGGGCCGATGCGGCGAGAGCCAGGGTGTGATCGGAGGGTTGGAGAGCTTGTGCCTGTCGGTAGATCAAGTGTAGCAACATCAGCTTTTACGGAGAGCAAATTGGGAAGCCAATTAATAACTGAAAGAGGCAAAGAGATGGAACAGGTTGAGGAATTTGGAGGCTATTATAATAACCCCACCATTGTCTCGGCAGGGGGGTGGTGAGGGGTGCTTATGGGTTATGGGCATATATTGAAGGTCTGCACACAGGGTTTGCTGATGAATCAAATGTGGATATAAAAGAATGAGAAGAGCAAGGATGAAACCAACGTTTTCAGGATCTGCAATTAGAAAGAAGGAGTCATCACTTACTGAGATGGGGGGAAAGAGTAGTGATAACACAGGTTCGGAAAAAAACGTCAAGCTGAAAGTCAGGGACGGGGATTTCTCCCTGGCTGTGTCCCTCCATAGTCCCAGTCTCCGGCCTTGTGGTCGAGCTCCTCTCTCTCCATGTTCTTTTTTTCTCCATCCCCTCTTCCAGGGTTCCAAAGTCCTACCTTAAGCTGCTGAACTAGAAACTCCAAGATCCATGTTTTATATTGTGTGCCAATGAATAAGTCAGTCCTTCCCATGGGATTTAAAATAAAAAATAAAAAACTGAAGACAGCAGGTTCTGGGACAAATTGATTACAAGAAATATCAGAGTTTTATTTCAAGCTTGCTGCAAGGGGCTGAGACCTCTGAACAAGCCAAACCAAACTGTTTTCTCTTGAGAGGAACATTTATGGAAAAGAAGAAAAGGAAAAGGAAAAAAGAGGAAGAGGAAGAAAAGGATGCAAAGGAGGAAGAAGGGGACCTTACAAGAAAGAAAACAAGGAGGGAGATCAATAAACAAAACCTTGTTTGAAGATTGGTAGCTCTGCACTGTCAGTAACTGGGTGGCTGACTTTCCAGGTGAGGTTCTTATCTATGTAATTCTGTCCAGCATGTGATTAGGAATCTAGTTACTTCCCACAAGGGACCTTGTACCTTTTAAACTGTGCAAAAACGGTTCTGTCTCAGCTGGACTTGGGACCGTGTTCTTTCTTGTTTCCTTTCTCTCTATCCACAACCAATAAACCTCAGCAAGTTTTTTTTTTCCCCCAAAAAAGAGATGAGTGTTGCCCCTTCACTACAATGCACAGAATGGCAACTATTTCCTTGTGTCTAGATATGCTTTCTTTCTTCTATCATGTTACACTCTAAAGGAAGGGTTTTCGCTGATGTCGTATTATGGCATGATAACTGGCATCCCTGCCTTGCAACCTGCTTGCTTGGGCACTGGGCTCATGAGCTGTGGCTCGAGGGGTCTGGCCAGGGTTCAAGGAAAGCACCAACCTCTCAGAGAACCGATCTTTTTTGTTTGCTGGTTAGTTTTTTCATTTTTTAATTACAGTTTACATTCAATATTATTTTGTATTACTTTTATGTGTCCAGCATAGTGGTTAGACAATCATATACTTCACAAAATGTTCCCTTGATATTTCCAGTCCCACCTGGCACCACATATATTTATTACAATATTATTGACTATATTCCCTATGCTGTGCTTCACACCTGTGACTTCCTAACCCCTTCGCCTTTTTCAATCAGTCCCCCAGCCCCCTCCCCTCAGTTTGTGTCTATGAGTCTGTTTTAGTTTTGCGCATTCATTTATTTTGTTATTTAGATTCCATGTATAAGTGCAATCATATATTTGTCTTTCTCAGAGAACTGATTTTTCTGGCACAATTTTATTTAAACTTTCTACTAAAGAGTGTTCCTAATATAAGGAAAAAGTAAGCAAACTCAGATGATGAACTTCTACATATCTATCACCTATCATCAACATTTGTCAACTTGGGGTGATTGTGTTTAATCTATATCCCCACTCACTTCTCTTCCTCTTGTATTATCTTGAAGCAAGACCCAGAGAGCATATAATTTCAGCTCCCAGTTTTTCACTCATGTATCTCTAAGCCATAGGGTTGATTTTTTTTAACATGTAACAACACTGTTATCACGATTTAAAATTTAACAATAATTCTTTGACATCATTAAATTCCCTATAAGAGTTAAAATTTTCAATGCCTATGAAGGTCATTATTTTATTTTATTTTATTATTTTTATCCTCATCCAAGAATATGCTTATTGATTTTTTTTTTTAAGAGAGGGGGAAGGGAGGGAGAAAGAGAAGGAGAGAAACATCGATGTGAGAGAGAAACATCGATTGGCTGCCTTTCATACACGCACCTACCGGGGGCCAAACCTATAACCTAGGCATTACCCTGACCAGGAATCTAACCGGTAACTTTTTGGTTTCTGAGATGATGCCCAACCGACTGAGCCACACAGTGGCTCATGTGTGCTGAGTCAGGGCTGTCATAATTTTATTTTATAGTATGTTTGTTTGAATCAGGATCCAAAGAAGATCTATTTGTTGTGATTGATTGGTGTTTTTACTAAGTGCGTTCTCCCTCTCTCTCTCCTTGCAATTTTGTTTGTGGAAGAAACCAGGTTTTTGCTCCGATAGATTTCCCCATGCTCTGGATATCACTCATCGCCTCTCCCTGGTGTGGTTTACCGTGTACTTCCCTTAGGTTGGTAGATAGATCGAGACACTGGTGGCTGGTTTTCAAATCACATTTACAACTGACTTTAATGTTATGTCTGTTATGAAGTCTTGGTGTCTCTCAAAAGTGTTGCATTCATCTAACTTTCACATTTTTCAAATCTTGCAACACTATTTTAAGGTAAGAAACAGTTGATAGTTTTATTCCAAAAAGGGCTAACCACCCTAAATCAAATATTAAGAAAAAAATTATTATTTTAAAACAAAAAACACTGCTGATAATGTTTGGCACAAAAGTAATATTCACAATGAGAATAAAAATTGCCCCAAATCTGGTCTGGGGCAGAACTTTTTTGCAAGGTATCATTCACAACCTCCTCTGGGAAGTAATTGGCGTTGCTGTTAAAACGCTTGAGCGATTTTCTGATTGGCCTAAATGAGATTAAGGACTTCTGGGAAAACAGGATTGCCCATCCAGCTGACTGGCTAACCTAATAATTTTTAACCAGACATTATTTTTTCTTGTATCCAGTTTAACAATGATTAACCATTCACTTTTCCTATAAAAATCCCTAGGAGAATCCTGAATTGGCACACTTAAAAATCTCATCCCTGTGGCTAGCAGGAAATAAAGTTTTGGCCCAGGTTTATAATTCATTCACCTAAGAAGTTGTTTTTAAAACATTTGGAAGAAATACTGAATTTTTTATTATTACTTTGGATGGCTAAGAAATTTCATTGAGCGGCATTAAATGTACATACAGGAGTCCTTACATACAAGGAAAATTGGTTTCCTTGAAAGCTCTGAGCACTTTTTTGACAAATGGAGAGAAATTTCTCCTTTGGATAACATAATTCAAACTCTCTCATGGAGTAAAAGATCTTCCTTCAGATTCTTTCTATGAAAAAATTGGTGCCTTGGATAAAGGATACAATTGCCTTGAGGAAACACCTCTTAATAGTGGTTCAACAACAAGAGTTAATTGTTGTATCAAATAAATCAAGGATAATCTATGGGCTTCAATCAATCTAAGAGGTGAAGGTCGAGCTGGTGAGAAGTGAACTTCCCCTTCACATTTTTAGAAATACATGTACCTCAATGGGAAGGTAAGATGAATGCTTTGATAAAAGTTTGAACTTGACCATAAATAAATAAAAATCTAATGGAAACACAATTAAGAGCATAAATTGTTCATATAAATATGTATTTTATAAAATTATTTTTATCATATCCAATAATTTTATTGACATTATCTGGAAACTCCATTATCAAGAAAAATAAATATAAGCTTTCAGATGTACATTTTACAGTGGAGTTGAGCCCACACTTCTGTGGCTTTTCAGGATGCTGGATTGTACAAATGGCTTAAATTGCTCTAAAATAGACCTGCAAACATCAAGATCTGAGCAGAGCTACCAAGAGCAGAGTGGGCTTAACCCTGTCCTCGAGAGCTGACCAGCTAGAAGTCTTCACACAGGATTTATATTGATATGCAAAATAACAGGCGCAACCTGGGAGTCAACCCTGGCAATTTATACTAGTTCACCTATTTTCACCAGCCCTGAATCTACACCAGAACACAACAGGGCTCTCATATTAAGGAAATTAGCTCCATAGGCAATATGAAATAATAATAACTATCTTACAGAATCTTTAGAAGAATTAAAAGTCATAGATAATGACACCACCATATGGATTAAACTAATGGAAGGCACTTGAAAGAGATGTGTAGGAAATGTGAGGATGTGAGGATGTGAGGAGAAGGTCCAAGAGTAGGCAGTGGTTCCTTCCCTCTGGAAAAGGCCACAGCCCCCACTATACTACAGCTACAGCTATCTCCCAAAGTTCTGGTAGCTCTTCCCTGTCTTTGCCCCTTTCAGCCTGTGCTAAAGACACCCAGGTGTTGCTAGTGCTGGACATACTTCACCATCTTTTGTTTCCCTTAAACCCACTGACAGCCTTATAAGCAGCCTGCCAAACAAGCTTCCTTTGAGTGTGCCTTCTGTCTCCCCTTGGAACCTTGATGGATACCCTCCACATATTAAGTGCGGTGCTGGTCACCGAGGGGCAATGCAGCAAAGGACACAAGCCAGGGGTGAGCACCTGAGAAACAATGCAGAGGTAGGCAAGGACTACCTCCTTTCCCTTTCCCACTTGCACCTATCAGCCAAGGAATACGTGCGGTTGAGGAGGAGGTTGGTGATACACCAGGGCTATAGGAAATCCTTCCGAGATTTTCTCCCACAATCTTGAGTCCCTGGACTTATTGACCTCTAGATGAAATGATCCAGTAGAATTTTCTTCATGATTTTTAGAGCACAATTAGAAGGTTCTTATGAAATCACCATTTTGCTGGTTAACCCTCTAGTTTTCCAACAGAAGAGAGCATCTGGGTTTCTCGTACTGTCATAGCCAGAACTGAGCGGGACAGCCAGACAAACTGAGAAGGCTGAAACCATATGGGAAAAATTGAGACTTTGAGAGTCTGAGGAGGTCATCATGGCCGGAGGATTATTTTAGGAAAGGAGATGTGTGTCTAGGAAGTGGGACTGAAAAAAAAAAAATCATCCAAAAGGAGAAAGACAGGGAAGATACAGTGCAGACCCCCGAGGGCTAGAGTGCAGGTGTCTACACAGGCAGACACAGAGCAGGTGGTGAGGAGGAGCAGCAGCCGACGTCATTTTCCCGGAGGGCACCCAGCGCCTAAAACACAAGAGCAAAGTGACTGAATCCCATCCTAGCAGAGCCAACCAAGACCAACTCAGAGATGGTCCGAAGCTCCTCATCAAACCCATAACTAAAGCCCACATTATATCCCTTCTCCGAGCAAAGAAAGCCCATAGGTAAGGAGCCCAGCTGCCAGAACCACAGGAATAGAAATAAAGCAAACATTACATCTAAATTAATGTCATCAATAAAGTTAGTGTTGAAATATATTCTTCGACTCTTCCTGAAACAAACAAGGAAACAAACAAAAAAACCATAACATGGAAGAGTACTTTAGGCAGAGTCTTCAAAAAAAGAAATAGTATTCTCATCCTGTTTTCAGAGTATAAGGAAAATCACATGAAGTCCAACAATTCTCCAAATATGACATATCAAAGAACAAATCAAAGGAATGAATTCCTGTTAGAAATTTGACCAGATAATTTCTGTGCACTTTATAGGTGAGAAAGCAAGGTCTTGAGTTTATACTGTCTTCTTTGTGTCAAATAGCTCTTTCTTTGTCTCCCCAAATTGGAGATCAAATATAGTTAGGATGATGGTCAGCAAGCAGTGGAAGCTGAAGCAGTGAGCCATTGAAGAAAATACACATAAAACAGGAATGTGGCAAAAAATAACAGGTCAGAAGTATTTACTAATTGAAGACAGAAGATGACATAGGCCCAAAAAAGACATGAATTTTTTGTCATGTTGGAAAAAAAGAGCAAGAGGTGAGAGACTTGAAGGATCTCACTCTTTAAAATGGAAGGCAATTTGGGAATTTGATCTTTCTTAGTAGTCTGGCCTTAACTATCCTTGTTATATTATCATAAGGAGTTGAAAACTAATAGAGTAACTTATTATATATTGACTTTGTATTAACACAAAGACAGTACTTCTGTTGGTCAAAAAAACCCAATTCTCATTATTACTAAAATATCCTCTTTTCTGGATTTTTAAAATTTAAATATATATGTTAACATACATATTTTATATATAATATATGTACATAATATGTAATAATAGATACATATGTTTTATATAAATATGTTATAAATTGATGTGTAGTATCTATATATCTATATATAAATTTATTAACATGTAAAGTTAATAGATATAGATATCTAGACATTCATTTTATTCATCCATTTATGGAAGAATAATTGGCATTATGTTCAAGGCCCTGTGTTTGATTCCGGGAATTCAGAGATGAATAAGATATTTTCTCTATCACAAGTTAGCAGGAGAAGCTGAGTGATTTAATATATCAAATTAAAATGCAATGTGATAAATATTACCAGAGAACAATATAATTAATAATTAGGTACTCAGTGTTCATGTAGCACCTTACATATGCAATTAATGAAGCTCATAATACATTATTCTGAACTGAAATTATTACACGTGCCCCTATAGTCTCTTCCCCAGCCCCTCAAAGAAGAAGCTGTGGGACATTTTCATCTGGACCACAATACCCATCAAGTGCTCAGCAAGTATTTGGTATTCTAATGAGGGTTACATAGATAGTGCTATGAAACGTCTCTGAAAAATAGAAACTGTGACACGAACACAGACAGATGTCACTGTATATTCAACAGAGTTGAAAGTAGAGAAACCCATTTAAAATAACACCATTAAAAGATAAAAGAATGCCAAGTCTTTTAAAAAATAATAGCGCTGAGGAGAAGGTAATAGCATATTAACATGTTTTGGTAAAATGAATGAAAATGGAGCAAAGCCTACGAAAGACCTGATGGTCAGATTTTAAATGATTACTCTCTTTGAAACCCACCCTAATCCCAGGGAAATTGTGAAATTTTTATTATCCTAATAATTGTGTTATGATGAAAATATTAATACCTCTCCACATTCCAGCTTGCTTAATATTTCCACATGGAAATAAAGGATAACACAGGTTTTACTGAGGCTTTCCATTTGTTGAACGTGGCAGGCATGTTAGTGGCAGCTGAGCTCCGTCAATGAGAAACCAATTTGGGTTAGACTGATATGAAAATTAAACTACTGTAGTGTATCAGAATGTGGTAAAGTGCTTTTATATCTCAGCTGTGGTGATTTATTGAAAAGAAGGGAGTGACTTATTGGACAGGAGGAAGTAAAGAAAAAGAGTCGTGAAAGGAGTTAATGATGATGAAAGACGGAAGAAAGGATCATGAAACCAGCCAACTCCGTCCTTCAGTTTTTGCACCTGTGTTTTATTGCACTAAAAGGGAGAGCACAAAAACTGGATTTATTTTTTTTCTCTTTTTTAGGCATAGGAGGAAAGGGGATAAGAGAAAGAGGAATGGAAAGATAGAAAGAAGAAGGAAGAGTTGTGAGTGAAAATACAGGAATTTGTAAGGAAGAACAAGGGAAGAAAAACAGAAACCTGAGAACTTACAAAAAGGGAAAGAAACATAAGAAAACTAGCAAGAAAACAGACAGAACAAGTCCCTTTGTGTAAAGTAATTTTGCCTCTCAAAATCGTAAAACAAATACCTTGATAAAGGTTTAATAGTTTATTTTTTCCTCTTTTAATGATCATGCTTATCATCCTATTTCTTGTTCTAAACAATTAAGCACTAACCAGCAGTAGTCACTCCTTCCTACTGTACCCTTAAGTGTTTTAACAGTTTTCTCTTGGGGAAAATTTCAAGATCCTTATATTTTGAAGTTTGGAGCCACTAGGTTGGGTTTTTTTTTCCTAGAACATGAACAAGCAATTCTATGTAATAAAACAAATTGATTAAAAATTGAGAGTGGTCTAAACTGTTGGAGTCTAAGCCATTCTAGGATTTTAGAAATGGCTGAGTTATAGGTATCATCCCTAAAGTTGGGATGAATATATCTCTAGGTTACAGAATCTTTGTAACCTAGATTCAAAGTGAATGAAAGAATGAGTGAATGTTCACAAAGCACCAGCAGGGGATGGGCACATAGCCAGAGCTCAGTAGTTGGGGTTTGAATCAAGATTTGTGCTTGAGAGGACCTCTGGCCAAGGTGGAGGTACTGGTAGATACCCTTTGCCTCCTTGCACAACCAAAAGAGGACAACAAATTTAAAAGCAAAAAAGCAACCAGAACTGCCAGAAAACCGAACTGTATGGAAGTCCGACAACCAAGGATTTAAAGAAAAAATATTCATCCAAGCTGGTAGGAGGGGCAGAGATGGGCAGCCAGGGTGGAGAGGATATAGCAAGGCAGCAGCTGGAGGACCAGGCAGTCCCACTGTGTGCAGCTGTGTGCAGATAAACTGGGAGGAACAACTGGGGAGTGAGACAGACCATGCAAACCAGGATTCCAGCACAGGAAAAGAAAGCCTCAAAACCTCTGGCTGTAAAAACCTGTGGATGTCACAGTGGTGGGAGAAACTCCCAGCCTCACAGGAGAGCTCACTGGAGAGAACCACAGGGTCCTAGAATGTACACAAACCTACCACCCGGGAATCAGCACCAGAAGGGTCCTATTTGCTTGTGGGAAGCAAGGGAAGTGACTGAAATCCAGCCGAAAGCCGAGCAAGAGGCATTGTTTCCTCTCTGACCCCACCCCCACATACAGCACCAAAACCCCGCAAAGTACATTACCCCACCTTGGTGAATACCTGAGGCTCCACAATTTACAACATGACAGGAGCACTGAAAGAAATATTGCCTAAATGAAAGAACAGATTAAAACTCAAAAAAAAATACAACTAAGCAATGAAGAGATAGCCATCAATGAAGAGATGCAGAGTTCAAAACACTGGTAATCAGGATGTTCACAGAAATCGTTGAGTATGGTTGCAAAATAGAAGGCAATGTGAAGGCTATGCAAAGTGAAATAAAGAAAAATATACAGGGAGCCAACAGTGAAGGGAAGGAAACCAGGATTCAAATCAATGATTTGGAGCAGAAAGAAGAAATAAATAAATAAAAACATTCAACTGAAACATAATGAAGAAACAAGAATTCAGAAAAAATGAGGAGAGGCTTAGGAACCTCCAGGACATCTTTAAATGTTCCAACATCCCAATCATAGGGGTGCCAGAAGGAGAAGAGGAAGATCAAGAAATTGAAAACTTACTTGAAAAAATAATGAAGGAGAACTTCCCCAATCTGGCAAAGGAAATATACTTCCAGGAACTCCAAGAAGCTCAGAGAGTTTGAAGGAAGTTGGACCCACAGAAGCACACACCAAGGCACACCATAATTACATTACCCCAGATTAAAAAAGATAAGGAGAGATTCTTACAAACAGCAAGAGACAAGGAGAGAGCTATCTGCAAAGGAGTTCCCGTAAGACTATCAGCTGATTTCTCATAAGAAACCTTCCAGGCAAGAAGGGGCTGGAAAGAAGTATTCATAGTCATGAAAGACAAGGACCAATATCTAAGATTACTCTATCCAGAAACCTACCATTTAGAATGGAAGGGCAGATAAAGTGCTTCCCAGATAAGGTCAAGTTAAAGGAGTTCATCATCATCAAGCCCTTATTATATGAAATGTTAAAGGGACTTATCTAAGAAAAAGAAGATCAAAACTAGGAACAGTAAAATGACAACAAACTCACAACTATCAACAACTGAACCTAAAAAACAAACTAAGCAAACAACTAGAACAGGAACAGAATCACAGAAATGGAGATCACATGGAGGGTTATCAGAGGGGAGGGAGAGGGCGGAGAATGGTGAGAAAGGTACAGGGAATAAGAAGCATAAATGATAGGTACAAAATAGACAGGGGCAGGTTAAGAATAGTATAGGAAATAGAGAAGGCAAAGAACTTATATGTATGACCCAAGGACATGAACTAAGGGAGGAGGATGGGGGGGTGCAGGGTAGAGGGGAATAAAGGAGAGAAAAAAATGGGCCAACTGTAATACCATAATCAATAAAATATACTGAAAAAAGATTTGTGCTTGAATTATTTTAATAACTGAATATTTTTAAACAAATTTTGTTTAATTTGAGGGAGTGCTTAATTTTTAATACCTTCTCATTCTTAAACATCTCTGAGATGTAAAATTCACAAAATAAAAGTCACTCCAATAGAGATGCTCAAAAAAACCCCAAAAACAATAGGAACTTCCCTCCTAATGAAAACCTGGTCCTAGATCTCTACATTTTTCAAAAACTAACCTGTCCTTGCACTCATTTTCTGGCATCACGATCGTATACTCCTTCCTGTCAAGTATAGATCTCCAACCTTATACTTTGTAATATTCATTTAAGCAGCACAGGCATGATGGCATCTCTCCAACTTTCTCCCATCATTCAGCTTCTGTCTTTCAGTTTTCCCATAAGCGGGTAGAATGGAGATCGTGTAGGTAAATGCTTTATACATCGAGCTGTCTTGCTAGAGAAATATTGTAAAAATAAATTCATGACGGCAATTTCCTCAAAGGAAAGGGTCAAAAATGTGCCAAGTAATTTAATTTTAAAAGCAACTTTAAACCAGGAAAGCAGGAGCTGGCTGTCGGTAACTCGGGGAAGGCCGAGGATTGTGAAGAAGGCACAGACCCGGTACCACCCTAACCTGAGCGGGGCCGACCCCCACGAAGGAAAGCTTGTAAGTCCTTTGTAGAACAATGTCTTCCTTTCAGGTCTCTGACTGTCAGGCCTCCTCTCTGGTTAATATCAGCAAGGGAATCCTTGCCTGACAGAATGTAATTTAGGACCTATTAAATATGATTACTTGGCCTTGAAAATGATGGATATTGGACAGAATTATAGAATCACTTTACAAAAGAAAGGTCTCTTTTACATCCTTTCTTGTGGAGCTTAAAATGAAGCCTGGGGAAATCCCTCAGAGGGGTTGTGGCATTTATAGGTTTGGTTTTATGAAAAAGGGAATTGATATTCATATTAAAAAATTGTAAAAATTGAGCAAGGTGAAGATAGTGAGCATGCAGACAGCTGTGACGTGTGTCTGAAGGGTGAGTGGCAGGTTGCCCAACTGATTTACTTGCTTTAATTATATTAGTAATGTGAAAGTCGACATGATTTGAAACAAGCTCTTTGGGTTTTTCATTCAAATACTAGCCCCCAGTGACTACTTTTTATGGTCCTCCCAATTTCCAATTACTTAAATGTTCATAGCTGAAATACCTCAGAGTTCATGGCTGGGTTTGCTTTGGAGGTGGCCTATGCTAGAGTTTTTATTTAATTACATTTTGTTCCTGGTTATGAAAGTAATATATGGTCACTGCAAAAAATGACAAAACATAAAAAATGGCAAAGAAGAAATTAAAATCACTAATAATTCTACCACCCAGAGCTTACTATATATACATATTATTTTAATATAATACATATATATTATTTTTATAATTTAATTGATGTAACATCCTATCTACTGTTTCCTAAAATTTTTTAACCTAATACCATAGCTTGACCATACCCTCATATTTTAAGTATTATTCTATAATAAGATACTTAGTAAGTGTATGCTACCTATTGTATGAAGTCTGTCCAGCAGTTATCCATCCATGTAATACAAAAAAATAGAGACAGTTATTGAAGAAGATACAAGATACAAGCAACATTGTACGTAGAGCAATAACTCCTCAGTTCCCTTCAAAGTAGGCACCTTGGGACCTCACATAGTTCTCCCAATCACCTTCAGCTGCCCCATCGTATTTCCCTGAATCTCATTGACAGTCTGAAATCTCTTCCCTTTCAAGGATGATTTTAGTTTTGGGAAAATCCAGTAGTGGCAGGGCACCAAATCTGGCCAATAGGGGGGCTGAGTAACCTAGGTGATTCAATGTTTCACCAGAAAACTCTGCCCAAGATGTGATGCATGAGCGGGTGTATTATTGTGATGAAACTATGAATCACAAGTTGCCCAGAGCTGCTTAATGCAAAATTTGATGCAGATTCATTGCTCTACTTGCTCAGTCATTTTGAATGCAATGGCCACAAAGTACATGTGCTCACTTAACAGCGTCTACAGCCCCCACTGAATAGTACAGCGAAGTGGTCATTGTTCACGCCTGTGCATTCCAGTCCACTCTCCTTGGCTACCAGGTTACACTGATGTTACACAAACTGTTTTTGTTGTATTAACAGTGGCTGGACTTTCTCCAGATAGACAATCAATTTTTAAACCAATATGCAATTGATGGAAATTTAGAAGATCTAGTTACATTTTATTAACCATTTTCAGATAATTCTTTGAACAGATTCCTACTTATTTCCTTAGGATATATTTTCAGAAAGAGATTGCTTTGTCCATAAGTTTGTAAAATATTGGGCTTTTTTACATGTGGCTGAATTGCACATCTCTCCTATCACGCAAAATCTACATTACAGTATTTATTTACCACATCTTCTGCCTGCTTACCTTGCCAGGACCAAATCAATAGGAGGTAGCAAATAAAACTGAAATTACCACCATTTTATTCTGGTTGGTGGTGAATATAACAGTGGTAATTTCAATTCGATGTTGCATTAGGGATAAGGTGGAAGCAGCATTACAATTCTAAATTACCTCCGAAATGGAGGATACAGGAAGAAGAAAATGGGGAGTTACTGTTTAATGAGTATAGAGTTTCAGTTTTGCAGGATGAAAATTCTGCAGATGGATGGTGGTGATGGTTGCACAACAGTATGAATGGACACCATGCCGCTGAACCACACACTTAAAAATGGTTAAAATGGTCAATTCTATGTTATGTGTATTTTACCACAATAAAAAAAATGGGTGGGGGGGTACAAAGAAGGAAATGGAAAAAATTCTCACTACTTGGGTTGCAGATCAGCACATTTGCAAAAAGAAATAGGCTCCCCATAGTCCATGATGTTTTTCTGTTGTTATGTAGATGAAGCCATAATCATAACTAACATTTATATGGCACTTTACAGTTTACAAGTGCTTTTGGACCGCAATTTCAATGACCTAATTTCAACAGACTGCTGAAATAGTTGATTATTGTCATTTTGTATATGAGAACTCTGAGACTAAGGTCAAATATCTGCTCACCATGACACAGAGGCAAAGAGCAGAAAGAAACAAGACGCCATCCAGGGCCCCAGCTCCATGCCCAAGCTGTCTCCCATGAAATATGCTACCAAGACTGTAGCGAGTTCTTGCGCTGGCAACACCATCGAGTGTTTTCACTTGACAAGTCAAATGTTTCATGTATAAACTGACAAGGGCAAATATTAAATTACACTTAAAGAAAATATTTAGCTTAGGAAAGCAACTTTTTGTAACAGTTTTACATAGAGTTTAATAAAACATTAGTCTTACCAACATACATAACAAATAATACCCCACTGTTTGAATCCTTATTTTGTGTTTTTTGTACATTCAGATATTGGTGTAACTTCTAAAATTTTTCCTCTATGACATACTTATCATCCTCAAAGGGGACACATGAGACTTTACCCATTACCAACGTGGCCAGGCAGGTTGTAGGAAGGGGAATTGAGCAAACTTGAAGCAATTTAGAGTCACTACTTTCCCTCTTCACTACCTCTTATCCCATTAAGATACAAAGAGAAAAGTTACATATTTCCAAGTTAAACATAACAAGTAGATTTTTAAAATATAGATTTTTTTTTCTTTGTTTCTCAAGCTTTCTTTGCTTCTTTCTGGACACAGGATCTGATCAAAGATTAAAAAGTTGTTATCGGATCTTATTTCTATTCAATATAGCCCTGAGTGGTAATCAGTGATTTCTCCAATTTTTCAAGATCTCTTAAAGTTTTGTCTTTGGATCACCCCCAGATAATTTACTCTGACAAGTAGGTGTTGTTGGCGAACAGAAGTCCGGTCTGTGAGGGTTATTTTGCCTGTTAGCCCATTTACTTTGGGAACCGAAAGCATCATGGGCATCGCGTGCACCTCTTGTTCTCGTATAGTGACTAACCACAAGAATTTAGTACATGTTGTCGTGGACTTGCTATGTGCCCAGTATTGGAAAAATAAATAACGTGCCAAGGAACTCCCAGCATAAACTAACACGTACACAAATTGCGAGAATGCAATGAAGGAGGCATGGTGTCAGAAGTATATGCACATACCCCGAGGTCACCAAAATGTTGTTTCTGCCTCCATGAGTAAGAGAAAGCCACACAGAGGTAGAATCATCTGAATTGGGACTAAGTGGATGAAAAGGTTTTCATAAGAAAGAGGATGAGAAGTAATATATGTATTATGTACCTGTATTACTTTGTCTTTTGCTTTATTAGTAGATATTTTTCTTCTACTAATATGGAACCACACAGTATCAGACACTCTGACTGTAACATTACAAATGCCTTTTGATTTCATAGCCAGTTCATTCTTTGGCAAAGTCTGCCTAATCTTTAAATTCACGAAACTATCATATTCACTGTGCTTGCCACTGAGTGGACTGATAATGACTCATTGTTGATCAAGGAACACAGAGCTTAGCTTTTAAGCTCTGTGATTACTTTACCACCATACCATTAGTATCAGGATGTCCAGCTAATGGGGGGGTGGCATTCATATGAATGTCATGTGTGGGGCCTTGGATGGTCTTCTGAACATCTCTTTGATTTAAGGCATTTATCTCCATCTCGCTGTACACAATTCTATTTTAACTACTGCATTTTCCTTCCCAGTTGAACTATACTTGCAGTAGAATTTTTAGGAAAAAAAGCCAATTACCCATTCTGCCCACTTCTTCAGTTAGTTACATAGAATTTCTAGAATGGTAGTAATGACTTTCTAAGATACTGTAGCATCATCTGTCTTAATCGCTTACTGGTATTGGTGTAACAGGGATTACTGAACAATGTAATCTCCATTGTAGAGTTGAAAATGATGGTTTCTGGATAATTGATAGATTTCTGATTTATTCAGAAATCACACTAGCTTTGAGATTCCTGATTAACTATGCTGTGTATTGTTTTTTAACTTTTAATGAGAATTTAATATATCTCTAACTTTCTTTTTGATGGTAAATCAAGTCATAAATGCTCTGTTATCTAGAATCCTGAATGACTTTGCTTGCTCTTTGTTACTAAATATTTCAGGTTATTTTAAACTACACTTTGATTTTTTTTGACATGTTTGAAATATATAGATGGGTCTTCTGTACACCCTTATTGCATTTTCCAAAGTTTTATTTTGTATCTCCTCTACACTTTGCCTGGCAAGGACTCTGAACAATACCATTTTTCCTAATTTAGACTTTTACCCATCAGAGGCTAGGGTTCCTTCCTTAAAACAAAAGAATTCATGTAAACAGAGTGGTTTGCATAATCAATGTTCACTTAGAAGAGTGGGTTCTTCAGGACTTTCCCACTGTAGTATTTTGTTTGTATAATGGCAGAGTGAAAGCAACAGATTGTAGCTGTATGAATGTCATCTGTATTATGTCGGACAGATAAACATCAAACTCATTCTGATTCAGATCAAACAGAACAGCTCAAAGGATTTTAATAGAGGTGGAAATGGGAATCTTAAAGTTCACCATTTAGACAGAATATATTAAAATGAAAGTATCTAAAAATATTAATTAAAATATTTCCAAGGACTTTTGAACCCCATTACATTTATTTTACTTTTTGGAATTTTTTTCAATGTGGCCAACCGCTGCTGTGGTGCATGCACAGAGGCAGGTGAAATCACCACGCTGTAATGTCTCTGTGTGGTCCCTCACACAGAGGTCTGTCCTCTGCCCAAAAGAAAGGCCAGGACAACTAAGACACCAGTGATTCTGCTGTGAGTACGAGCAGAGGAAAACAGATTTTTTTGTCAATGAATCTGCCTCTTCCCAATTTTTGGAGGAGAATTTCTCAGCAGTTTATTCAGGAACAAGTGGGTACTTGGTCAATACAAAATCAAATACATCAATGAATGTTTTAAAAGTCAGTAAAGGGGTGGCTTCTTTCCTGCCCCTGGAAAAATGTGTCCATCTTTTTGTAATTTACATGTATAAACAGCTGCATAGAGTTGCCTAAAGTGTTTCATTAGCAAAACACACAGTAATGTTTTAAAACTACAGGACCAATAACCCACCTATACAATCTTGTTCTCTTCCTCAGAAAATCTGGAGATATATGATTAAAAAACAATGATTTCAAAAATAATAAAACTATTGACATTGGGGTAATAATTAGTCCCTAGTCATTGCATCTTCCATACTTCTTAGTAAATGCCAAATCTCACCTCAGTAACCCGTTTTCAAGTGTTACTCTAATGTTGAATGGACTAAATCTCTTATCTAACAACAATAACCCTTGCTGAGCAATTATTGTCCCAAACACATATGTCGATTATCTCATTTAATACTCACTAAAACTCTACGAGGTAAGTACCATTAATAGCCTGTTTTACAGATGAGTAAATTGAGGCATAAAGTAGCTAAGTGACAGCTTGAGGTCACACAAGCAGTAAGTGATAGTATATTAAAAGCCAGACTGAGAAATGACTGTTACACATCAAGGAAGAAAACCCTAGCCTTATAAAGCAAACAGGAAATTAAAGTTTTCCTTCTGCCACATGAGGACCATGACGGAATTTTTCCTAAAAGATTATTTCAGCAGGAGATGCATCATAAAATTATAAACACTAAATTTGGTGGTGGGGGGGATTCCCCCAGGCAAGTGACCTTTATTACTGAGATTTGATTTGGAAGCCAATTTTTATAGCTCAGTTAAAAACTGCTAAACCCAGACACTTAATAATTGAAATGCTGACATGACCTTACTTCCAGAGGTGCAAAGGATATAATTGAATTTAAGAACAATGCATCTCATCCATTAAGTCATTAAATAGATCATAATATTCTGACACATTTGGTAAGTACTACATGAAAATGGTTAACAATGGTATGCAAATAAAATGAGCTTGCACTATTAGCTACTGTATTTTAGGTTGTGTTTGCCAAATATAACATTAAATCACAATAGTCATTAAGAAAATGTTATGACAATATATTTTAAATGCTCCTGAACATGATGTCAGTATTGAGAAAGGGAATGTTAGAATCTACAAGATATTGCCAAGTGCCTATGTATAATTCAAGTAAGATACATTTACTATTGGTAAAATTAAACAATCAGAAATACATCCTTTTGACCCAAACTTCTGGAGTTGCCCCAGTGGCGTGGTACCTCCAGTTGAAAAGCATGTATGAAGATGTCAACTAAATACCAAAACCAGGATATTCCTCTACATGGATGGATACTTGGCACTGCTGAGAAAAAAACATCCAAATCTTTGGCATCATACAACCAAATGCTTAATGAAATCATGAATTTAACACACATTCAGGGAATTTAATCAACGTAGACATCCAGTCAGGCTTATTCTACTGCAAACAAAATAAAACAAAGCCAAACTCTGTCTTCTTTTTCAAGGTCAGGGCTAGAGACATGGATTTTCAATTTATATTGTCTCAATTCCTCATTTACTCTGACTGCTTATAAAACCTGTAATGAATTGTACTAATGAATTCAGTGCAACAGAGAATCCAGTAGTGCAAAACACATTGGCCCTCAGAATTCCAACAATTATTATAAATCATCTGCTTATTTTATTTCCTTTGCTAATAGAGCAAATAAGAGTTAATAAATAAGAATAGATCTAATAGATTTTCCAGGTAAAAGTTGGTCACAATAATTGCAAATATGTTCAAATGCCTGCTTTAGGTTTATACATAGGTAGCAACTCATGGATATAAATAGTGCCTTTATATAAAAAGATATAAAACACAGTGACACCAAAATTAAAAATGTCAAAAATCACTGCCACAGTGAAATAAATAAATACAGTCAAGTGTTTTAACTGAATGTGAGTAACTCCATGCGATACATCGATTACAGAAAGGGCTTCAGGTTCTCCCTCTCCTTACAACATGTCTAAACATCTCCTCCAATCGGGAGGCAGCATTTATTTGTTTTGTACTCGCACCTCTTGAATTGGTCTGTTTTCCAACCTGTGTTGGTCTCTAGAACACGGTAGATGTGACGAGGCACCATACTTCGCTGAGGCCTTGAGAGGTATTATGCGCACTTATTTGTGCTTATGCTCTCCTGCCTTTGCCATGAGAGCCACTCCGGCCTAGACTGCTGAAGAACAAGAGACCATGTAAAAGAGCCAAACCACCCCAGGTGTGGCCATTCCAGACCAGCCCGGCCACTGCTGACCCAGCAGCTGAAGGCAGGTACATAAAAAAGCCCAATTAAGAGCCCACCAGGCAGACACCAGCAGAACCTAACCAGCTGATTCGTAGGTTTATAAGAAATACTAAACGGTTGTTTTAAACTAGTAAGTTTTGGAGTAGCTTCTTACGTAGCAGTAGATGACTACTATAATTAGTGTCAGACAATATGTTTATAGCAAAATAATGCAAATATCATGATTATCTCTAAATATTAATAACACTTCAATTTACATGCATTTAATCTTTTTAAATGCACTATCATAGACTTGGCTTCTGTGATAGGTAAGACAAATATGATTATCTTCATTTTAAAGATGGGAAAATGGATACCAAAAAATCCTAATCATTCAGCCAGTCGGTATTAAAAAAAGGAGTAGGGGTTAGAATAGATTAAAGAGCAGAATCCGGTTCTAAATCCACATCAATTTCCAATAATCCTTAAGATCTTAACTGGCTACACGCGAGTCTGATTTAAGGATTAAATATATCAGCACCCTGGCACCCCGGGCAATGCGGCGAGCTCTTTCCTCACCATTAGGAAAACGAGGGTATCAGTGCCTCTAATAAATCTGCTAAAAGAGGAAAAGAAAAAAAAGAAAGTCTCCATAAAACCTACACATAATTTAATATTAAGTACTATTTGTCTCAGGCTTCCATGGTATTTACTCTTCACTGAGAAGAAAAGGACGCAGAGAGGAAAATTCGCCTCTCTTACTTCGGTGTCAACCTTTGGACTACTTAATAAACTAATTAAATTAAAGATTCCATATGTACCAATCTTTACACTGAAATAACCACTGAGCAATCAATGATAATTTAAAAAATCAATTGGTGTCCTGTAGTAATTAAATTTGTCCACTTAGATATAATTGATATTATTCGTAACTAATTATCCAAGCATGGGCTCTGAGGGACCTTTAGAGACTAAAGGATTGAGCCAAAGATTCTTCCTAATTTGAAATTGGACTGAAGGCCATGTTTTCTAAAAAACTGATTTAGTCTTCCCTAGAAACACAATATCGAGCAAACTCAAATACAGTCAGGGAATCAGTATTTCATCAGGGACAGGTTAACCTATGTGGCACTCTGAGTGTGATGGAGCGCTAATCATTTAACCCTGGAGTTTCAGTGCCCTCAGCCATAAAATGGAATTGCCATAAGCATTAAGTTATTATCAGTAAAGTGTTTAGAATAGTAAGCCTGTGTTAATATCATTATTAGTTGTCTCTTGGTGAGATCTTTAGAAAGAATGGTAAAATAGTCACCAATTACAAGTTAATTCCTTGTTTTATTCTCATGTGCACATAATTCCTGTAGGTATTTTGCATTTAAGGGTTAACTGCCCTTTCCCATATTATGAGATTGAACTGTTCTTCATTGGATAAAAGATGGCTAAAACAGGAAAATGGGAAGTTCACATTTGCTGTGTGGCATATCTGATTACAAGTTATTAAGCCAATACTCCCTTCCCTCTCATAAGCAATTCATTTCTCAGCACCAGAGGGGAGGAATAATAATAAAATAAAACACAGGATGATCTTATCACTGACGCTTAGCATTTGTATATTCACTTAAAAAGGTGGCAGAGCAATTTACTGCAGCCCTCAGGCAGCCTAAATGACATGTTAGCAAGTTATATAGATATGCTATTACCTATTTATTCTGATATTCAATGCAAAAATGTCAGGGAGATCTCTACTTAAGTACACTAAATTACTGACTCCTGGGGCTGGAAAGTACAGTGAGAAGTTATTAGCTATTGAACCCATTGCCTGGATAAGAATCTATGGCCCATATAGATTCAAACCTTTCCAAATTCTAGAGAAAGCTATTAAACTATCTTCTACATTAAGGTTCTCACTCTTCCAGGAAATTCTTTTCAAGGTATTCTGGTTTCGGCTTTAGTACATGTGCATTTGTTCCATCATTTGATGGAATGAAGACGGCTAGTGAGCCTTCTGACCCATGCAGAGTTTCTTTGAATTCTCTCCTTTGTCCCAGAGTTGTATTCACCAGAACCAGCAGGGCAGTTTTATCTGAACATCATCCACTTATTCTATAACCTGTCTTCTCATATGAGATTAAACTATGAATATTCTCTGCACTCTGTTCTGATAATGCAGAAATCAGTCCAGGTATGTCTTCTCAGACCTTCTGAAATACCCATCGGTCAAATGAGGGTTAAGGAAAAAGAATAGCATGGAGGTCAGACCCTCCTTGTTACTGCCTGCAATGGGTTAAGCTAGCTATCTTGACAAGGATCAGAATTCAAGTCAGAAGCCCGGCAACAAATCATAGCAAATCAGTGCTTGGCACATTGTAGCTCCAAAGTAAATGTAGAATTGAAAATTGGTATGAATGAAATACAATAAAAAATAAACTCTTCAGTTTCTAAGTGTATGCCTTAATTAAGGTAGTCAACAATTAGGCAGCCCAGTTGTTACCGGTGGAAGTGGGGTCCTTGTGGCATCAAAAGGAAAAGAACTTCCTGAGACCCCCATGGGACGATGAGGCTCGGTGGTATGGTTGATTGATGAAATACAATTAAGGAGGATCCCCTCCTGACTTCCCTATGTCCCATCTCTGTCTGTATTGCTATGGAAAAAGTCCAATCTTGTCTTCAGGAGGGCCAAGATGAAGGGCACTGCCCAGAGTTTATGTTCCATATTAATGCACAGTCTAGTCCAGCATCCAGCTAGCTTAGCGTGTGTTTCCAGTTGTAGTCCATTTCAGGCTCCATCCTGGAGCCTGCATGTGAAGTTCCGTGGCCATGGACCACATGGCTGCTAGGGCCACATGGCCACAGAGAGAACAGGCAAGGGCACAGTGTGAGTGCAGGTCCCGAGCAAGAGAGAGCGTGCCTTTGTTCCGCTTGAGCTTGGGATGGACCAGGTGCCATTTCTAAAGATTGAATCAGCTTCCCAGACTTCCAAAGACTTTAGAGGAGCCCACCTCCCAACCAGTCCCTTGTTTCCCCAGGGTAGGCTGGCAGGCCTCTTCGGTCAAGCACCTCCCCCTGCACCATTTTGACTTTTATTGCTCGTGTGCTTGCCTTCCCCAGCTCCCACCTGGCAATCTGGCACCAGATGGGAGAAGGGACGAGTGTTAATCCTCTAGGCAGAGCAAGATGCTGGGGGTCCCCTGGAGTGTGGAGCTGTAGCTTCCTGTTGAAGCAAACAGGCTTATATCCACCATTTTATTAAGCTCAATGTCTAGTTCCCTTTGCTTTCTTTCCTTTATCAGTATTTAGCTAAATACCAACAGTAGCAAAACTCTCCCTCACCCAGTCCCTGCTTTCCTCACTCCCTTAAAAAGTGTTGTTCCCTAGAGCCCCCTCCTTTCAGACATGTGATCTCTAGGCCAGAGTCTGTATCCCCTGGAGCTGAACAGTGATACTTTCTCAGATGCAATATACTTCAAGATAATGAAATAGTTGGACACAGAGAATTCTATCAAAAATAAATAGAAAAAGAAAGACATAATAAGACTAACACCATTTCATAAATTTCTAATCAAATAATTGTTCTAGGCAATGATCATCAGTGGTAACTGACATCACAAAAAGAGAGGCAACTGGATATTATATTCCTCCTAATGGAAATACACACCAGCACCTATGTGGTATTCTTGCAAAAAAATTTAACCTGAATTAAACTAAATCTCTAGATCCAACTACTGGTTTATAGGAAATATAGAGACTGAGAATCATGTTAGATGATGCTGTGAGTACACAATTTTTAAAATCCAGAGTGTAGGAGACTCAACTGGACAACCCAGTTCCTTCAATAAATAGTTTACAAGGGGAAAAGGCAAGAGGGAGGGAGAAATCTGTTAACAAATTACAACACAGAGACTTTAAAAACAAGTTATTAAAAGTGAGGAGATAATCCGGGAAATTTTAACCCTCATTAGATATCTGATAATATTAGAGAAATGATGTTAATTTTTAGGTGTGATTATAATATTATGGATATTTTTAAAGATCTTTATCTTTTAGAGATATAGCAGAAATTTACCAATGAAATGATCTGATGTCTGGGATCTGCTCTAAAATAAGGGAGGTGTTGGTAGGGAGAAGGAATGGGTGGAGGTATGGATAACACAGTCTTGGCCATGAGATGATGATTGGTAAAGCTGGCTAATGATACATGGAGGTTTGTAGTAATATGCCTTCTACTCTTGTATACATTTGAAATTTTCAGTAAAAAATAATGTAATATAAAAACCAGTCCCTCTGAGTGCTGAGCCAAATGAATGAAACTCAGTACCCAAGGTTTTCCACTGTGAAAAGTGGTGATGTCTTTTATGTGTCTTCAAATGATGCACTGTAATTCATGGCATTGAAGTATAATACAATAAAAGGAAGAACATTATAAAATTCCTTATTGATTTAAAGTTAAAACAAAGAAGAGCCCAGAAATACATAAAAAAATTGAAAAGGTACATTAAATCCTAACCTAAACAAAAAGATGAGTGAAAAACAGCGGCTATTTTGAAAGGAAGTGTAATTTTAAGGACATTTAATGATAATCAATTCATTTAAGCAGTGAGTATAAATATTTCTATAGAATATTTATTAATATAAATATTCCATAGAACTTTTTTTTTCACTGTGGAATAATTAGAAAAGAACTAAGGGAAAAAGAGAGGCCTTCATTGAAGGTTTTGTGATAAAATATAAGAGACTGTTAAATTTCCATTTCAGATAAACAAAGAATAATCTTTTCAGGAAAGTATGTCCTAAATATTTTTATTTGCTAAATAGTTTTTCTCCAGTTTTGATACATAATTGACATATAACATTGTATAAATTTAAGACATATGAGGTTTGAGTTGAGATAGATACACATGCACACACACACACACTTTCACTTGCTTTGTAATTAATTTTTTTTCTTTCTTACCACCATTTGACCGCCTGTCCTAAAATGTTATCCATATGGTAGGTACTTCATTAAGGCCACTATTATTTAAAACCTCACATGTTAAGAAAGCAAGGCAGATTTTAGCACTGTCACCTTGGAGATTGCAGTTCTGGTATAGGTATTTAATTTTGAGATCTCAAAATACCAGCAGAAAAATTATCCCCTAGAGAATGAGGAACCTGGAAAATGTTTTTGACAGATCCACCACATTCTTACAACAGCAGAGGCTGCCACTTTGTTCTCTCTCTTCCTCCCCTTTCCCTTGCAATAACACACAAACTATATTAATCAACCAGATAATGGCAGTGGTGAGTGGGGTTTGATGAGGCTCCACTGTACTTACTGCACTGATTCAACCAGACATATGGCTTGAGGTGGGAAAAATGGGAACCAGAATGTGGCCCTTTCATCCCAACCACAGCCCTTTAGAAATGACCCCATCTTTTCTATGTCTCCACAACTGTGCACTCATATTTGTACTGTTTTCAAAGTTCTTTCCTACACTTTCTTTTGCTACTCAAACAAGGTCTGAGCGATAAAGAGGCTAAGCAACTGGACCCAGGTCACATACTTGAGTGAACCTTGGACTCCTGGCTCTCATCTCTGGATTCTTGGCACCATAATTTAAATAAGATTGAGCTTTGGTAGAGTTAAGGATTCTATCCACTGGAGTTCCTGTGAACTGATAACAGTTCCAGACCTAGCCTTTGCTCCATCTAAGTGAGGGGCTCACTGTGCACATGCCCTTGAATTCTCAGTTCATTCAATGCTCAATACATATTTAATGGTCATTGGAGCAGCTATGAGGAAACAGTGGTGGACAAAACAAGGTGTCTGGCTTCATTGAGGAGGAGACAGGCAATTAGATATGTAGTAACGATGAACTGCGATGAATGTTGTGATGTGTCAGAACACACTCCGAGAGCCTCTAACCTCTATGTTGGGGAAGCCTCCGAGAAAGGGATGCTTAAACAGAGACAGGCATGACTAATGAGAGTAATATAGGAGAAGGGAAAGAGGGTGAAAGAAAGCAGAAAAGTATTCCAAGCAATGAGACTAGATATGCAAAAACTTGGAGGAGTGAAGATGTGATGTGGGGGTGGTGTGAGAGACAGGGCAACACCAAAACGTGAGGATGCACGAGCCAGGTCAGTGATTTTGTGCATCTGCAAAGAAAATATTGAATATGTTTGTTAAATATTTACTTAGAGGAGAAGTTAATTAAGCCTGGAGAAAAAACAGTGGGGAGAACACTGGTGGCCACTCACTAGCTATTCTGTGGTCCTAAACAGTGACAGACTTTGGCTTCAAACCTGCAAAGTCCTTCAGCCAAAAAAAAAAAAGAAAAAAAAAGAGGTCTACCAGACCTGCCTGTCTTAGAAGCAATTTAATGACCATCTATTATCTATCGCTACTGAATTAAAGTCCCCTCGTCCCCTTCTGCCACTCACAACCCCAAGAAGCTTTTTTGCAACTTTAAAGGGCAGTTGTCTCTGAGGTGTTCTACTAAAAACAATTTCCTCTATCTTGTTACATTTACACATTTTGTTCCAGCACCCTTCCTGGTTGGTTGTCTTTCCCTAATTCTGATCTTGTGAAAGGGACAGATGGGGCTGCAGAATCAAGGGGGGGGGGTGGGCAAGAGAAGGGGCTTTTGTGCACAGTATGAAGTTCACAGTAGCTGATCCAGCATTGTTCATGCCCTGGGCCAAATCTTCAGGCCGTACACACCCTGCCTCATTGTTCATATGGGAGCAGGAACGTGGAATGGAGCAGCTGTCCTTGAACCTCTCTCACTAGCAAATACAGGTTCCTTGGCTCCTTTCCTAACCTATTAAATCAGAATTTCTAGGGAATAGGATTTAGAAATATGTGTTTCTGAAATTCTCCTTGAGTGAATCTGGTGTCAAACAATTCTGGGATTCATTGGACTTTATTGTAGAAAGCACTGATTTCAGAGCCAATAAAATCTCAGTTCAAACTCCAGTGGTGTGATCTTGGACAAGGTTTTTTTTGTCTTTGTTTTTGCTTCTGAGCTTCGGTTTCTCCCATTTAAAAGAAAAATGAGGAAGAGGAGAAAGAAATAATATGACTTACCTCACACCAGAGGGTTGAGATCATGACTATCAAGTACTTGACACAGTGGTAGTCACCTACCTTACCTATTCTTACCAGGATACCAAGCTAATTCTGGTCTCAGCCCACCTCCAGCCCTTTTTGCTGCCTGTTTGTACTTTCCAACGATCTTAACCTTCTTATCATCAGCTTCCATGAAAGAGAACATGAGGGAGTGATCACAGCCTGCTAAGAAAAGGGGTTGAAATTGAAGTCACTGGAAAGTGTGTCCACACACTTCCCACCCTTACCCGAGGCCCCACATCAGGCACAAGGACTTTCCTTCAGAGCTGGTCATCTGTCCTGATGACTAGATAATGTTGCGGTATAATGATCAGAGTCAATGTGACTGTTTCCCGGACACCCAAGACCAGCACACAGAAATTGTTCTAAAGTGGTAGGGGCACCTACACTGTGTTCCTCTAATGACTGGCATGATTGCTTGCAAGCACATCCATTCACTATTAAGAAGAAAAGCTATACAAGGAGACATACGTCAAAATTTTCCTTTAATATAAATACTTGGATTATTTAGCATATGTTTGTTAGAATTCATGTTTTAAACTTGCATTATTTCATTTTCCTCACAACATCCTTAAGAATTAGGCTATAGCACATTGTTTCTATTAAAAATAATATCTTTCTTGATAGCAAAATTAGTGTATGTTTATTAAACATAATTCGGAAAAGAGCTGAAATACTATATAAAGAAGAAAATTAAAACCATCTCTAATTACCACTGAGATGTAGTAAAATTAACATTTAGATGTATTTGTTTCAAGTATTTCATAATATTATGTTTTATAACATTGGCCAACAATATATATAGTTTCCGAATCATGCTTTCTCACTCAATATTATGTGGTGAATATTTAGTGTATTGCTAAAAATTTTCAAAACTGTAATTTTTAATATGACAATACTGTAGCACATAAATGTTTCATAATTTATTTCACTGTTGTTGACAATGGGTTTTTCCCTTCATTTTTTGCTATCATAAATATGAAGAACTAGCTTTTTATTTACAATTTGCCTTTAGGAAAACATAACTACAGAGGTTAACTAGCTTACCGCAAGGCTAGGACTGGGATACAAATTCTAAACTCCAGTCTAATTCTCTTTTTCATGGGCCACAAACATTAATTTGTTTTAAAACTATCAATCAATGCTTAGACCATACTTGCCACTTAAATACATTTTATTTCCTACCCTTCATTTTGGAAACAAACATTACTGACAGTGTAGGAGAACACGGGGGGAGTCGACATGTAGTCCGGAGCTGGGGGTAAATGGGGGGGAGGGGTCACTCAGAATCCCTGAGCTTCCTTCTTCATTTCTAACCCCTTTGCATTGCACCAGCTTCCTCGACTGATTGCCCGGTGCCGATAACATCACTTCCTGATTTTGATTCATCAGAAACAATAAAGCTCCTCTGATACTCAGCACTCCTACCAAGACATCTGCTGCTACCTTATAATGCTTCCTTTCTCTTTCCTCAACTGATGCTCCCCAACACACACATGGAGTCTGCTGACTGTCTTTGATTTTCTGTAGAAACTGTTGGTGTTTGCCATTCTGTTCTGCCACATCGTTAAAAAGATAGACTTACAGTAGAAGAGCTACCTTGTGGTCATCCTTCTTCCGTGGTGCCTTAAGCAATACTTCAAAGGGATTCGGCACCAGGTCATGCAAAATAACCAGTTTTGAGGTCCTGGAAGCCCAAATTCCCAGTTTTTGTCCTAGCTCTATTCCTAACTGGCAGTCCAACCTTGGACAAGTTGCTTATCTCTGTGGTCTCATTCTATCGTTATTAGATGTCTTGAAGATTGCTTCCTGCTCTGACATGACATACTAGTCAACAGCCTTGTTCTTTTAGATGCTCTTTTGGAACATCTCCGGAAGTTTCCCTGTTAAAACAAATACCTTGTTTGAGGTGGCTTCCTTCTGGTCATCAAACATCTTTGCTTCCATTGCTTATTCTAGTCCAGCCCAAGAGACAGCACCTTTAGCAGGGCTCTGTCCCAGAGTTTTCTTGTCGGCAGTTCCGCTTTTGATCCAGTCAACCAGGACTTCTTTCCTGGCTCCTGCGCTTTCGGGGCCCCTATTCTGGCCTCCTCTGGCCTTCCTCTTCCCCAAAGAGTGACTGGTCTATCACGATTTGCTCGAGCAGAACCTTCTCTGCCTCTTCTAGGCCAAGCTCTACCTACCCAGGACATATGGAATTCCCTGATCATGAAGCCCTAAGCCTGCTTTCAGGGCCTGCTTGGGCTTTTGCTCATCTTCATCCTTCGAAGGGCAGACCGTATTGCCCAAAGTGTGATCAAAAGGAGGCTCTTTGTGGAATTTGTGTTTGGAGTTATGGACAGGGCTTAGATATGTAAGGTGGAGACTACACATTTATACACAAGTTCTTTGAGTTCAGCATGGGCAGAAAAGTCTGTGGTCCACTGGAGGGGAGATTGGAGGTATCCATTGGCACATTCGCCTCAGGCTCGCAAATGTTAGCGATTAGCCTGCTTGTGTAATACACTGTCTTGCACAGAGAGGCACAGAGCAGGCAAGAATGGTTCTTCGAAGACTGAGTTATTTGTGGCCACATAGGAGAAGTCACTAATTGGAATGAATGAGCAACAGAAAGAGCATTGGGAAGCCACAGGCTTTTCATCTTTGACTCTAGCATGATGCAAGTTCTGGACATAAAGATAATTTATAATTTCTTTTCTGGTCTTTATATTGCCAAACTAGAGTTATGATCTTGTGGGAACAAAGTGTGATATTATATTAACAGTAATAACAATAGATTATTGGGTTTAACCTGATTCCCATGTTGACATTATTTCTCTGTATTTGTGTTGGTCCATTTTCCCTCAACTCCCTCCCCTGACAAAATAAATATCACTAAGTAAAGCAGAGTGATTTTAGTAGGCTGATCTATCCACCTCTCAATTAACTACTACATCTGAGACCACAGGGTTTTTAAAAAATATTTTTATTATATTTTTCCATTACCATTTAACCTCTTTTACCTACCTTCCCCCTGCAATCACCACACTGTTCTCCACGTCCATAGTCCTTTTTCTTTTTTGCTCAATTCCTCCACCTCCTAACCTCCCCTTCCGTGTCTGTCATCCTGCTCTCTATCTGTGAGTCTGTCTGTTTTGCTTGTTAGTTCAGTTTGTTCATTAGATTCCGCATATAAGTGAAATCATATGGTATTTGTTTTTCTCTGACTGACTCATTTCACTTAGCATAATGTTCTCCAGGTGAAACCATAGTTTTAATAAATGGTCTATTAAAAAGATTGTTAATTCCAAATCTCATTCAATTATTTCTAACATCACAATATATTTTAGGATTAGAGGTCATGATTTTATAAATGTGATTCTGTTCGTTATATTCATATGATAGTTCAAGATGGAAAAGTAGCCCTTTAAAATGGTTTTAGTTGTAATTCTACCCAAGTCAAAAAATTATCTTGGGAAAACTCTACCCAGTTTACAAATTAGATGGATGCCATTGAGCAAGTTGTTTACCCTCTTAGAGGCTCAATTTCTTTAACTGTAAAATAGGAAGGTTGAATTAAATGGTCTCTAAATTCCTTTAAAAATCTAGAGTTTTATGATTGCCTCTGTTTATAAGGAATTATGCCTAGAACTATGTAGCAGAAAAAATTACAATATGTGAAAACCCTTAGGACTTAGTGAAGAAATGAAAAAAACCATTCATCAGGAAATGGGGTCAAGTTAGAGAGCAAAGAGTGTAGTTTCCCAAGCAACGTAAGTTTGAAAAGAAGTTATTACAGAGTTAAACCCAAACCTATGCAAACCAAGGAGAAAGAAAAGAAAGGAGAGCTCTATTCTTTTCTATTGCTGTCCTGAAAGAGGAATTCATATGGTAGCTGTGTAACTTTCTGCAACAGGGTGAAGTACAAAAGAAACAAACAAACACATAAAATACGAAATTATAAGTTGGCTATAGTTCTATCTTCTACAGACTCATTCCTAGGGTCTTGATCCAAGTCTGAAAGTTTGAATGCCAACTCTCCCTTGGTACTTCAGTGACTGCTCACAGCATGCTATTCTATCTCTTTCAGCATCAAAAATTCCCTCACCAAAATCCTACAAGTATAGCTCTGTGCTGAAGCTAGGGTTGAAAGCTGGTATGAGACCCCAAAAGCCATCAGTGATAATATTAGGAAGTAAGACATTCAACTTTGTTGTAAAACTAAAGTATGATACAGCAAACAAGAACATGAAGCTACTTGGTCAAAGTGTTCAACCCTAGCTATAGTCAGACTACCTCAGAGAATACAGAGGTCCCCAGAAGAAGGGGCCCTTTAGTGCTGTATCTTCCTACTAATGAAAAAGTGAGGAATGATGTAGTTTGCCTTGGAAGTCTAACCATATTAAGAGGAACCAATTTCATACCTGATTACTCATGCTTTGCAATTGATCAAAAGGCAAGGAACAGTCACAATAGACCTGTAAAATCTCATATCAGGCTAATCAGCTCTTGTATAAATAAACATTGGCTGTATTTCTAATAGTACACCTCACAATTTGAAAATGGGAGGTATAACTATATATTGTCAATGAATTTCATATCATTTTCTTGTCACAAATTTCCAGAGAATTCAGGTAATTTTCACTGTCCTTATGTTTCTGAAACCTGACTCAGTTTTTCCTATGATGTGTTTTTGAAAATCTCCTCTTCTTGTTAGAATATTGTGTTTAACACAGAGAATGTGCTAACAACTATCTAGAAAACAAACCTGTAATATATATCCATTTCCTCTTCAACCTAAATACCATTTCTCATTAGAAGTCTAGACTTCCAGGACAGACCACGGAAATACTGAGCATCCATGAGCACTGAATAAAGAAACCTCTGCAATGAAAGGCTGATTAAAAGGAGAAGGGAAATTTTTCAAATGATATTTTGGGTAACTTCAGCTGTTTGAGCTTTGGGAAACTTTGATGAACAGCTGCATCTTCAGGGGACTAAGCAGAACAGTCACAGTGCCGATAACACTGTATTATTTTATTTATCAAACAGCTGTATAGAGCTTATTATGTGCCAGACCCTGTAAGTGTTTTACAAATATTAATCTTTGCTTCTTCATAACAGTCCTACAGAGTAGGTGATATCATCATCATCATTATCATCACCTCCATTTTAACAGATGAAGGAAGTGAGGCCCAGGGAGGGTTTGGCCATTTGCTCAAGGCCCACAGCTCACGAACGACAAAGCCTGGGGCATATGGCTGCAGAGCCCATGTTCCTAGCACCACACTCTGCCCCTCTCAGAGTAGGTCATTATTCGAGGTGGAGGAGGAGGGAAAGAGTTATAAAGTGTCCCAGCTGTCACAGCCCTTTAGCACGTCAGTTCTCTAGTGTGAAAACACCACTTTTAACCTCTAGCGACTTCCCCCTCTTAATCAGGAAAGCCTGTGCCTCTTAGATGTTGTTAAGGTATAAGATATGATGTAATAAACACCAAGGGAGAGTTTTAAGAGTAATCTCCTCCAGAATGACCTTGCTTAAAAAGCTGAGATCAGTGAGCTAAAGGAGGAGGCAGTGAGATATGAATGGTTTCCACCAGATAGGAACTCCCTTAGTCACCTTTATAGTTTGCATAAAAATCAATAAAGTGCTTTTTGTTGCTGTATTTACAGTTTAATATAGACTATTGATCTTTGATTTAAGAGAAAGGAAGGTATCAGTTCCTATAAAATATATATGTTGGCCAAGGACCTAGGGGAGCGAGGTCCTTTACATGTGACTAAGTAGCACAGGGATGTTAATCTGAAAACTTATTTGTCATGCTAAAAACTTAAAAATAACCAATTTACCCATCAGTAGGAGAATGATTAAAGAATATCCATGCACTAGAACACAAAGCCATCCTTAAAAAGAATAAGGCCAATCTATACATATTTATATGAAAAGATATATGTAACATTAAGTGAAAAAGACAACTTGCACAATACTTTCATAATATTATGCTATTTTTATGGGAAAATGGCATAAGAAACACTTGTTTTCCTGTGTATATAACATATGGGCATGTTTGAATACTAATAGCAAAAATCTGAAGAGAATACATATAAACCTTTTAAGAGTGGTTACCTCTGGAGAATGTGCTGGGGGAGAGGGGCCATGGTGAAAAGGAAGCAAGTTTTACTTTATAGACTTCCACTTTCTTGTGGTAGGTAAGATTCACCAAGTGCACATGAGTTGAAGCACAAGGAAGCATATGGAAACCATTAGACAATCAGAGAAAGATTAAGAAATAATCAATTATAAGCAAGCTGTGTATAAGTTTGACAAACTGACTCATGAGATATAGCATGTAACCACTTTATGCACCAGTTCTCCCATAATTATGCATAAATTACTATGCTAGCTTTTCTAAATTTTTATTTTGCCAATGCTATGGATTTTGATTTTTATTTTCATTAAAAGTTAAACATGAAAAAAATAATAATTCCCAGAGACTTATAAATCAACAGTTAATGCACTGATCTTTTAAAATTATATATTCCTTTTAAAAACTCAAATACACATTTCTGTGGACTATCCCCACATTTCAGACAGACTGGCTGGCATGTGGAATGATAAAAACAACATGGCACAGAGTTAGAAGATCAGTCCAGGTTCTACCACTGATCTGCTCATTAACTACTGCCACTTAACACCTGTGGGTCCCTATGTGCTCCTCTTGGAGAAAAATCTATACTTTGAGAAAGCAAGAGAGTGGTATCTCCCTTGGTTGACTGACAATAAAATACACCCCCTATGCTGGCAAAAGCTTTGTTATGCAACTTAGGAAGCAGTGGTGAAGGTGACATCTGACCTTATCAGTTATACTAGTGTCCTCTCCCAGCATCCTCCCCATTTTATTCACATGCCCCCTTTAAAAGTCTTGACTGTAGATCCCCATCATCTATAACAAGGCATGAAAGCCTCTTCCTGCCATGGCCCCAGTCCACTTTTCTAACCTCCCCTCCTGCCTTCCAACCCCTGCCCAATTCCACATATGAAAAGATCTTCAAGCCATATGGAAAATGTTTCCAGTTTACTATTTTCGGGTCCATATTCTCGTAGCAGAAATCCCATAAGCCAGAGGTGTTTCAGAATTCATAACTTTTTAGATTTTCAACAAGTAACCTCATGCTTATGTGTATATTACACAATACCCCAGAGGGTCTCAGGCATCGAGTCATCTTCAAACACATAAATGTTTTTGCAGCAAACCTCAAATATTCACACTAAGTGAAATAAGGTTGCAAATAGACTCAGTCAGTCTAGGTCTGGCTTTGCCTCAAGAGCCACTTCCTTTGGCCCCTCCAGATCTATTACTCCCACACTCTCCACCTGCTCTGTGCTGGGAGAGCTGACCTATCTGGGCTTCAGTCCCACAATGCATTGCTCCCAGGCTTCTGATGAGGTAAGGCCAACGGGGAGCACAACATGCTATCCAGGAGGACTGGGGTGTCTCCCTCTCCTGAAGGACAGTCATCTAGGCAGTTGCTTTTCAGAGAGACTTCTCATTGCTCTGTCCTGGCTTCCAAGGACCACTTCCTCCTCTTGTCTGCTTGTCTCTAGCGATCATAACTGCTCTGCTGTTTCTAGGGCCAGGGTCATACTCTCACAAGGCTACCCCACCAGCACATTCCTATCCCTGGTGCCAGCTCTCCACCTGTACCTTTGTAAGTGGTCTCTTTATCAAATCCTCTTCAGAGGGTCCCAATTTGAGAATGCCATCTGTTCCTGGAGGGTTCCCTGAAAAATGGAGCCCGCTAATGAGTTCAGATTGAGTCAGGTCTTCCTGCCCAATGGGTTAAGAAACAGCTTTCAGCTTTTAGAACTATTTGGATTTCAGAAATTACAGCTAAGATATTGTGAACCCATGCACTCGACTGTTTTTTGTCTTCTATTTAACACGCACTGGTTATTCCTTTCATCTGGAATCCCCTTGTCTCCTTGTCCAGTTGGCTGACTTCAATTTAGTCTTTAAACACCATCTACCCAAGGAATTTTGAGGTGAACTCTAATCCCCTGTAGAACCTCCCATCCAACAGTGCTGGACTGCTATAAATTTGGTGGAACAGCCTTGGAGAACTTGTATGAGATGAGGCTTGAACGGAAAACCCCACACAGGGAAGCAATGAATTCACAAGTACTGTGAAAGTTATGTATGTCAAATATTTGCTGGATGAAAGGTTTAAAATTTTCTAAATATTACAGTATTATTTCAAAAAAAACAATGGGTGAGTGTACTCATAAATGACTAAAATATGGTGCTTTCTAGACTTCTTTGATCATCTTGCACCAAAGATTCACGAACAAAACATTAACAGAAAGTTTTGAAAAATACTTGGCCTTAGTAGGTTCAATGTATTCTGGCCTTTTCTAGCCTATCATAGGCAATACCACTTTTTAAAAATACTGATCATACCCCAGAAATGGGCTATGCCATGCATTGTGTGGAAGACACCAAACCTAAACAATACTTGTCAACAAATGCTTCCAAACATTGTCAAACAAAGAACCAAAATGTTAACTAAAATTGTAACCACAGCTGAGTTAGTTTCTTGCCATTTACACCTTTACATTGTTTCTCCCCATTTTCAGTGACTTGCCTCCCTTAGCAGGGGCAGGAATTCCTGTCCTGAAGTTGGATGACATCTGGCCTGAACCACAGGACGTGTGCTGAGACAGAAACCAGAGCGGGCAGCCATTGGGAGTTGGGGCTGTCTTAGCCAATCTTGGATATTTGGTCACCTTATCTGAGACTACATGTAAACTCACTTTTTTTTTCAGTCTCTCAGATAATAGCTTTTATTGTGAAATTTAAAAATAAATTTTTGTGTTGCTTAATGATTTGGGTTAATTTTAAAGTAGGGTTTATGAAATGTGAGCTGGTGTCAGGAAAATGTGGATAAATTGTTGCTTCTCTAGAGAAAGTAGTGGTGCTTTTAATAATGGATCCTGGTAGAGTGCCTATATTTCTTTTAGGACTTAAAAGGCAAAGCAAAATGTGGGTTGGGAAGAGGGCTTCTGATGTGTGTGTAGGCTAAATTACGCAAGCCCAAGTAAGAAAGAACAATGTTCTAATTATACTCTTGTTTGTAGCAAGCAGATAATCATTTAGGTGCCTTTGAGAGAAAAAACGCTCATTATATAGCTATTGCATTAGTTTAGGATTACCACTGGTTGCATGTGATAGAAATCCAAAGTAGCCGTCAATAATAGTCTGATCTTAAATAAGATAGTATTTAGCTCTCTTATAAAAGATAAGGGGTTGGCAGTCCAGAACTGGCATGGCCCCATGATGTCAAAGAACCAGGATTTTTTGCTGCTGCTAACTACCAGGACTTCTGTTGGTGCATTAAAATTTCAGACACCTAGAAGAAAGAAAGGAGGGGGAATGGTATGCCCTCTTTCCTTAAGGACATGTCCAGCAAATTGCACATACTACATCCTTCTATAGTTCACTAGACAGAATATAATCACAAGGCTGTTCTTCACTGCATAAAAGTTTGGGAAATGTAGTTTCTATAGTGGGATGCAATATACCCAGCTAAAAAAATGGAAGATCTCATACATAAGAAAATGGGGAGGACAAATATTGGGGGAAATGAGCAATTTCTCCCTCAAATATACGTGGCCTGGGACTGATAAGCCTTTAGCCTCAATTTTTGCAGCCTTTGTCTCCCTTTAGTTTCATGTTGAAGGGAATTACAAAGAGCACTACTCTACTTAGCTTAGTTGATTACTTTGCCCCTGCAGAGCCTAGCACAGCAGAACACTGCTCGAACTAGGGCCAATCAAACCCTAGCCACAGGTTTGGGAAACAGGATCTAACTAGGAATCAGGAATGGCGAAATGAATGCTGGGAGGTAATCCACAAATATCTTACCATAATATTTAAGAAGCAGCTCTAAATTAACATGTTTAAATCAAAATTCTTTATTTCTCTCCCAAACTGCTCCTTCAAATGAACTGCCATCCACCTGTTGTTTAAGCCAAAAATCCAACTGTAATCCTTACACTTCTTTTTCCCTCACTCCTCACATCCAAGCAGGACCAGCTACATGATTTGTGGGGCCCAGTGAAAATAAAAACGTAGCCCCCCTGTTTAAAAATTACCAAGAGTTTCAAGGTAGCAACAGCAGAGCATTAAACCAACTGTAGAATCCTTGTGTGAGACCTGGTGAAGCTGCATACAAAGCCAAACCTGCATCCAATCTACTTTTGTACATTCTTCCTCTGTGGTAGTTAATTTTATGTGTCAACTTGACTGGGGCCCAGGCATTTGGTCAAACATTATTCTGCATGTGTTCATGAGGGTGTTTCTGGATGAGACTAATCTTTGAACCATTATCCTGAGTAAAGCCGATTGTTCTCCCTAATGGCAGAGGTGGGTTGGGGGGTCATCTAATCAGCTGATGTCCTGAATAAAGCAAAAAAGCTAACCTTCCCAAGAGTAAAAGGGAACTTGTTCTACCTTTTCCAGAAGAGGCATGAGTCTTTCCCTGCCTTCACTCTCAAACCGAAACGTTGTCAATTCTTGAGTCTTGAGCCTGTGGGCTTTCAGACTGGAACTACACCATTGGCTCTCTTGAGTCTCCAGTTTGCCCACTGCAGAACTTGGGACTTCTCAGCCTCCATAATTATGTGAGCCAATTCCTTATAATAAAGCTCTCGTGTTCTCTCTATATATCTACATCCTATCGGTTCTGTTTCTCTGGGGAGTTCTAATTAATACAACCTCCAAAACATTTCTTAAATTGATATACTTTGCCCATTTTGTGACATCTCAGAGTCTCTGTTTCCAGATTCAATGGCAATGGCTTCCTAACACGCCTACCTGCTTTCACTTTTGCCTATTGCTTCAATGTTGTTCAATCCAAGAAGCAGAACCATAAAAATGGACATATATATACAGTCTGTCCAGGAGGCATCCAGCCATGCACATTATTGAAAAATAGAGACATTTACTGAAGGAGATACAAGATACAAGAAACATTGTACATAGGACAGTGACGCCTCAGTTCCCTTCAGAGTAGGCACCTTGGGACCTCACACAGTTCTCCCAATCACCATCAGCTGCTCTGCTGTTTTGTCCTGAATCTCATTGATGGTCTGAAATCTACCCCCTTTCAAAGGTGATTTTAGTTTTGGGAAAAGCCAGAAGTCACAGGGCACCGAATCTAGGCTGTAGCAGGGCTGAGTCATCTGGGTGATTTGATGTTTCACAAAAAAAACTCTGCATGAGACATGATGCATGAGTGGGTACATTGTATTGTAATGAAGTTGCCAATCACCAGTTGCCCATAGCTGCATCCTCCTGAATCATTGTGTGTGTGTGTGTGTGTGTAAACACATACAAAATGACAAATATGTAATACATAAAAAATATAGATTTCATATATGATAAATACTTAAATATATAAAACATTACATATGTCAAATATAAAATACATTTAAATATATAAAAATGTATTGCATGTAAATATATGAAGATATATAAATATTTTTATAACTATATAAATATTTTTATAGATACAGAATATATAAATTCATATGTGTGTATATGTGTGTATATAAATTTATTATAGAGCTTCGACTTTACACAGCTTTGGGAGCTGATTAAACATTTTTGTCTGGAGCGGGATCCTGGGTCTGGCACTTGGAAGGGATGATGATGGTGAAGAGGGGGATGTAAGGGTCAACTGGAACCTCTGAAGACAAACTTGAACTTATAAGGATAGGTTAGAATCATTGTCAGTCTCTCACCACCTCTGAACCTACAACTTCGATGAGAGTATGTGCCACACAGGAGAAGCTCATGCCCTTAGTCATGGAGCTAAATATGCTCTTGGCCCAGGATTTTAGAAATGCTAAAGAAGAAAATTTGGCAGAAGTCGAAAGAGCTGTGGGCTCGGCGTTGCCCCAGGACAACAAAGTGAGCCAGCAGATTACAATAATGTGAATACACTGCAATGGGGCCTTTTACCCTGCTTCAATGTCCAAGGGCAAAAAACAACAGAATATTGTTTCCTTTCTACCTTCCAAAGAGAGTAAAAAATTCTTCTTGGGAGGCTGGCTAACCCTGAGCCATGCAGAGAAGACAATTCTGGGATACATAATTCTGGTTTGGCTAAAGAGACACCACACAAATCCTCCATACTCCAACATGGCAGCAGTAGATATCATTTAAAAATTCAAATCAGACTGTTTTCCTTCTTAAAGCCTTCCAAATGCTTCCACATGCATCTAGAATAAAACCCAAACTCTTTACTGTGGTTTACAAGGCTGCACAGGATCCGACCCTACCATTCTCTGAGCTCATTTGATATTATACCACTTCCTCCTTGAGTGCCATTCTTGAGCCACTGGTCTTAAACATAATGTGGTCATCCCTGTCTGATGACCTTTGTACTAGCTGCAACATTTGCCTGCAAATCTCTTCCCATTGATCTATCTTCACATCACTAGCTCTTACTTTTTCATCAGGTTTCAGTTCTTATGTCCTCTCCTCAGAGACTTTCCCCAACTACTTAACCTAAAAAAGTTCCCACATACCTCTATTCTCTCACATATCACCCTGTCCAATGTCCTTATCTCCATTGGAAATTAACTTACTTATCATTTACTTGTTTATTTTCTATCTTTCACACCACCATCACCATCAGAATTTAGCCTCTATAAGAGCTAAGACTTTGCCTCTCTTATTACTCTGCCTGGCATGTGGTAGTACTCAATAAATGTTTTGTCGAGGGAATAAGTAAAAATATGTGGACTTACATTGTTTTCCTAGGACTGTTGTGACAGAGAACCACAAAATGCATGGTTTGAAACAACAGGAATTTATTCTTTGATGTCCTGGAGGCTAAAAGACAAAAGCAAGTTTTCAGCAAGGCCACACTCCCTCTGAAGGCTCTGAGGAGGAATTCTTCCTTGTCTCTTTCAGTTTCTAGTGACCCCGGGCATTCCTTACTGCACCGCTGCCTTTGCATCTTTGCATGGTATTCTTCTTTGTGTGTCTGTGTATCTCTCTGTGTCCTCTTCTTTTCTTACAAGGACACCAGTCATTGGATTTAGTGTTCACCTTAAATCCAGGACGATTTCGTATAAAAATCCTTAATTACATCCGCAAAAACCCTATATCCAAATAAAGTCACATTCACAAGTACCTGGGGTTAGAACCGGAACATATCTTTTTCAGGGACACAAGGCAACCCATTACAGTGCTGATGAAAAATTCCCAGTATGCCTGCATCTTCTACTGAGACAGGGTCCCTTGTAGATTCGGGCTTCGGACTCAGCCTATTCCCCTAGTGATCACCATATACCACGAGAGATATTAACATTGTCTGGAAACACATGAAGGAGGATTTTTACATTCCCCTGACATACTGGAGAGGTGGCAGTCATGATATGGGCAGTAATTAATTACAAGTGTGCAGGATCCACAGTTAGGAATTTATGTGATCGCAAAGCAGCAAATACATTCGTCGGGGTACCTGAATGCTTAACAATACTTGGTAATGTGGTAAATAAATCAGACATTTGACAGTGTAACAGCTGGAAGGAGAAATGACCTTTGCATTTGTGTTAAAAACCTGAGAGGCTTTTGCAACAAAGCATTTCATATTGCGGTTGGAAAGCGGTTTGGAAAAACCAGGCTTGTTGGAGCAAGTTGCTGTAGGAGGATTTAAAGCAAAGCATTATAGAAGAAGCTGAGAACTTCCAGTGAAAATCTGAGTTATCCTCTCCACTCCGTGCCGTTAATGAAGTTATTCAAGAGAAGTAAAAGAGAAGACTTTTCTCGGGGTTAGAATTTAAGGCTCCAGCACAGCTGTGTGGACTGTGCAGAGCTCAGCCAACGGAGTTCAGGTTTTTAACTACAAAAGTCCCCGGACTAAGGCTAAGTGGCTTCTGTACTTTGGGTCAGAGAGTACACCAGAAAACTCTCTGGGCCTTCTGGCTGAGTGGCTCATTTGGTTAGAGCATTGTCCCATGCACCAAAATGTTGTGGGTTCAATCCCAGATCAGGAGGGAGACAACCGATCGACATTTCTCTCTCACATCGATGTCTCTCCCTTCCTTCCTCCCTCTCCCTCTCTCTCTCTCTGAAATCAATAAACATATCCTCAAGTGAGGATTTTTTTAAAAAAGCCTGGGCCTTAAACAGGAACCATGACTACTGAATTGAATGAGTTAGGAAGCCAGGCCTTAAATAAGAGATCAGTAATATCTCACATGTTTACCCCTGGAATCTAATGGCCACCAGAGACAGATTAAAAACCCACAGCACTACTTGAGGGCGGGGCATAAAAAAAAATGCCTCAGTCTCTTCCAGCTCTTCTAAGGCTGGGTACTTTTTTGTCAGAATGCACCTATAAAAAGAACTCTATCTTGTCTGTCAGAAATTAAGATCTGGAAATGAGGAGAGATCACAATGACAAGTTCTCCTGACCCCATAGGCAAAAAAGTTTGGTTGATTTCACCACTCTACCCATCCTCCTTGGTTGGCCTCGGCTATGATAGTCTTCAGAGAGCCATTTAGTGAGAGTCCAGAAGTCGGCCCTGTACCTCAGGGTGAACAAATGTGGTCAAAGCCTTATGTTCGGAACCCTGCCTGCCATCTGGATAACTCTGGAAACCTAGCGCTACCCAGTGAACCAATACATGAGGAGTCAGTGGGGTGGGGCAGAATACTACTATGTACCTAGATCCAGAAATCCAATAGGCATTGTCCGCAATGGAGCTTTAGAGAAAATCTCCAACAACCGTTCAGGAGACTAGGACTAGATTATGAGCTCGAGATGGTCCAACTACCTTAAGTACCTTCTGATCCCAAATCACCACTCCCTGTCTCCAGCCCCTGTCATCCTGCCCTCATATGTTGTGTAGCAAAATATACAAGAGGCTGCAAGTATTTTTCTCAAGAAAATATGTGATAGGAAGAAGAGAAGTTTATTCATCAAAAATCTTCTTAGGGAGAGCTATTGTCTTTGTCAGAAAATTTCTCTGATAATTGCTTGGAGGTAGAAACTGACAACTGTGAGGGTGCAGATTTCAGTGAATTACCTGCTAACCCAGTGGATAGTTTTATTGGCTGCTCCACAGAAGAAGGAGAAACAGAAAAGAGGAAATAGAAGAGGCAGAATAAAAACAGGGAGGTGAGCTCTCTATGCTGGTCACTTGTGGACAGGGAAAGGCTTTAACAAGCATGAAAACTGAGTTTTAAATTTTCCACCTCTAAAATATTCCAAAAGGCATATGAAAGCTGCTGAGAGTGTGGACTTCTTTCAAGTGCAATTATTTTGGGTGCATTTGGTAGTGGCTCAGCTGCTCCCAGGACCCACGTTCTCCACGCTGAAGCCTTATTCCCTAGTGACTCCTAAATCTTCAGTGAAGTGTTTTTAAAACACACATGCGCGCGCACACACACAACAATGTGAATGGATGTTTTTCTAGAAACTGATGAAGAAGCTAAGTTATATATTTAATTTTATACTAAATGCATTCTTGTTAAAAAGAAGATAGCCTAGAGTTAAGGACAATGAGGACAATGGGGGAGAACAGATGCACACCTGGAGCAAACTGCAAGCACCCACGGGTGTCAGGAAGACTGTCACAGGCCACAGAACTGGATTTTCATCCTAATTATTTGAGGAGTGGGCAGCCCCGGCTGACGGCACAGCTATTCCAATTGTGCCTCCTCCATTTCATTATCTAGATTACTTCTGAGTGAGTCTTCTAAGACACAAATCTAAGCATGCCTTACCTGGGATCAAAATTCTTCAAAAATTTCCGGTTCCTGTTGAGTTAAAAGAAAAAAAGAAGAAAAAAGAAAGAAACTTTGCCAGGCATTGAAGGCCTTGCCCAGCCTCTGGCAAAGAGCCTGGCGAGCAGTGGGGGCCCGAGCATGGGGCATGAGTGAACAGAGCTGGCTCTCTCGTCGCTGTCGGGTGTCACCTCAAAAATCACAGAGCTTCTCGGTAAGGTCGCCGCTGGCTGTCCACTAAACAGCCAACAGACCCTCTCCCCCAGATTTTCCCAGCCCCCTTCTGTGTTTATTTTTCTCCTCAGTTCTTATCAATACTGAACATACTATATATGATACATTTCACTTTATTGTCTGTTTCCCTCAGTAGTCATATAAATATATAAAATAGCTACTATGTATATAAACTCTAGGAAGACAGGGATTTTTAATTCTTAAATTTGCTCACTACTCTATCTCCAGTACTTAGAACAGGAGCTGGCATGTAGCTAGTGCCCAGTGAAATACATGTGGGGTGGCTGGTTAGGTGGGTGAATCATTAAAGCCGCAGCTCCAAGACCATCTCCACCTGAAGCTCCCGGGCAGATTTAGATAGTCCCCGTTCCCATACCTGCTCCGTACATATCTTTTCCTATTATACTGCGCTTCTTCATCTGCATGTTGCTCTGAGCTGAAAGCTCCACTGAAGTAAAGGGCCCTACTGTTTCATTTTTATATACCTAGAAGTGAATCCCTTGTGCTTGACACATGATATATTATTAAATAAAGGAATGATTTATTATATTCCTCAGTTTAAAGATGGTGAAACAGAGGTTCAGAAAGGCTAATAACTTGTAAAGACACACGCTAACAAGTTGCAGAGATAAGATACTAACCCAAGTGTATGCCATGACATTCCTTTCTTTTTCCCTGCCGTGACTACCATCTCTCCCTATGATGCCCTATCCCACCTCTACATATTCTGTCTGTATCCATATTATACCCTTTTCTAGGTTCTTGTTCAAATCTCACCTAACAAAAACTTATTCATGGTATTTTCTCCCCTTTTTCCAGAAGCCTCCTGAGACAGCTGCCAAGGTAAATGGGAAAGGTTATGAGATACGATGTGGCCTTGGAAAATAGCTTATCCATGTCCCACCCGTGCTCTACTCTCCATATTCATATTCTTAGTGCAAAGGCCTATTTATTTTGCAGGAAATGTGCCTTCCGTCAGTCCCCAACCTCAGGTAAAGGCTCTCATGGTCTGCATATCTCTCCTAAGAACTTAAGTGGCTGGTGATGGATGCAATTGATTGCATGGTTTGGCTGAGCCGGGCTCCCAGGAGAGCCTGCAGAACAGAGCAAGTTTCCAAGGGTTATTTGAATAAACAGAATCCTGCGCTGGGAATAGCACTCAGAGCACCTAAAGCTTTGCCTCTCCTCTCTCCATTTTTGCTTCTGTTGGAAGTTGGGGCTTCAGCCTTTCCTAAACATGACTCCTTCAAGGTATCTACATGAGAAGGAAAAGCTCATTTTCTATTAGTCATTTCCTCATGTTACTACATCCAAAACAGGGATTTACTTATCATTGGCTGAACGTTTCCCTTTTTAATGTTAGAAATAACAATTTTTATTGTCAGTGGCCCTTTAAAAGTATTGCAAAAACTTACAGTCAAAAAAATGTGCTTGTGGAGGACCCAAGGTGATGGGGGAGTAAGTGGGAGCTACACTAGCCTCCTCCCAGGACCAATTTGGAATTACAACCAAATTGTAGAAAACTCATCCTGAATACACAGCTGAGCACTAGCTGGAGAGAAGCCTTATAACCACGGACAGACAGAAGAAACCACTTCACCACAATGTGACTGGTAGGGAGTGTGGAGGAGGCATGAGAGGGCTGGTTGGGCTCCCACAGGTGGCAGCTGAAGCCCTGGAGGGATATTTCGGCAGTAGTAGGGGTTCCCCCAGAAGTGTGGGGTCTAAACCCCAAGCTGGGCTCCCCAGATTACAGCGCCAGAGCTGGGAAAGAAACCCAGATAACATCAAGATGTGAAAAGCAGCAAGGTTTCTGTCTGCCAGGAGAGATGTTAGAAAATGCAGAGAGCCTCTTAAAGGGCCAACACACAAAATTTTGTTTGTAGCCACTTAGCCTGGCCTCTGTCAGAGGGAGGGCAGAATGGCCCCTCTCTTTTCAGGAGAGTCTGGGGTGGGTGGCTCTGAGGGGAGAACTGAAGGAATAGCTGTCAGGACCCCTGTGCTGAGTCCTTCCCCAAACCACAGAGGCCCTCTTTCTCAGGCAGAGCACTCCCCTCCAATCAGATTGATGAGGGGACGCAATAGCCCTACCCACAGGAATTGCTCTGCCCCATCCTGCAGAGCTTAAGTCCAGCTGCTGAGTATAGCTTGAGGCTATATCAGTGATTAACGAAGCAACCAAGATGGATCTCTGGGAGCTCTGAGACACCAGCTGACCCCCACTGATCCTGGTGCTGATAAAGGTGGCCTGGGTGTGCAGCCCGGTTCTTCCTGCGCACAAACAAGCCCAGCAGAGGGAGCCACATGCTATGGATTGCTGCTAGCTCCAAACAGGTTGACCAGGGCCAGTCATGATCAGCGTCTGACAAAGGCCTACAACATAGTCTCTGCAGATCTGCCTAATACAGAAGCAAATCTAAGGAAACAGCCAAAGTGGGAAGACAAAGAAACAGATCCCAAGAGAAAGAACAAGAGGATTCTCCAGGACAAGAACTAGAAGAAATGGCAGCAAGCAATTTATCAGATAGAGAGTTTAGAATAATGATTATAAAGATACTCAACAGCATGAAAAAAGACACAGGAATCATAAAGAGGGCCAGTCAGAAGTAAAGAATGCAATATCTGAAATAAATAATACACTGGAAGGAATAAACAGTAGGTTAGATGAAGCAGCAGATCAAATCGGTGATTTGGAAGACAAGGAAGAAAAAAAAATCCAGGCAGATCAGCAAAAAGAAAAAAGAATTTTCAAAAATGAGCAGAGCTTAAGAAAGATTGTGGGCAAAATAAAGCATAACAACATCCACGTTGTGGGACTAACAGAAGGAGAGAGAGCAAGCAAGGGATCCAGAACCTGTCTGAAGAAATAATGATAGAAAAAGTCTAATTTGGTGAAGAAAAAAGACACACAAATCCAGGAAGCGCAGAGTCCCAAACAAGTTGGACCCAAACAGGCCTACACTGAGACACATTATAATTAAAATGGTAAGGCTTAAAGGCAAGGAGAGAATCCTAGAAGCACAAGAGAAAAACAGGTAGTTACCTTCAAGGGAGAACCAATTAGACTGTCATCAGATTTCTCAAGAGAAACATTTGAGGCCAGAAGGGGGTGGTGTGAAATATTCAAGGTGATGAAAAGCAAGGACCTACAACTGAAACTACTTTTCCCAGCAAGGCTATCATTTGAAATTGAAGGAGAAATAAGGAGCTTCTTGATCAAGAAAAAGCTAAAGGAGTTTGTTAACATCAAACTAGTACTGCAACAATTGTTAAGTGCTTGCTTTAAGAAGCAGAAGAAGAAAAAGAGAAAGAAAAAAACGAAAAATCTAACAATAAAATGGCACTAAATACATATCTATCAATTATCACCTTAAATGTAAATGGCTTGAATGCTCCAACCAAAAAAACCGAGGGTAGCTCAATGGATAAGGAAACAAGACCTATATATGTGCTGCCTCCAAGAGTCCCATCTCAGAACAAAATATAAACACAGAGAAAAGGAAACAGATGGAAAAAAGATATTTCATGCAAATGGAAAGGAAAGAAAGCAGGGGTAGCAGTACTTACATCTGACAAAATAGGCTTTAAAACCAATGCTATAGTAAGAGACAAAGAAGGACACTACATAATGATAAAGGAAATAAGGCAACGAGAGGATATAACCCTAGTAAACATTTATGCACCCAACAGGGGAGCACTGAAATATTGAAGCAAATCTTCATGGGCATAAAAGGAGAGAATGACAAATATACAGCCATAGTAAGGGATTTTAACATCCCACTGACTTCCGTGGATGGATCTTCCAGACAGAAAATCAACAAGGAGATTGTGGCCTTAAATGAAACACTGTATCAAATGGATTTAATTGATACCTTCAGAGCATTTCACTCCAAAGAAGCAGAATATACATACTTTTTCAAGTGCACATGGAACATTTCTAGGATACACTGCATGTTAGGACACAAAACAAGTGTCAATAAATTTAAGGAGATTGAAATCATATCAAGCATCCCCACTGACCACAGTGCTATGGAACTAGAAATCAATCACAAGAAGAACACTGAAAAACACGCAAAGATTTGGAAGTGTTATAACTAAGAAATAACTAAGAAATGTTATTAAACATTTAATGGGACAACAATGAGATAAGGGAATTAATCAAAAGATACCTTGATACAAATGAAAATGAGGACAGATCAATCCAAAATCTGTGGGACACTGGAAAAGCAATCCTACGAGGGAAATTTATGGCATTACAGGCCTATCTCATAAAACAAGAAAAAGTTCAAATAAACAATCTAACATCACACTTAAAGAAACTTGAGAAAAAAAAACAAACAAAGCCCAAAGTGAGTACAAAAAAGGTAATAATAAAAATCAGAGCAGAAATAAATGAAATAGAGTCTTAAAAAACAATACAAAAGATCAATGAACCCGAGAGCTGGTTCACTGAAAAAATAAACAAGATGGACAAACCTTTAACCAGACTCATCAAGAAAAAAAAAGGAGCCAAATAAATAAAATCAGAAATGAGAGAGAAAAAAACCAACTGGCACCAAAGAAATGCAAAGGCTTGTAAGAAAATATTATGAATAACTATGTGCCAAAAAACTGGACAACCTGGTTGGAATGGATAAATTCCTAGAAACATATAATCTTCCAAAATTAAATCAGGAAGAATCAGAGAATCTGCATACACAGGTTACACCTAATGAAATTGAAGCATTTCAAAAAACTGCTAACAAGTAAAGGCCCTGGACTGGATGGCTTCACAGGTGAACTTTACCAAACATTCCAAGAAGAACTAACACCTCTCCTTCTCAAGCTATTTCATAAAATTCAAGAGGTGGGAAGCCTCCCCAGCTCATTTTATGAGGCCAGCATTATCCTAATTCCAAAAACAGATAAAGACACTACAAAGAAAGAAAATTATAGGCCAATAACACTGATGAACATAGATACTAAAACCCTCAACAAAATATTAGCAAACCAAATACAGCAATGCATCAAAAAAATCATACGCCATGATCAAGTGGGATTTATTCTAGTAATGCAAGGTTGGCACGATGTTCACAAATCAATAAATAAGATCCACCACATAAACAAAATGAAGGATAAAATCCACATGATCATGTCAATAGATGCAGAAAAAGCATTAGACAAAATCCAGCACCCACTTATGATAAAAACTCTTAGGAAAGTGGGATTAGAAGGAACATACCTAAACATAATAAAGGCCATATATGACAAACCTACTGCCAACATCATACTCAATGGGCAGAAACTACAAGCATTACCCTTAAGGTTGGGAATAAGGCAAGAATGTCTGCTTTTACCTCACTTATTCAACATAGTACTGGAAATCCTAGACACAGCAATCAGACAAGAAGAAGAAATAAAGGCATCCAAATTGGAAATGATGTAAAACTGTCATTATTTGCAGATGACATGATACTGCACATAGAAAACCCCAAAGATTCCACCAAGAAACTACTAGAAATGATAAATGAATTCAGTAAAGTAGCAGGATACAAACTTAATATCAAGAAATCAGTTGCATTTTTATATGCCGATAACAAACTAACAGAAAGGGAAATTAACAAAACATTCCCAGGCTTCTGGTCAAGATGGTGGTATAGGCAGACATGGCTTGCCTGTTTGCAAAACCACATCAAAATTACAAATGAAATACAGAACACCTATTACTCAGAACTCTCAGAAATTGAGTTGAATGGAAGTCTGACAACTATGGAATAAAGAAACTACATCCATCCAGACTGGTAGGAGGGGTGCTGATGCAGAACAGGCTGGTCCCCCACCCAAATGTGGTGGACAAAAATTCGGGAGGGATATCTCGGGAGTGAGGAGTCTCAGCCCCACACCAGGCCCCCCAGCCCAGGGTTCCACTGCCAGGAAGATAAGTCCCCACAACTTTTGGCTGCAAAAACCAGTGGAGACTGAGTCAGTGGAAGAAACTTCTGGGGCTCCAAGCAGTTCCTCTTAACGAACCCACACAAGGATTCACCTACTCAGACTCACTCCCTCTGAGCTCTGACACTGGTGGCATACTGGGAGAAACTGGGGTGTCTGGCATCAAGGTGAGCAGAGGTTATTGTCCTTTTTCTGAGCCCTCTGTCCACAGAGCCACTGAGCCAGTAAGTTGGTGTCATATCTGAGACCTGGCTAACACTGTTTGACCAGTCTTGGACATCCCAGAGACTCTGCCCCACCCAACTTATAGGCCCACCCATGCTGCTTTTCCATATGAATGGCTGGTCTTGGCTCATGCTGCACAACTTCCTAAATCCTATGAAACTAGGAACTGCTGGCTTCAGTGAGCCTAGGCCCAATAGCAGTAGCCACATTTTGTTTTCACCTGGGTATCTCCAAGCCCCAGCAAAAGTAGCAGCCATCTCAGATTGCTTTATAGCTCAGGCAGGGTGGTCCCAGGTAAAACACAGGTGGGTGATGACCTTGACCTATACCACCCGGGAAATCCCAGGGCCAGTGCATCTAGTAAACAGCTGCAGATCATGTAGGAGCACCACCACCCTGCCCCTGCACAGCTGATATTCCATGGAGGGCGGAGGTTGGTGTAAGTGGCCACAGCTAGTCCTTGCAGCTGACTGGCCTGTGTATATTCCTCCTATGATCTGCCAAGAGAAACCAAGGCTCAACTACAAGAGGAGGGTATACTCAGCCCACAGGAAGGGTGCACCTCAAATACCCAGGTTGGGTGATAGAGAAGGCTGTGCCACTGGACCCTACAAGACACCTACTACATTAGGTCACACTATCAAGACACGGAGTCAAACCAGCTCTACCTAATACATAGAAACAAACACAGAAAGGTTGTCAAAATGAGGACGCAAAGAAGCATGGCTCAAATGAAAGAACAGGGCAAAACTCCAGAAAAAGAGTTAAATGAAATGGAGATAAGCAATCTATCAGATGCAGAGTTCAAAACACTGGTTATAAGCATGCTCAAGGAACTTAGGGAGGACTTCAGCAGCATGAAAAAGATCCAGTCAGAAACAGAAGATACACTAATTGAAATAAAGAACAATTTACAGGGAAACAACTATAGAGTAGATGAAGCTGAGAACCAAATCAATGATTTGGAACATAAGGAAGCAAAAAACAACCAATCGGAACAACAAGAAGAAAAAAAGAATCCGAAGAGAAAAATCAGGATAGCATAAGCAGCTTCTAGGACAACTTCAAGAGGTCAAACATTTGTATCATAGGGGCCCCAGAAGGGTAACAGAAAGAGCAAGAAATTGGGAATCTATTTGAAAAAATAATGAAAGAAAACTTCCCTAATTTGGTGAAGGAAATAGACATGCAAGTCCAGGAAGCATAGAGAGTCCCAAACAAGATGGGTGCAAAGATGCCCACTCCAAGACACATCATAATTAAAATGCCAAGAGTTAAAGATAAAGAGACAATCTTAAAAGCAGCAGAACAAAAGCAGTTAGTTACCTACAGGGGAGTTCCCATAAGACTGTCAGCTGATTTCTCAAAAGAAACTTTGCAGGCAAGAAGGGGCTGGCAAAAAGTATTCAAAGTCATGAAAAGCAGGGACCTATAGCCAGGATTGCTCTATCCAGCAAATTGAAGGTAGATATCGAGCTTCCCAGACAAGAAAAAACTAAAAGAACTCATTATCACCAAACCATTACATATGAAATGTTAAAGGGACTTATATAAGAAAAAGAAGGTCAAAATTATGAACAATAAAAGAACAAAAAATACAAATCTATCAATGATTAAATCTAAAAAACAAACTAAGCAAACAAGAAAAACATGAATATGGAGAGCCTTTGGATAGTTGACAGATCAGGGGGGTGTGGGGAAACAGGTGAGGAGGTGAGGGGACTAAAAAGTACAAATACATAGTTACAGAATAGCCATGGGGATGTAAAGTACAGTATAGGAAATGGAGTAGTCAAGGAGCTTATATGCATGATCCATGGACATGAACAATGGTGTGGGGATTGCCTGAGGGAGTGGAGGGTGCTGGGTGCAGAGGGCAATGGGGAAAATTGGGACACCTGTAACAACATAATCAATAAAATATAATTAAAAAAATAAAACAATCCCACTCACAATTGCTTCAAAAAGAATAAAATACCTAGGAATAAATCTAACCAAAGATGTAAAAGACTTGTACTTGGAAAATTATAAGTCCGAAGAAAGAGTTTGAAGAAGATACAAATAAGTGGGAGCATGTACCATGATCATGGCTAGGAAGAATTAACATCATTAAAATGTCCATGCTACACAATACATGTATAGATTCAATACAATTCCTTTCAAGATTCCAATAACGTATTTCACAGAAATAAAACAAATATTTCAAAAATTTATATGGAGCCACAAAAGCCTCACATAGCAATAGTGATCCTGAGAAGGAGGAACAAAGTTGGAGGAATCATGCTACCTAATATCAAACTATACTGTAAGACCATAGTAATCAAAACAGCATGGTACTGGCATAAAAGCAGACACGCAGATCAATGGGACAGAACAGAGAGCTCAGAAATAAATCCATGCCTTTATAGTCAATTAATATACGACAGAGGAAGCAAGCACAAACAATGGGCTAAAGATAGTTTATTCAAAAAATTGTGCTGAGATAATTGGACAGATATGTGCAAAAAATGAAACTAGACTACCTTTTTACACCACGGACAAGAATAAATTCAAAAATGGAGTAAAGACTTAAATGTTATACCCAAAACCATAAAAATCCTAGAAGAAAACATAGTCAGTAAAATCTCAGACATGGCTCATAGCAATTTTTTATCGGTTATATCGTCTCAGGCAAGGGAAACAAAAGAAAAAATAAACAAATGGGACTACATCAAACTAAAAAGTTTTTGCACAACAAAGGAAATCATCAACAAAATAAAAAGACAACACACAGAATGAAAGAACATATTCACCAGTATATCTGATAAAGGTTAGTGTCCAAAATTTATAAAGAATATACAAAACTCAACACCAAAAAAAAGCAACAAGCAATTAAAAAATGGGCAAAGGACCTGAATAGACACTTCTCCAAAGAGGACATACAGATGGGCCATAGACATATGAAAAGATGCTCAACGTAACTAATAATCAGAGAAATGCAGATTAAAACCCCAATGAGATATCATCTCACACCTGTCAGAATGGCTATCATCAATAAATCAACAAACAAGTGCTGGTAAGAATATGGAGAAAGAGGAACCCTTTTGCACTGTTGGAGGGAATGCAGACTGGCGCAGACACTGTGGGAAAAAGTATGGAGATAACACATAAAATTAAAAATGGATCTGCCTTTTGACCTGGTGGTCCTACTTCTGGGAATATATCTGAAGGAACCCAAAATGCTAATTAGAACATGAGCACCCCTATGTTCATTGCAGTGTTATTCACAATTGCTAAGACATGGAAGCAGCCCAAGTGTTCATCAACAGATGAGTGGATAAAACAACTATGGGACATTAACACAATGAAATACTACTTGGTGGTAAAAAAAAAGAAGAAAAATTTATCCTTTGCAACAGTATGGATGGACTTGGAGAACATTGTGCTGAGTGAAATAAGCCAGTGAAAGACAAATACCACATGATTTCACTGATATGCGGACTCTAACAAACGAACTGAACTAACATAGAAAATAGAGGCAGACTCATAGATAGAGGGCAGGAAGACAGCTAAGTGTGGGGAAAGGGGAAGGTGGCTAGGAGGAGGTTAGGCGGGTGGAGTGATAGAGGCAGAAAGGAAAAGGGCTCATGAACATGGACAACAGTGTGGTGATTGCCGGGGGGGAGGGTGGTATAAAGGACCTAAATGGTAATGGAAAAAAATATAATAAATACTAAATCACAAAAAATTAAATGATAAAAAAATAAATAAATAAAGTCATAAAAATGTGCTTGTTACATATTCTCATTTCCTCATCTGTCAAACAGAGACAATTGCAGTCAGAGCCTGTAAAAACTCACAATAAATTCTTTTCTAATGTCTTTTGTACTTACAATCTTCAGTAGATACGTAAGCATCTCCTTCAGCAATAATGTACCACCACAGTCTGTAACGTACCACATATTAACACTTAATTGTGACTACATAAAATGTTGATGTAACTTGGGAAGCAGTAGTGAGTTAAAATGCAGGTCTGGCGTTAAGACCTCCTGTGTACAAATCCAACCTCCATGGTTTACCAGATGTGTGATGTTAAATTCCTTAATGTATGGGCTTCATTTCCCTTATCTTAAAACGGGATCTTATAGTTTCATCAAGGTATTTTATTTAATATAAAACAGTAATTAATAAATGCTAATAACTATTTGAGGTTTACTAACCACCAGGCATTATGTTGAGCACTTTACACTCATCTGCCAGAGCAATCTGAAGAAACTAAGACACTAGGCACAGAGATTTGTATATAGCGGACAACTAGATAGATATATCGAATGAATGAGGCTCCGAGAAGCCAACAAGGTCAGCAGCTGGCAGGCCCGTTGGTAGAGCCAGGAGTGGAGCCCAGTTATGTCTGATCACGAAGTCCATGTCTCTGACCCCTACTCCATATCTGAAAATATACAGTGTGCTAAGTTCAGTGCTAGCACGTAAATCCCGTAGTGCATGGCGTTTTGTTTATCACTGGCTTTCTGCATTAGAGGGGACGAGGCGAATGGGCTTTGAAGGCTGGCTTGCCAGTTCCCAGTCTGGTCAGGGCTACAGGATTTCCCTAGTCGACACTTCGGATTGAGTTGGAAAATGCACCCTTCTTCACTCCTCTGTTCTCTTCTCCCGTGCAATGCAGGTGCACGGTGAGTGGCGCTGTGGTTGAGGACGCAACTGTCTCCGAGCATCCTCTTTCCCACGAGACTCCCGCGTCGCACAGAAGCGACAGCGGCCCTAGGGTGCGGGGGTAGCCTGTTTCCAGCCGGACAGCGTCCCTGGGAGCTCCCGAGTGCTGCGCCTGCGCATTCAGCCCGTCGCCGCGCCGGCCTTGCGGACTTGAGCCTGCTGCTTTGAACTTGAGCTTGCAGCCTTTGCGGCGTCCGGGCCCTGAGATGTGCGGCTGCCGGGTCCGCGCCAGCTGCAGGTGCGTGAGAAGCACGTCAGGAACCCAGGTGCGAGGTAGAGCGAGCCCCGGGAAGGGTCGGGCCTGCCTGGATCCACTCAAGGTGCTCAGGAACCCCGAGCGGGGACGACACGACCTCAGCTCCTTTTCCCACTGCCCCGCGACCCGACTGCGTCTCACGGGGAGTGGGAATCGCTGAGAAGGCCCAGAGAGAATGCTTTTCCTTTCTTCTGACGGGTCGTGTCACAAAAGGCATATATTTTCTGGCTGCGGCCAAAGCAGTTTTCACCCTTGCTTGCCCTTCCTTTCCTGCTGTGGGATTTTGCAGTCTCTGGACTTGGCTACACCCCTAGGTACTTAGTGGTTGTGGGCGATTGGTGCAGTGGCTAGATGTCAGGATCCCCCCTCCAGTGCATTCGCCCTAGGAGGGGAAGGTGAGTGTTCAAGGCCAAGACAGTGGGTGAGGGTGTGGAAGTAGAGAAACTAGAATGAGGGAAACGCTGTAATAAATGTTGCCAGAGATTATTTCCCAACTGCAAGTTGTCTGAGTTTGTCTCAGGTCTTTCATTTTCTTTTTCATTGACTTTTGTGATATCCTCACATAGTTTTCATGGTGTTAGTTAAGGCTAGAAAACCAACAAGTTTTCAGTCTTGAAGCAACTTTGGAGGATTTTAAGACCAGTTTTTACTGTCTTCCACCGGAGTGTATCTTGCTATTGTCAGAATAGTTTTCAGATGGAACCATTGAGGTTTACTATTTTTGTTTTTATTTTCAGTTTAACATAGGAGAAATTACATAGTTTGGGGTTTTTTTTTTTAAATATTATATATCTCAAACTAATATGCACCCTGTATAAGTACGTAGGGGACTACACTCGGAGCATTGGGGATCCCTGAGCTGTCACTTATAAATAGGACGTGAGATCACTGCTTGCCACCAATAGTGCCAACAATAAAGAGCTCCCAGTGTTTTCCCACGTGCTTTGGAGACCAGTGACAATAGTATCCATTCTGAGGCCTAGTGGTAGATTATTAGCCATAGACTCTTTGGCACAGGAGCTGTAGGGAGTCAATTCCTATTGTAGTCAGAGATGGTTGTTTGTGTGCGGTTCTAGTGTGGGTTTTTTTTTTTAAGTGTTTCATAGACACTATTAAATGGAAGGAGAAATATACAACAGGAATTGAGTAGTCCAGCCCCAGGCCAAAATCCTTTGTGTGATCTTTTCAGACCCAACCATAGATAGTTGCAAGGCTTTGCCTGGCTGGCTTGGGTAGGGGAAGCAGGGCACCACCCAACTCACACCAGACTTGTACCTGGTCAGCGCATTGCAGTTTTCTGGAGGAAGTTGCAGTCAGGGTCTCATCCTTTCCTCCAGTTAGCCATGTGTGTACTATCTATTATGTTCCTGGTTCGGGTACCTCAATTCTCAGGACCTTGGCTGAGGCATTTCTCAGGCGCCTCCACCAAGACCTTATTGGGAGGGAACAGCCTTGACTGATATGCTCTCTCCCTTTGGACCCAGGACCTTTCCACTCCAAGCCCTTCCTTCCTCCCTGGCCTGGCCCACAGGTCCATAAGGAGGCAGAAGCTTTTTGTTTGTGCCTCCTCAGCAGTAAGATGATTTGTGTGCACTGCATCTATCTGACCCTATCCTAGTGTCATTCCTTTTAGCCTTTTTCCTGCACTGTCACAGTAAGCGAACAAAAGCTTAATTATTTTTTCAGTTTGGCTCATTGTCTTAATTGACCGCATCGACACCTAATTGCTTGACAGGAATTAAATAAAGTGCCAAGTTCTTGGCAGTTCACTGGATTCACGACTTAATTTTAATCCTCACAACTGTTGCTGTGTTAACATGTTTAGGGATATGGAGGTTGTTCACCTGTAATTTCTCTAAGTTGGTGTCATGAAAATGAATATTAATAGCACCAACAGCTGATTGTTACTGACATGGATATCTAGGCATTTTATAAATTAATATAGTGGCTTGCAGTCAGATTATTTTGCATAAATTTCTGTGTTGTATTTCATTGGCTTCTTACTAGATCTTTGATAAATATTTTGGCATTATATGGGCCAATTGAACAAAACCAGACACTGTGGTTTTCCTTAGTGACCCTGTCTCGTCCCTACCACTTCGAATAAAGTGGCTGATTTATCCTGGGTTCCTCTGTCTAACGAAGTACGTCAGGAACAGCTGTCACGAACTTTTTTACCTCTTCCTGTGGAAATTGCACAAAACAGCATTTGTCCTTGCTATATGTCATTCAAGCTGATATTTTATACTCTGTTCTATTAAACAAAAATGCTGATCGTGACCCACTAAATTGATTTCACAATCCATTAATGGACATGCATTTTGAAGAAAACTGATAAAGCAACTAGTAGAAGATATTTGCTCAACAAGTGAATTATTTTATTTTTGTCTCCGATATAGATTGCTGAAGAGAACCACAATGTGGGTGTGTTTGTGATGTTGTTTTTAAGGTATATTCTGGGAGAGGATAATAAATAGCAAATAGCTGATGTGTTGGATGTTGGCTAAATCAGTGGACAAAAGAACCCTGAGTTTCTGGTAAACTTGTCAACTCTGATCTCAACTAGAAGATATAAAATTAGAATGAGAGAGTCAAAACACTTGTTTTGTTTTGTTTTGTTTTATGTCTCTGGCTCCCTTATTTAAGGAAAATGCAGTAGTAGAAGGATGAAAAGAAAATTGGCTCATAAATGAAGGGAAGACAGGTTGTAAGATGGTTGTGAAAGTACGTTTTTTATGTGTCCTACATAGTTTGTAGTAGAGGAAAAGGTTTTATCTTTATATTAACTCTGAAAACTAAATGATCCTTTTATTATTATTGCCTAAATAGTGAACCACATACAACTTCCAAGTACTTAACCATCGACAGGTATATATGTAGCCAGTTTGTGGACTTCATTGCTTCTGTACTTATCTTTTAGGAATTCAACAAAGTGGAAAGGAAAAGCAAAAGGAACTGTAAATTTAGTTAATATGTTTATCTCTTAGTCAGAAGCCCTAGAAATAGTATTAAGTAGATACGGATAAAGTTTTAAAATTTGATTTGTATTGAACTAAATAATACCTTAACATTTATATCATTTCAGTTTTCCAATAGGTTCAGATGTATCAGGAGGCGTTTTTCTGCATTTTAGAGATGAAGAATCTGTTTTTCCTTCTTCCTGCCACCAAGATTATGTGGTAGCAAATCCAAGACTAGAACCCAGGTTTTCTGGGACATTTTCTCTCAGTTAAGTTGTCTTTTGGTCCAAAGAAGTAATTGAGAGTAAATAGTGCTATTGATGTGGCTAAGAAATATAACTTTGATAAATAAAATATTCCATTCTCAAATCATAATTGAATGCAAATACATCATATTTTTAGTATTATATTTTAATTCTTACACTCTACCTTTCAAGCCTAAAGTTTAAAAAACTGACAAAGTAACTAATATATTGACAAATCTACTTAATAGTGAACAAGGAAAGTTGGAATTAAAAGGCCTACCTAATGTTAAAAAATTCAGTTGAATCTCATTTTAATATAGCATCGTAATTAGAAATAAAGCTTAAAATTACATCGGTTTTTGAATATTTCTTTTAAAGACTCATCATTTCTCTCTATGTGTGAAATTATTTTTATGATTCTAAAGTATTCATCTAAAATGGATATTAACTTTTAAATACAAGAATAATCCAGATCTCCCTTCTTATCCTTAACATTTTAGCCAAAGGACAAATAGCCTCTAAATTATTTATTTTCATGTGAATAATTTTTTAATTAATACATTTTTATTTTTTATTTTTAGACACCTGTGGAGATTAAGAATACTATGGAGCTCATCAGAATATATCACTAAAGAATATGATGGCTGAAAACAATTTTAAAATGCTAAAGATTGAACAGTGTATAGTAGCCAACAAACTACCGAGAAACAGGCCATATATTTGCAATATTTGCTTCAAGCACTTTGAAACACCATCAAAATTAGCTAGACATTATCTCATTCATACTGGTCAGAAACCATTTGAATGTGATGTGTGTCATAAAACCTTTAGGCAATTAGTCCACTTGGAGAGACATCAACTAACTCATAACCTGCCTTTTAAATGTAGTATTTGTCAGCGCCACTTTAAAAATCTGAAGACGTTTGTGAAACACCAACACCTTCACAATGAAACTTACCAGAATGATGTTAAACAGGTCAGAAGATTGCTGGAAGCCAAGCAAGAAAAACCAGTGTATGGAATGTATCATACTTTTACCACAGAAGAGAGAAGGGCATTACACCCGTGTACTATGTCCGATCCTGCATACAGCCCTACAAAGAAAAGAAAGAATATTCATGCATGTACAATCTGCAGCAAGATGTTTCCATCACAATCAAAACTTGATAGGCATACACTTATTCACACTGGTCAGAGGCCTTTTAAATGTGTCCTGTGCAGTAAATCTTTCCGACAGTCAACTCATTTAAAAATCCACCAACTCACACATTCAGAAGAAAGACCCTTTCAATGTTGTTTCTGTCAAAAAGGATTTAAGATTCAAAGCAAACTTCTGAAGCATAAACAAATCCATACCAGGAATAAGACTTTTCAGACTCTTTCATTAAAAGTGAAGAGTCCAGAATCATGCCCCCTGCCTAATAAATTAAATGCAAAGCAGGATGGTTTTGAAAATGGTGATATAGGCGAATCCGAGGAGAATAATCAACTTGATGTCCACTCTATTTATATTGTTCCTTTTCAGTGTCCAGACTGCGAAGAGTGTTTTGAATCAGAGCAGGTTCTCAATGGACACAAGTGTTTTCCTGCCAGAAGTGGCAAAATTCCAAGCAGTTTCAAAAGAAGCCTCAACTATAAAACTGTTGTTAAAAAAATCTTGGCCAAGCTGAAACGTGTTGGGAGTAAGAAATTAGATAATTTTCAATCTGAGAAAAAAGTATTTAAAAATGGTTTCTTAAAAAACTGCGATTTTATTGCTGGTGAGCAGAGCCCTGAACAAAACCAGAGAACCTTTATGGGTTCTCTTGGCAAACATGGAACATATAAGAAAGTTGGCAATAAAAAGAAGAAAACACTGACTTTACCATCTTCTTGGCAAAAGCACTTCCAGAGCCAAAATATGGGAAAAAACTTGAAAGGTATCCTTACGACAGACAACATGTTAACTGTGGATAATTCAGTGAATAATAAGGACATATCTATCAATGGTTCATCAGGTGAGGAATTCTTTGATAACTGTGAAGTGCTTCAGTGTGGTTTTTCAGTTCCAAATGAAAATATGCCTACTGGACATAAGATGTGTCCTTGTGACAAATGTGAGAAAGTATTTCCTTCCATATCCAAACTACAAAGACACTATTTAATTCATACTGGACAGAGGCCTTTTGGCTGCAGTGTTTGTGGGAAATCTTTTAGACAGTCAGCTCACTTAAAAAGACATAAATTAACTCATGCTGAAAAGATTCCTTATAGAAGATCTCTTTGCCAAGTAGAATTTGACAAGTTGAGCAAACTTTTCATTCATCCGGGTGATAATGTTAACTATAATGCTTCCCAACAATGCCAGACTCTTGGTTTTCAAAAATGTGAGACCCCAGAGTCAGATCAAACATCAGAAATAAAAGTTACGGCAGAATCCGAGGATTTCATTCTTGGTACCCACTATAGGAACAGGCAGCCCTGTCTCTCTGATGCACTTCTGGAATCAGACCAGAGCCATCATAGCCGCTGTTGTAGTTATTCAGGACATACTGAGAAGAACGATGGCCTTCTTTACCAATGCAGTGTTTGTTCGAAAAGTTTTAGATCTCCATCTAAACTGGAAAGACACTATCTAATTCATGCAGGACAGAAGCCATTTGAATGCTCAGTTTGTGGCAAAACATTTAGACAGGCCCCTCACTGGAAAAGACATCAACTTACTCACTTTAAGGAACGATCACAAGAAAAAGTAGTAGTCTTAAATTCGGTTATATAACTGACAGGACCCCCCCCCCCCAACACATTTGTGGTCTCTCTGGTGATCTTGTTCTTAAAGCCTGTATTATTTAAAATGTATTTTTATCAAAAGACCTGCATTAGGTTGAATGATTTTGTAGGCAGTTGCTTGTCCTGAAACACAGGTAAAATGCATAGAAAATGAGTATAATGTTTTAGGAACAGCTAAATTTTTAGAGGGAAGAACATGATTTGATGCCATAAAGTAAACATGTATTTTATTGTAATATATACTTTGGCTGTATTGGAAGTGTTACAAATCCATGATGCGGTACAAACAATGCAGCCTCGTTTATTTTTTAAAGGAATTATTCCTTGAGACATGCTCTCTCCTTTTGGATACAGTCAAAAAGGAGAGGCAAAATTGGTTTTTGGCTGCAGTGAATAGCTCCATGATATTTCTTTTATTTTACATTTCACATGAAGCACAGTTTTGTTCAATGATGGCTCAAATCCCATTGCATAACTTGTTTCTTGTAAGTTTAAAAAATATTAAGGCAATAAAAGTGAACATGGATGAGAATGTCAGCATTATTTTCACTGGTCTTTTCCAAGCTATTTATCCTTAGGATTCTGTGGTAGCTGCAGCTCCTTTTTCACAGGTGATTAGAATCAGTTTTTTGCCCAGCCTGCTATTGTCTTTCCCAAAATAATTTAAAAGTAGGAGAGAAGCTAAGATGCACCTCCACACATTTACATGTTTACTTATCAGGACTATTGTCCCAGTGCCACAATCTTTGATGATATGTATGCAGTGTTATATTTTCAGAGGAATAAATGTAATTTGTCTATTTGCTTATCAATGATTGACAGCAGTTGATTTTTCATTTACTTCATTAGAACTTTTTTTAATGTCTCTTTATTGAGTGGTCCTATGACTTAACAAAATATATTCTGTTAAGTTTGATCAAAAACAATGACTAGGTCTAGTTATAGTTTTTATTCCTCTGGTTTTTGCAAGATTGTGATGCTAAGGAATGTTATTTTGGTCCTTAGTAAATTGTTATTTTAATTAGTAATTATTCCTGCATAGGAATAAGATGCTAATAGAATTGAGGGTGTCATTCTTCTAAACAGTACTGCCACGATTTAGGAAATATTTCATCTTAGACTATAAAAGACATCACAAAATGCCCTTCATATTTGCCATTTTTATGAAAGCCTTCAATGTTTTCTAGCAATTAAAAAAAAAAACCTTACCATTATCTTTCTAAGGTGAAAAGAATAGGTGGGAATTTACCCTGTCACACTTAAATGCAGCAGTAAGCCCTCGCTTGAGAACGGATAAATGAACAATTTTAAATTTTGCAGGAAACTATACCAACTATCTATGTGTGGAGGTGGGAAGGTCTGCTTACCTGTTTTACAAGTGAAATTTTGAGAAACTTGGGTTTAATTTACAGAGATGAAACAGCATAGTACAGCTAAAATGCCCAATGATGTACAAATGTGCAGGAGAATCATGTTTTAAGAAAGTTCTTGTAGGTTTCCGTGAGATTCATTCCTCCAGTGTAAGCAAGGTAATTACAGAATTTGTTTTAACAAAACTTTTCCAAAACACCTGTTACAGTAAAGCAAGTAACAACAAGTTCATATTTTCTAAGAATAAAGGTTCAAGGGATTTTTTCCCTTTTTATGTCTGAAATTATGTGTTTTGGGATTTTCCTCAGCTACTAATACAATTCTATTTGAAGTAAATGTCTAATATATTTCTTTCCCAACCCAAACAGGGAGAGGCCTTAACAGTGTTGTGCTTGTATGATTATTAGATTTTATTTGCCTAAATGGTACTATACTTTTTTTGGCCCATGCCTTTTTAAGCTGTTTCATATTGAAAGTGGGAATACTGTACAGATTTTGTCAAAGATATACTGTAGTGCTATTTGAAGTACCTGTAACACAATATTCATTTACCTTTACTATCACTGCAAGCTTCTTGTGGAAACTTTATTGGAGTGAAAGTAAACTGTATACATCCATGATTAAACATTAGATATTAAATGATGATTTGCTGCATGCCAGACCTGTTAGTGCTGTTGAATCAATTACATTGGTTTTCCAAAAAAATAAACTTTATAAATATCTTTAAAGAGAAGTAGTAGAATTTTTTCTTTGGTTGACACCAGGTTGTAGCATGATTATTTAATGAAGTAATTTGATTGGCTGAGTTAGTCGAATTAATGTTTCTCATTTTATACTGGAATAGGTTCTACAATTTTAGGACAAAATGTGTATGTACTAAAGAAAAGTAGACGGTTAAGATTCTTGAAAAATTCAAATTTCAGAATATTTTTAAAATAAAGTTTCAAATTACACAATTTGGACTATTTTTTTAAGGGCAAATCACATAATACTGGATCAAGGTACCAATTACCAAACACCTTCTGGGGCCCACTCCAACCCAACTTCTACACTGAACTTCCTAAGGTGGATATTTAGTCTTTTTTGTTTATATTACTTTTTTTAAAAAGATTTTATTTATTTTTAGAGGGGAGCGAAGGGAGGGAAAAAGAGAGGGAGGGGGAAGGGGATGTCCATGTGTGAAAGAAACATTGGTCATGTCCCAGCTGGGCATACATCCCAGCTGGGGACTGGCCCATAGCCCAGTCATGTACCCTGACCAGGAATCAAACCGGCAACCTTTGGCTTTGTGGGACAACACCCAACCAGCTGAGCCACACTGGTCAGGGCTCATGTTACATTGCTTTGGTAGCTTCTCATCACCGACAAAAGGATGTGTTAACTTCATCGCATGCCACATGATCTACCTGCCTACCATTTATCCTCCTCTTTGGCCTTCCTCTCCAGAGCTGTACTAAAGAAATACAGAGTAATTTCCTCCAATGTATGGTATTCTTGTTATTCTTGCCTCCAAATTCTCTTAGTACTAATTTAAATTTGATTTAGACTCTCACACTCTTCAAAGAAGAAATTTAGTTGAGCCAGATTTTATTTAGTTTTCCTCCATGATTATGAGAGAATACTAAAGTGTTCAAAACCGACTTGCAGAAAACATTTGTTTTCCCATTTTGTGTATAGAATTACAGACATTTTAGGGACAGTCTTTCAAGTCCGGGTATCTTACAAGAATGTTAGAAATAATATTTGCAAGGGTCTGTTTTATGATGCAGAATATTTGCTTTTCAGGGGAAAGGAACATTTAATTCCTACATTGTTGAGATTTCTCCTATTGGCAGAAGGGCTTAGAATTTCAGGGCTAACAGCAAGAATTCTATTAGTGTTAAGAGAAAAAAGTAAAGAAGCGATACAATGGTATAACTAAACGGAACATGGAATGTGTAGTACTTTGTATCTACGTTAGCAAACTTCTATGCATTCTTTGGCATTGGAGCTTAAATACCTTCTTCCCCAGGAAGCCTTTCTGATATACTCAGCGCTCCATTCACTGCACTCCCATTGCCTTTTGTTCATAGCGCTATTGTCACTGTTGAGCGGTGGTTTTCAAACTTTAGTGTGCGCTGGAATCATCTAGAGGACTAGTTAAAAATAGATTGCTCACTACATTCTCAGAGCTTTTGGTCCTGTGTCAGACTGGGCTTGAGAATTTGCATTTATAACAGGTTAGCTGTTGCTGCTGTATTGAGACTATGCTTTGAAAACCACTGAGTTAAACTGCATGCTCCTGGAAAGCAAGGGAATGCATCTTATGTTAGATACAGAGTTCAACAGACTTTCTATACAGCATGTTGGTACATCTTGATATCCTCAAAAATACATTGAATGTCCGGAGGAAGAAATGAACGGAGCCACTCTTACAAACTCTTAACATTCTCCTTAAATCTGTAACTTCACTTAGAGGTTTTCATTCACTCCTGGTACGATTTTGCTTTCTAATTTGTTGGGATCAAATTCAACCCAATATATACTCAAAACTTTTCCTCCTCTTTACCCCACAATGTCTTTTTTTTTTTTTTTTTAGGGGGGAAGAGAGGGAGAAAGAGAGGGAGAGAAACATCAATGTGTGGTTGCCTCTCATGTGCCCCCTACTGGGGACCTGGCCCACAACACAGGCATGTGCCCTGACTAGGAATCAAACCAGTGACCCTTTGGTTCACAGGCCGATGCTCAATCCATTGAGCTACAACAGCCAGGCCCATAATGTCTTTTTATCCTTACACCTTCCTTTTCTCACCATATACTGTGGAATAATAATTTTCCTCCACTTTCTGGAGCTAGGTTTTCCTTACTGTCTTTAGGTCCCAGGAGCTTTTTCAATAGTCCATTTTTCTGGTATCTTTAGGTCTTCCCTCTCCATTGGTTCCTTCTCCTCTGCCTAGGAAAGAAACAGTATGTTTCCTATTCCATCATGATGGTTTTGGCTGTAACTGACAGAACAATGGACTCAAACTGCTCTGGCAATAGGGACCTTTATCAGCTTACATGACTTGAATTCTAGCAACTAGACAACCTCTAGGGTTGTTAAATAATATAATTGAGTTGACTGGTTTCTTCCATCTGCTCTGCCTTTCACAATGACAAAGGTATTTCCCTTATGGTTTTTGTATGCTTTGTTCGCAATCGGGACCGCATGCTTCCTTCATGAGGGTAGTGTGTGACAGGTTGCAAAAGACATCCAGAAACTCTCACGAGAGTAAAGAACAACTTGCCCAGAAAGCCAACAATAAGCATTACCTCTCACCTGACAGAACTGCTTCACAGGCACATTCCTGAACCAGCCACTGACGAGGCTGGAGCTGGAGCTCAGGAATAGAGTTGCCTGGAGCTGGAGCTCAGGCTCGGCTTCCTTTCTTTCGGTACATCATTACCTGAAAGCGATATAGACACTGGTCAAATTGGAGGTCGTGTTTGGAAAGGAGGATTTAATAGGCAATCAATGATTTCCACTGCACCTAGCTAAAAAAGAGTGGTTTAGGACAAACAACCTGTTATTCTGGTTATTGTCATATTTGTTCCTCTGTCTTTTACAGTCAAAGTTGTTGAAAATTCATTTTGCACCTACTTGCTCGTTGCCTCCTCGTCACTAACTTCTTCACCCTTTCTTACCTCAAGCTTTTCCTCGCCACCTCTTGGGAGCTGCTCTGTGACTGATCATTGCAGCAGACACTGTTAGTTGCAAACACAATCTTCTCTCCTTTGCTGGGTATCAGCCAAGTAGCCTGGGTAGGACTAACCTTAATTGCAGTTTCAGCAATAGGTCATTATCATCTAAGACTATCAAAATGTTCATATTTCCCTTTTCACCACGACCATTCAGAAATGGGTAACCGAAGCCCAAGCCAATCAACACACAGCATTACCTTGGCTACAGTATTGGCTCAGGAGTGGGCAGGGACCTAAGTTGATCTATCAGAGTGAAACCTCATACTTACTTCAATGATTGAGGAAAGAGAAGTGAGTGCAGAAAAACTTTCTCTAATTTAATCTGAGTGCAGAAAAGCTTTCTTTAATTTGACAGATGTTAGTCTGGGGAAGAAGTCAAACACAGAGCAGCGTGGGGTAGGAGGCGCAGGGGGAGCAAAGCCAATAGGATTGTTGAGAAATGGAGCTGGAAGCCACTCAGACTACCTGAATCCTAACCTATCTCTGCCAGCAGTGTCCAATCTTTCGGTGTCTCTGGGCCACCCTGGAAGAAGAGATGTCTTGGGCCACACATTAAATACATTGCAACACATAATCACAAAGAAATCTCCTAATGTTTTAAGTAAATTTACGATTTTGTGTTGGGCTGCATTCATAGCCTTCCTGGGTAGCATGTGGCCTGCGGGCTGCAGATTGGAGATCCCCAGTTCCTTTACTTTGAAGCCAAATTTGAATTGCAATTTTTTTCTTACAACAAAAAGTCTCAACTAACAATGGTCAACAATGATCTCCTAATTGCCAAACCTACAGAATTTTTGAAGCCGTCCTTTTAGCTTTCTTTGAAGCATTTCACACTATTGATAATCATGGATTTTGAAACTCTTCTTTCCTGGTTACACGCTTCTTTTGATTTCTCCCTTCCTTATTTACAAAACATCATAGAAGGCTTGTAAAAATAAACGAAAAATCATAAAATACACATAGTATAGTTTTAAAATGTTCAAACCCATCAGTCAAAAACTTGGCTAGGAGAAAGGATAGGAAACAAAGGAGAGGAGGGTGGGGGACTACTGAGAAAGAGAAAGGTATTATGACACTACATTTTGTCATAGGTATTATAAATTAGAATCTCTTAAATAGACCACTAGAAAGCTACACATGATCTGAAGCTTATTGGCTTAATATTCTCTTGGCCACAAAATTATAAGATAAATTATGAATTTAATAAATATTTAAATTGGCAAAGAAAAAAACACCCAAAAACCCTGCTCATCACCACCTGGGTCTCCTCCTGCTACCTCAGGCTGCCCCTCTGTTGAGAACGGAATCATCTCCTTTTAAAAGCTGCCCTACCCTCTGTGTCCTCTACTGTGCTTTACGGTGCTACTATTCTTTCGATGACTTAGGATGAAATTCTCTTTATTCTATCTTTTCAGTGTCTTCCACACTTATACCTTCCTCTTCGTTTTTATGGCCAGAACCCAAATTTAGGCCATTTTGGCTTTTGTCTTAGATTTGCAATAGCCTCCCAATTGGTATTCCCATCCCGTATTACCTACTCTAACCCATCTAATATACTACTGAAAAGGCATCTTCCAAAAGTAGATTTCTAATCAATGGTCTCCTATTGCCTTCCACAATGATTACAATCTATTTTCACTAGCTTTCAAGGCCTTTGACATGTTAAGCCTCATCGATTTATTCCTAACCTAACATCCCCATAGCAAGACCTGCTTTCTTTATCTGTGCTGTGACTATTCTAGAAATACTGTCCCTGCTGTTTTTCCTTGTCGAAATTTTATCTACTTCAAAACACATCACAAAAGATATTCCTAAAATCTTATTTTATCTCTCCCTTGTTTTACAGACTATATTTATAAGTAAAATGTCAATAGATGTTATTATATATTCAAAATCGGTTGCATCTAAAATTGTGATCACGCAAATTTTCACTTCTAGCTCTATCAACAGATTTTATGCAGTAGAATGTGGAAGGAAAAAGGGCACTACATTTAATTTCCATACCTACAGACGCATTTTTTGTTTTGTCTTTCACAGCTTCTTATTTTCAAACAGGTTATAAATGTTACAAAATTCCAAAATTAAAAAATGCTGTAAATGTAAAATAAGCCTTCCCTCACTCCTGTCCTCCCCTTCTCCAGTCCTTCCTCCCTGGAGGCAGTGTTGCTAGCTTCTTGCCTGTATTCATCCAGGGAAAGTTTACCAGAGACATGTTTAATTTATGTGTGGATTTGGGAATGGTAGGGGTGTGCATTAAAACTCAATAATTAAAAAGAAAAACAAGCGATCCAATGTAAAAACAGGCAAAAAAATCTAAATGTAGGCCTTCCCAAAGAACAATATGGATGGCAAACAAGCACATAAATAGATTCTCAACATCATTAGTCATTAGGAAAATACAAATTAAAGCCACAATGAGATATAACACATAACTATTAAGATGACTATAATTTGAAAGACTGACATACTAAGTGTTGGTGAGGAAGAGGAGTAACTGTAACTCCCATCTGTTACTGGTGTGAATGTAAAATGATACAACTGCTTTGGAAAGCTGACAGTTTGTTTGAAAGTCAAACATACACTTACCATATGATCCAGCCATTTCACTCTTAGGTATTTACTTAAGGGAAAGGAAAATGTAGGTTTATATTAAGATATATATGCACAAATTCTCATAGCAGCTTTCTTTACAATAGTCAAAAACTGGAAACAATCCAAATGTTTACCCACAGATGAGTAGGTTAACAATCTGTGGCATGTTTGTTAAGTAGGATACTCAGCAATAAAGAGGAATAAACTACTAACACATGCATTGACATGGATGAATATCAAAATCATTATGCTGGGTGAAAAAAATAAGAAAAACGGTACCTACTATATTATTTCTTTTGTACAAAGATCTGTAGGACGTAAACTGACCTATACAACTGCAGTGACAGAGAGCAGATCAGTGATTGCCTGACTGAGAATGGGTGGATAGGAGTAGTGGTAGGGATGGATTGCAAAAGGGCAGGAGAAAACTGTTAGGGGCATTAGATATGCTATTATCATTATTTTGGTGATGTTTTCAAGGATGAAAACGGATCAAATTTTACTCTAAATATGTGCAGTTCATTGTATGTTCACTTAAATATCCAGGAGTCTGTTAAAAACATTTAAAACCAGGCCCCACCTTCGCGGTCTGTTTTTTTCACTACTCCTTGTTTTCTTTTTTAGGGTTAAGAGAAACTTTGGGTTTCCCACCCCTGCCCGGCAACCACACCTAGAGAAACCCTCAGCTAACACCAGCTATTGACTCCCCACTGAGACCTCAATCCGACCTGCTGGGTGTTTTCTCTGAGTTTCCCGCTAGAGGGAGCATGCTGAGGAGGTCGAAGCCCTGGCCTCTCTAGCTCAGACCCGACGCTTCGGAGACTTCCGGCCTTATTCAATACCGCTTCCGGGGGAATGTACGGCTGCTGTACGCGCTCCTTGTGGGACTGCGAAGGCTGAGAGTATTCGGCCGAAGGGTTCTTGCTTTGTGGGAGTAGGCGGCCGCAGCCGCCTCTTTGGGGAAGTGCATCGGCTTCAGTGTTGCCCGAAGAGGTCCTTCCTTTAACCCTGGAGCAGAGGGAGAGTGCTGCCATGGCGGCTCCTGCTCAGCCGAAGAAAATCGTGGCCCCCACGGTGTCCCAAATCAACGCGGAGTTCGTGACCCAGGTGCGATCGGGCGAGCCTGGGGTGCGTGAGGGATGGGGACGTGCTAGGTGCTGGGGATGTCACGGGGAAAGAGGCCTTCCCGCCCTGGGCAGTTCACGTTCCAGGGAAGGCAGACGTGAAGAGAAAGTTAGTATGCAAGCTTGCTGCATTAAGAGTCTGCCGTGGGAGCAGTGGCTTCGCCCCAGTCTACCCTAGACTGGCAAGGAGGTTTCGTAGGAGAGGTGATGCTGAACGGATGGTTGAGAAAGGAATAGGGTTTTGTTTTTTTGAGCCGTAGAGGAACCTAGGTTTTTGAGTGGAGTGACGAGAACCTGCTCCGAATAGGTGCATCTTTGGAGAGAGCAATCCCGTGGTTTGAGAGCGTTTGTTTAGAACCTGTTTACTGTACTGCGTTGTGAACCGCGCGGTTGGCTTTGAATACGGCAACACAATTTTGTAGACCTCGGCAACATTCCTAATTCTTCTTCGTGGCTTTAGGTATTGGATGAGATTGCAAATAGCTCAGTGCAGAAGTTTGTTAACCACCTGCTTCCTAATCCCTGACCCAGAGGATTGGCCAGAACAGAAGCCTTGGAATCATTTTGAGCCTTCCCTTTCCTTTAACCCCCACATAACTACTACATCCTTAATAATCTCTTAAATCTGTCTACTTCGCCACGCCTCTCTACTCTAAGCCAGGTCGCCATTGATTGCTTGCCTATGCCTAGACGTCCTAACTTGTCTTCTTTCCTCTTGCTCTCCTCCAGCCCATTCTCTCTATTGCTGTCCGAGTGATTTTACACAAATGTAAATTAGTGCCCATAGGGTAGTGACCGAATCCTTCAGAGTGTTGTGTGATCTAACCTGTGTATATCCAGTTTCCTCTCCCTTTCTGACTCTGTGCTGTAGCCATACTGAACTGCATTTTTTAAATATACCTTGCTATCTTTAGCCTCCTGACCTTTCAGCATTGTTCCCTCTGCTTAGAATCCTCATCTCCACCCCCTCCCATACTTCAATTCACTGTCGTTCATCTTCATTACTTTGGAGGGGCTTTTTTTGACAATTTAGACTAGTTTAGATCTTCCATTTTTCATATACTTGCATTTTTGTGCTGCAAGTCATTTATTAGTTTACTTTTCTTATTGAGCTTATATTTCAGAGGGATGAGCCAGACAAATAAACAGTACAGCTTTAGACAGCGATAAGTGCTGTCAGAAAAATGGAACAAGGTGTTGTGACAGGGACTGGGGTGATATCTAAGAAAAGGCTGTCAGGAAAGTCTCTCCGCCGTAACGTTTGAGCTAAGACCTGAATGGGGGGATGGGGGGGGGCGGGGAACAGTTTTGGGAAGAGCGGAAAAAAGTCCAGGGAATAGCAAGTGCAAATGGTCTTACCGCGCGAAGGTTAAGAAAGCCAAGATAACGAACACAAGGATTAAGAGGGAGAGTAGTATGAGATGAAGGCACAGAGCAAGTATGTAGGGACCACAGCCATAGACAGTTTGGGAGGCTGAGGTATGAAGTTTGGATTTTATTCTAAATTCAGTAGCTTTCAGTTGCGATCTAGTGAAATTTGTTTAGAAAGATAGATCACTGTGGCTAATGTGCTGTAATTGAATGAGGGTAGGAGAACAAAAATAGTAATAGAGTTACCATTTAGTCCGGGTAAGTGACGATGGGGCATCTATATTAAAGATTTATATTCAGATATACTCTGAAACTAGAAGCAGTAGGATTTGATGATGATTGCGGAGGGATGGAAGAAGAGACAGACTGAACATAGTTTGAACAGTTGGGTGAATGATTGGGATGTTTACTGTGATAGGGAAGACTGGGAGATGGGAAGGGTTAGTGAGAAGGTCAAGATTTCTGTTTTGTCCATGCTAATTATGAGATGCCTGTAGACATTCATTTGAAAATGTTGAGAAGGCCATCGAATATGTGAGTCTAGAGCACATTGGCAAGATCTAGGTTTGAGTATAAATTTGGAAGTTAATCAACCAAGATGGTATTTAAAACTGTAGGATTGACTGAACTGTCCTACAGAGTGTTGTTTGTAAACATAAAATATTTATTGTATCCTGCTTTAATTGTCAGAGCTGAGCCGAGGCCAGGAACTGTGTCTTTTATTCCCCTTGTAGTGCCAGCATCTAGCATTGTATTAGGACACACTGTGTGATGCATCAGTATTTTGCTGAAACAATGTGTGAGTGAATTAACGAATAAATGTACCAGGATGTTAGGTGTAGCGGAAGGAATGAATGTTCTCAGCAATCTTTGGCCATGATAAAAACAATGCTCAATATTTGACAGATGGCTGTTTTGGGCTCTGTAGGCTGCAAAGATCAATCAGTGTGATCCTTGTCTTCAGGGAGTACACAGTCTGTGGATGGAGACTTTAAGAGGCTTACAGAACTCATCGTAGTTCAGTGTGATACATGCCAGAATAGCAATGTGAGGGAAGTGCTTTGAGAACAAAGTTTAAAATTAATTACATTTGTCTAAAGAAAGAATTTCCAGAAAGAATTTTCTTATTGAGAAAGTGCCATTTAAGCTGGACTTTGAGACATAAATTGGAAGGTAGGGAAATGGGTTTTCCAGGTAGAGAGGACATCAGGCAGACCTCCTTCTCCTCTTCCTTCCTCTCCTCTCCCCCTCCCTTAGGCACACTGACCAGAGACGGTGCTTTGTAAGCGTTATTGAATGAGTGAGATGTAGATGTAAGTCTTAGTTTTAAGAAGGTTAGATATTTGAACTTTGACCTCATTTTTTTAATGCTGCTGTATTTTTCCTTCCTTTTTGTCTTTCAGTAAGATTTATTTTGAACAATTTGCGCTGTATATTGCTATACTAAGTGGAGAATGGAAAGGGTTTTTGTTTTACATGAGACTAGAGAGTGTGGAGGAGGGCCGTGTGTTCCTGGAGGTGGGGTGTCTGAAAAGTCACAGGTTAGACCCCAAGAAAAAGGAGAAACACAGAAAAAAAGAGATGTGATAGCTGCTTAATAAATGTTTGCTAGATCTTTAATGAAGCAGAGATGTACAGTAAGCAGTTTGGATCAGAAGGTAGGATTTACATACTTATTTGGAAGTCCCTGAATCCAAGGAAGCAGATCAGATTCAGTTCTCTTAATGGTATGATGTTGGGAAAAGGTGGCTGAATTTTGTAATGATCCTAGGGAGCAGAATGAGGAAGTGAGGATATCACAGAATAATTGGGGGTGAGATATTTTCTTTCGGGTTGGAGGGTGATTGATAATTTGGAAAAGTGTCATATGCGTGGGCCATCACTGGAATGTTTTTGAGACTTCCCCAGGGCCAGTGTCCTGCTGCTGTCAAGGCTCTTTGAGTGTTGACTGTGATACATACTTAGCTGTGGTAGCAAAGAAGACGTGATGTGGACAGGAAAGATGGATAAGCAATGAAGTGATTAAATAGGAAGAATCAATAGATTACCATCAGGTAGGGCTGAAGAAAGCCTCATAGAAGAGGTAACATTTCAGATTTTACTTCATTCGTCCATTCATCAGCTATTATTTGAGTGCCTCCAAAATAACAGACACTTCAAATTAACCTTTTTTATAAATATATTGAGTCTGTGATTGCCAAAGCATCCTGTTTTTCAAGAGATTGTATTTTAGGCTCTATTTAAAAAAAAAATCTCAATAAAACATGTTGTTTCTTGAATATTTAACATTCCATCTAAGTATCTGGAGAATATTATATATTATATATATCAAATTAACAATTTCCAAGTAAAACCCGATATGCTGAAATGTAACCTACCAGCTCTTATTCTCTGTAATAATCCACTGATAAGACTACAATATTTTTAAGGCTTTGTTTAGGTGCGTATGAGTGTGTACTACTCATTTTAAGATTTATTTTACAAATTAACATCCCCAAAGATTTTGATTCTGGTTTTTAGTACTGGTTCGGCTGTTCACTAATTGTAACCTTAGGTTGCTCATCTCCTCTTTCTCGACCTGGCTTTCCTTACCTCTATGCTGAAGGCATTTGACTGTTGTTATAAACTTTGCTCTGTTGTTTCCCTACGGATGGTTAAAAAGTATGTTTGGTTTTTTAAAATCACAATGGCAGGTTGCAGTTCAGGGCGTTAATGGCAGTTAGTGGGTTGTAGCAAAGGATGTCAACTGAACTGCAAGCCCATATAGTTTTCTTAGATGGTAGAATTACTCTGTTTCCCCAGTGTCAGTCATGCCCTGTTAAGAAACAGCTTGTCACTGAATAATTTCAGCCTTTTAGCTCTACAGTCGCATGAATCTGTTACTTACTGTTTATACTGTTTACTTTTGCAGTTAGCATGTAAATACTGGGCTCCCCATATCAAGAAAAAATCACCTTTTGATATAAAGGTAAGTATTTTTGCTTTGCAACATTCTTTTTGAATAGATATGCTCTTTGTATCTCTTTAAAAGAGCTCATTCAGCCATAGCTTTCAGAATTTTTTAAAAGGCTTAAACTACAGTTTTCTAATTACTAAACTAATAAGCATTAGTGTTTAGAAGATTTGGAAAGTACGGAAGGTACACATAAAGAAAATAAAAATAACTACTCAGGATAGCCTTTACTATCATGTTATTTGAATTTGCTTTAAGCTTTTAAAATGTATGTGGATTTTCTTGTGTAAGATTGTTTTTAATTTATTATTACTGTAAATGACAATGTAATGAAAATCTTGAGAAATTTTTCTACAGTTTTTTGACAATTTATTTAGAATAGAATCTATTATTTTCTTTTTTATTTTTAGGTTGATGAACTGCGATAAAGATCTTTAGTAATGATTGAAGAAGTGGGAGTTGTTTAATGTAGAGGATTAGATGACTAAGGATCAGCAATAGTCAATAAGGGAATGGATTTATGGTGCAGTTGATGCAATTTCAAATGAATGAATGGAAAAAATTCTTAAGTGTAGAATTAATTCTCTTTGAAATAAGTTCTTAAAGAGAGGTCTTTAAATGAAATAGGGCTGATATATTGCCTGCCATCTAGCAAGTAATCAAGACTTGCTTTAAGCTTTGCCATTGCAAAGTGAATGGTGGTGTTTAAGGTACCCTTAGTCAAACAGAGCTTAACCCAAAATTTCGTATGTTGAGCTTAAATGTTTTATTTATAAATATATTTTGTTTTGCTAGCAATCCCATTTTATTCATCAGGAGGATATTAATAAACATGGCATACATTAATCTTAATTATTAGCAGGATTGCTTTCCCTTATTATAGGCTGTTTGTATACATGTTATGCTTATATATCTTGGATTTGGGGTTCCTAGGAACATTTTTCATTAATAACAAAATATATCTTGATGACACTGCTAGATTGAGTTGAATCTAATTATATTAAGGTTTTTAGAAATTAAATTTATATCCAGATTGTTTTAGTTAACACAAGTAATATTTCTAGATGAACCTATATATGCCTATTTAAAATACCAACTGTACTATCAGTTGGTATTTAAGGAAGATTATGTCCGTAATTTTATTATTTAATTTGAATTTTGATAAAAAGAGATGATATATCAAAACATTTCATAAATTGAACAAGACTTGTTTGCCTAATTGTCTTCCTCTACCGCCCACATTTATTTAACAAATATACTTGGAGCAGTTAAAAGACATAGGTAGCATAAAATAAAATTTTATCTTACCATACCAAAGCACTTCGTAATTTTACAGTAAGATTTTGTGTTTTGTTTTTTTTTTCTATTATCACTAGTACTATTACTTCTACTGATAACTGTTAAAGGCTCACCATTTGCCAGGGCTTATACTAAATTTTTTACATGCATTGTCTTATTTATAGCAACCTCGTGGGGTACTTTGCATTATTAAATCCTTTTTGTAGATGGGGAAACAGCCTTAGAATAGTTGGATACTTAGGGGTTCTAGCCATTAGCAGTAGAGATGAATGGTTTGAACCAGGCTTTCAACTCCAAAGCCTAAATTCTTAAGTATTGAGTTGGCCAAAAAGTTCATTTGTGGTTTTTTTTTTCTATAAAGTAGCTCTGGTAGTGCTTAGTTGTCTTTAACTTCATTCAAAACGGTTTTGTAAGATTGTATTGTCACAGCTGTCATATCAGCATGCATTTTTTTAAAAACATCAAAATCAGTGAATTTTTGTGTAGCCATTTTAATATTGAATATGGAAGAAAATAAGCATCATTTTCGGCATCTTATGCTTTATTATTTCAAGAAATGTAAAAACGTAACTGAAATGCAAAAAAAGATTTGTGCAGTGTTTGGAGTAGGTGCTGTGACTGATAGAATGTGTCAAAATGGTTTGCGAAGTTTCATGCTGAAGATAACTCGCTGGACGACGCTCCATGGTCGGGTAGACCAGTTGAAGTTCATAGCGATCAAACAGACATTAGTTGAGAACAATCAACATTATATCACATGGGAAATAGTTGACATACTCAAAATACACAAATCAATAAAGTTACTGATGAAAATGAAAACTGTGTCTTTTGTTTTACAGAAAAAATTAAATGAACTTTTTGGCCAACTTAATATTACACCATCCTGCCCACCCTAACCTAAATAAGTGGAAATTCTGAGGCTTTCTCATACGTATTTGGAAAATTATATAACAGTTAACATTTGCTTCTATTATATCTTTAAACTTTTAATTTTCTTTCTGGCTTTTGAAAGCACATTGTTATGGCTCTTAGTTGGAGTGTAATAATATTTATACACTTTAAGTTTTAAGAATATCCTGATCTTATAAACTTTTATTTTCCCTAGAAATAATGCAAATGCTTCATTTTTAAATTAAGTTCATTGGGGTCACATTCATTAATAAAAATATATGTTTCAGTACAATTTATACAATTACATAAATTTCAAATACAGTTCTATAGTAAATGATCTGTATATTGCATTGTGCTCAACACCCAAAGTCTAGCCTCCTTCCATCACCGTATATTCGACCCCCTTTACTCTCATCATCCTCCCCCCCGCCCACCTTCTCCTCTGGTAACCATCATCTGGTTGTATGTATTTATGAATTTATTTTGTTTGTTGCTTTCTGTGTTATATCCCACAGATAAGTGAAATCATATGGTTCTTGTCCTCTTCAGTCTGACTTCTTTGGCTTAGCATGATTCTCTCAAATCCATATTGTAACAAATGGAAGTATTGCATCTTTTCTTATCACTAAGTAGTATTTCATTGTATATATGTACCACATTTTTAAAAATCCAGTCATCCATCAAAGGACACTTAGGTTCAAACACATCATTTTAATGATTGTTTCTGGGACTGTTATGTAGATATATTTCCTTATTTATGTTTTTCTACTATTTTATTTTCTTTTATTTCACATTTTGAGGAATGTAATGGGATTATGGAAAACCTCAAGTATTTCAGTGGTACTAATATTTAATAGCTCTCTTACACCAAATTATTTTGTGTAATCTCAGTCATTGAAAACTATTTAGGGTCTGAAAAAAGTGTTTGAGATAGTAAACATTTTTGTATTTTTAATAACAGGTCATTGAAGATATATATGAGAAAGAAATTGTCAAATCAAGGTAGGAACGAGTTTAATTTTTATATATAGGGATTAGATTGGACTAACTTGGATCTTATCACTTCTTAACTAAATGTGATCATAACTTGGAATTTTATTTTCTTGTTTCGTCATCAGGGAAATGGTGACTAGAAAAAATTTAAGCTAGCTGCTGAAGAGTCATAAGAGTTTGTTTTATCTTTGAAGGAATGTGATAGTAAATATGGAAATTTTAAAATTTCAATTCAATTTTTAAATCATTTTCTGATTAACCTTTTTAAAAATATAAAAGGTAAAATACATAATAATGAAATACAAAATAAGAAATGTATTTGTACATAATGTATAAAATATACAACTAAAAATAAAAATTATTTTGAACAATAGATAAAGAGAACGAGGTAAGTTTCAATAAATCTCTCTCATTCTTAGCCTTCAGTTTATTTGTGTGTGTGTGTATATGTTTGTGTATTCCAGTCCACTTCCACTCCAGATTTTTTTTAAACAAGAGTTTATAGTTTATATACCATGTGCCATCATGCCAAAAACAGACAAAAGAAAACCCCAATATATCTTAGGTATATTTCTATATCTGCACCTGTAGACCTATATGCCCAATATGTATCTTAAAAGGATAATTGACTAAAAGTGAAATAGAAACATTTATGTTATGAGTGCCACAGACCTTATAAAATCTCAGATTTGATATTTATTATGTGTTTGAGTCTTTTTGGAGGTAAATTTTGCCAAATACTGTAAAGACAAAACCATGTCAATGTCAAAATAAGAGACCAGTTGTTTCGTTGTAACGATTGTTTGCTAAACCTGTAGAGGAAGTAGGCAGGGCCAAAGACGATGTTACATGATTCTTTTTTTTTTTTTTTGGAGAGTAAGAGGAGGCCAGTGAAGAGTTATAAGCAAAATGGTACTATTTTTTTAAAGATAATTTGGTTGGGGCAAGAGGTAGGAAGTTAATTAGGTGAATATTACAGTAGTTAGGTTCAAGATATTGATGGCTTGGATTAGTGTGGAAAGGTGGGATGGAGAGGAGTTGCCAGTTTGAAAGAGAAATGAAGAGATGGTTGGTGATTGGATGTGGTGAGTGAGGAAAAGGGAGGAATTAATAATGACTCCAGAGTTTTTGGCTTAGGTTGCTAGGTGATTATTGGTGCCATTACCAACTTTTGTTACTGTTGATGGGATGGGATTGGTTGTAGGTCGTTAGTTTACTTTTGGAGATGTTGAATTTTGCTACTAATAAGCCATGCAGATTGAGATGTATAGTAAGTGACTGGGTATCTAGGTGTAGAGCTCAGAAGAGACAGCTGGGCTGAGTCCACTTTGTATCAACCTCCTTTTCAATGCAAAGGACACAACAGTGAATGAGGTAAAGTCTCAGTTTAGGGAGCTTACCTTCTAATCCTTGTCTAGACACACAAAAACAGAGATATGTAATATCAACAGGTAGTAAATGCTATGAATTAAAATAAAGTGTGGTTAGAATTTAGTGACAAAGGCTGCTATTTGGATTGAATGATCAAACAAAAATCTTCTGAAGCTATGACATTTGAGCAGATATATGAGGTCTGCCCACAAGGTATCCAGCCATGTAATATGAAAAATAGAGACATTTATTGAAAAAGATACAAGATAGAAGAAACATTGTACATAGGACAGTGACTTCTCAGTCCCCTTCAAAGTAGGTACCTTGGGACCACACACAGTTCTCCCAATTGCCATCAGCTGTCCCCTTGTATTTTCCTGAATCTCATCGAAAGTCTGATATCTCTTCCCTTTCAAAGGTGATTTTAGTTTTGGGAAAAACCAGAAGTCGCAGGGCACCAAATCTGGGCTGTTGGGGGACTGAGTCACCTGGGTGATTTGATGTTTCACCAAAAACCTCTGCATGAGACATGTATGAGCGGAGTGTGTTGTCATGATGAAGCTGCCAGTCATTCATTGTATCATCCCTGAAAGCCTTCTGAAACATCCAAATAGTGCCCGTGGAGAAATGTTCAAGCTTAATGCAAAATTTGATGCAGATTCATTGCTCCACTCGCTCAGTCATTTTGAATGTAAGGGCCACACAGTACACGTGTTCACTGAATGGCGTCTACCACCCCCACTGACTAGTACAGTGAAGTTGTCATTGTTCACACATGCACATTCCAGTCCACGCTCCTTGGCTGCCAGGTTACATCATTGTTGAACAAACCGTTTTCATTATATTAGCAATGGCTGGACATTTTCTGGGCAGACATCATATGTGACATGACTCGTTGGTGTGAAGGTGGCTATGGATGAAATTGCCTGGGGAAACTTAAGATGAGCAGGTAGATCAATTCTAGAATCTTTTTTTCTTATATATTAAGGATATACCAATCTGAGAATTGTCTTGAACTTTCAGAGCTAGTTCTCTGCCTCTTTTCAGAAAAGGCTTTCAGTCCAGTGGATAGTAATTGCTTTTGTTTTTTGTTTGTTTGTTTTATTTAACCTTTGTTCTTCAAAGGTAATTTGTATAATGAAAAGCAACCAGTGGTTTTTAAATTATGTAGGCTTGGTTCATTATTTCTGAATTGCAGAAAGTATCCATCATTAGCTGGTCTCACTTAGATTTATCAGGGTACTTTAACAGCCACATTCTCATGTACCATTTTTAAATATTGGAATACAAGTTAAATGATTGCATTCTGCCCTTAAGTCCAAAGTTCAAAAAGTTAAATGCATTTTATAATACAAACTGTTGTATATTTAAAAATTTAAATAATTAAATTTTAGACCAGTGCCTTGTTGAAGATCTGCTGCTTTGTTATGTGCTCATAGCATCCTCATTATTGGGGAATGGTGAGATGTTAGATTTATTAATTTGTTTTGAGCCTATCAAAATAGGCAGTTTATAGCCATAAGGCATTCTAAATATTACAAATTTAGATTCTTGTTTTTTTGGTTTTTCTGGTTTTTTGGTTTTTTGGTTTTAACATAAACCCAGTGTCCCTAGGAAGCACCTGGGAATTAAATCAGTCAGTTCTTAACATTCTTATGATACAAATGATCATTTTTAGGATCTCAAAATTAGATCTTAAAATAACACATTGCCTTACCACCCCTGTAATATGTGGTATATTAAACAATTGATTTAGTTTGCCATCCTTATCATCAGATTTGGCAAGCTTGTCTTAATTTCTTTTTTAATTTTACAGTATGAAAAATAATTGTTACTTCTCAAGAGCTTACTGTCTGCCAGGTTCTGTTCCGAGCGCCTTGCATATAGTAGCTTATTTATCCTTACAACAACCCTCTGATATTCACTGGTATCTTCATTTTATTGATATGAAGGAGGAAATAAATAGAAGTACAGAGAGGTCAAGTAACTAGCCCAAGGTGTTTCCTAGTGGTAAGAAGCAGAGCCAGGTGTTAAATTCTTGTCTCTGACTCTTATTCAGTACACTGCTCTTAAAGAGGACAATGTTCATTGCTCTTTAGCGAACTGAACTGGCACACTTTGGTATGATTATTAATCCTGTTATAAATTCATCCAGGTGGTTTTTATACTGAAAAAAGGGTGACTTATAGAATAATTTACTTTTGCCAGTGTTTACATTTATTTTTATTGAAAATGTTTAAACCTCTTTACTATGAAATATAACAGAAAAGGGCACAAAACAGCAATGAATAACTTTCTAAATTATTATAATCATCACCACCAAGGTAAAAAAAACAACAACAACAAAAAACATTGTCAGCACCCCAGAAGCCCTTGCATGCCCCTTTCCTTTACCATTTTAATATGTAAGTATGCAAATATGACCACTATAGTTTCGTTTTGCTTGTTTTTGAACTTTAAGTAAATAGAATCACACAGTATGTAATCTTTTGTGGTTGGCTTCTTTTGCTTACAATTATTGTTTTATAATTGTCTCTTTAACAATAAACCTGGAAGTAGGTAGACCAGAAGTTTGTAATATCAGGACCCTGCTCAGCCTTTTAACAGTATTTTGTTGTTGTTGTTGGTTTGTTTGTGTTTTGTTTTGTTTTGTTCGGGGCTTTCCTTAGGTGGTTGCAAGGGGGCGTCCACAGCTCCAGACCACATGTTTTCACACAACCGTATCCCAAGAAAGAAAGCAGAGGACAGTTATAGCAGCAACAGAAGTTCTCTTTGCCTGCCCCTCTCCACTCTTTTCCTTCAAATTTAACGAGCTGGTTAACGGTACAGTTAATGGACCTAATTTATTATACATAAGTTACCCAGCTGTAGGAGGATTTAATGAGATCCACGTTAAACCCTTGACACAGAGTGAAGCACAAAGCATGCTCTCAGTAAATACTGGTGACTTTAAAAAAATCCCAAAATTCTTTAAATTACTTATATTTGTCATTGTTACTTTTAACTTTTCATTCTTATCTTTAAATGCCTTCTGGCATGATGTTTAGTCCTAGACTCCTTTTTTATCTCGTATGTACACTTTTAGTTATGCTCTTCACTTTGTCTCAGAAAGATTGGCAGAAGGATATAACTTAAATGTAACGAATACCACCAGGATTGCTAGAAGAGAAAACTGAATCTTTTTCAGTGTTTTTTTCTTTATCTTGACCTGTCAAAACTAATTTTTCACTTCTCCAATCATTGGCCACTTACCTCTTTTGTACTGACGAGACTGAGTCAGTCCTAGAATGTGTAAAGCTAACACTGAATTATGACTAGGGAGTGTATGGATCTGTCCATTTTACAAGCCAAGATTTTCTTTCTCTCATCAGTGAGGTCCTATTTGTGGCTGCAGATGTGAGGCTACAGTTATGTGCAACGTGGGCACTGAGTGAAGTCTGTTGTCCAACATGAGGTTAGAGTAAAATGTCTGCAACTGTAGATCCGGAGTATGTCACATAAGCTGTGTATCCTCTCAGTGGACTGGCTGACTGGAGAAGCCAGTACTTGGCAGTTTCTATCTTCGTCGTGTTTTTTTTTTTTAATAATAAAAACCTTCATTTCTTTCTCACCAAAATTCAGTGACATTACCTACTTAGCAAGACTATTTAAGAGATTAGAAATCAGTGGATATGTACAACCCATGAATGTGAACTAAGAGGTATGGGGATGATGGCTTGGGGTGCAGGGCAGAGGGGGAAAGGGGGGAAAGAAATGGGATGACTGTAATAGCATAATCAATAACATATACCCAAAAATAAAAATAAAAATAAAAAAAGAAATCAGTGGAATAAGGTTTTGACAGGATTGTGGTCTCTTAGGACATTATAAATTCATAAAGCATTTAATTTTTAAAGCTAGAGGCTGTTATCCAGTGGCATTGTTCTGATCTGGCTACTTTGTTTCTAATATACTAAATGATAAAACTAAATAAGCGGATGTTTGGACCTGCATTTGAAGAGATACCCTGTAACTACGGCATGGTTTATTCATATAAAATGAAATACTTCTATTTAAAAAAAGATAATAGAGATATCTGAAATTCCCTCCACAATTTTGTAATATTTTAGACTTAATGTAAGACTGCAAAGCATGTGAACAGTCTGATTTCCATGTTTGCAATATATATACATGTGTCTCTGTGCGTAAAAGAAGGCATGACTTCCGCAGAATGTTTCTGTTTGAATATTAAATGAAAGAATGTTGGTCACTTTTAAGAAATTAAGACAGGCTAGCATTTGGAACTTACAGTCCAGTTTTGTGACTATTAATGAACATTTGTGGTTTTTAAAAAATTTTTTTAGTTTATTGATTTTAGAGGGGGGAGAGACAGAGAGTTTGAGACATTAATTTGTTTTTCCAACAGTCTATGCATTCATTGATTGATTTTTGTATATGCCCTGACTGGGGAACAAACCTGCAACCTTGCTGTATGAGGACGATACTCCAACCAACTGAGCTACCTGGCCATGGCAAACATTTCTGTTGTGATTAAAATCATTTGGCTGTCAATCCTTGTTTTATATCCCAGTTTTTTGTGGTGCTGATTGTTGTTTCTTACATAGGTAGGTTAAGATTTTACCTGTTATTGTTCTTAGGCAGTTTTTAAGAAGAAAACAAACTGCTGTAAAACAAGATACAAATTAAGAAATGTAAAAGCAAAATTAACTCTCATAATGCACATCTAAATATGATCATCCTGATACGAAGTCAATAGTAATACAAGATTCCAGAATACATCTCCATTAATAACTCAAATGTTTATACTTTCTATTTAAATACTTTTATTTATTTTTATATTTTCAGGTTTGCTATCAGAAAGATAATGCTCTTGGAATTTAGGTGAGTTAAAAGTCTTTACTTTGAGGAAGTTAAAAACAACATAATTTAACTTTTAGCTAAATTTTTTGTACATTTCTGTAAGTGGTTAAAAAACATAATTCTAAAGTTTATAAAGATTTATATTTTTGTGATATGCTTATTTCGGAACATTTGTGTGAAACCTTTGTTTTCAAAGGTGATGCTCCATTGCCAATACAACTTGTGTTTTGAGTTGTTTCTCACTAATTAAAATAGTGTGTGCCCATTTTTTCCTTCCAAGTTAAGTTGTTATTACCAAGACAGCCTTGTTCTGACCTAACCACTTATAAATATTTCAGACTAAAGAGGATGTACAACTTTTAGATCATGAAGGTAGATTAGGTTATATATCAACCAAGTATGTCCATAGGCTGGAAATAAAAGCCAGGATTGTTGTTGATGATAGTAATATTGACCATTTATTGAATACTTGTCTTCACTAGGAAGGCACAGTGTTAAATATTTTATATACAGAGTTCTCATAGCAACCCTGCAAAGTCAGTATTGTGCTCTCCATTTAGTGAAGGAAGAAACCGAGATCAGAGAAATTAAGTAATTTGTTGAAAATAGTGCCGTTAAGTAATTGGCGGGGCCAGGATGCCAGTATCTGATGGCAGAGCTCCTTTTTCTTCTTCTCTACAGTACTTTGAGGTTTGGTCTGCATCAGAGGTCAGAGTCTCTGTATTAACAACTGTTACTCCCTACACATAATGATTTGATCTTCACCAAAAACAAAAAAAAAAAGAAAGTCCTGAAGTAGATGTTCTTACCATTTTCACAGAGCGAAATTAAAGTTTATAGTTCTGAAATAATTAGTAGGTTGACTGCCTACTGTATCCTAAGAACTGTGTTATTATTGACTACTTGATCTCATTTAAGGTCTAAATGACCCCAGTAAGATCTTCCTTATTTTATAGAGGAGAATACTGAGACTAGAAATTGGACCCATCTGGCCCTTAA